>LLEY01000043.1:0-424146 GCA_001414485.1 Calycina herbarum | reverse complement strand
ACCCTAACCCTAACCCTAACCCTAACCCTAACCCTAACCCTAACCCTAACCCTAACCCTAACCCTAACCCTAACCCTAACCCTAACCCTACTGCCCTAAGCGAGCCTTACTAAAAAAGCCTAGTTAGTCGACAAAATAGGAGGAAATACCGTTAGAACGCTATTGCTGTAATTAAGAAGAATAGTAGACTCTTACCACTGCTAGTACTAAGTACGATAATCTGTAGCTGTTATAGCGTAGCTATATATACTAGCTTAAGCGCTTCTGCCTAGCCTTAAGATCGTAGTTCTATATCTGGTCTTAAGACCTTCCGTAGTCCTTATAGTCCTCTACTTACTTCGAGCTTCTCCCGCTTAACTGGTTATAGTAGTAGACTCCTAGAACGCTTAACCGCTACTGCTACTACTACTGCTACTGCTACCCTCTTTAACTCTAGTTATAGAAACGCGTGCTACGCTCGTAATACCTAGCTATACGTGCTAACCAGATCCGGCCCGAGTCGATTTAAAAACGCTCTGTTAATAGCGTAATACTCTGCTGCTGTCTATTAGCTATATACTAACTGCCGAACTAGAATATACTTAAATAAGCTCTATTCGATCTTACTATTACTCTCCTCTTTAACCTCCTCCCTCTCCTTATTATTCTTAAGCCTCTGTCTCCAGATCTAACTCGTCTTACGTAGATACTTATTACTAATAGTAATAGTAATATACCGCTAGCTTAAGACAGTTAGCCAGACTCCGAGATACTTTGCCGTTGCTACTGCTAGTGCCGCTGATAGCTAGTCTTATAGCCATGGTTTCTTCTTCTTAACTACAAATAAGAAGTCGCTCTTAGTCTTTAAGACTACTCGCGTAAATAGTAGTATATAGACGAGATATTAGATAATAATCTAGCTAAGCTAGTTAGGGAAGCAGCGGAAGATATACTCTGTCTTACCTCGACGCTTACAGCTCTTATTATATATAGTAACTACTGCTACTCGCCTATTAATAACAAAGATATTCCGACTTGAGATAACGCTATTATAGACCTTAGTTAAGCCGATCTCGGGACTCCTCGCTAGTTGTCCTTCTTGAATATATATAGCTACTATAAGCTTAAGTAGAAACTGCTTCTCCTAGGCTAAGTACGCCTTATATAGTTGTTCTACCTATTTCTCCTAGCTACTGCTACTACTACTACTACTACTCTTAACTAGCTTCTTATTCGCCTTTAGTATCCGCTCCTATAGAAACTCCTAGCTGATCTTCTAGCGTATATTATCTAGGTAATTAAGAAAGCTATAGCCCTTTTACTAGAACTGCTACGCTGTCTCTATACTATTAACTAGCTATAGTAGTAGTACTGGCTTCACGCTCTAGCTAAAAAGCAGCTTATAGAGCAGCCCTTCTAGCTCGACCGTGAGCTCCTAATATATCCCCTATACCTTAGCTATTACTACTCCCTTACTATTATAGAAGACAGTCTAGCGGTTATCTAACTAGTAGATATTAGCCTCTAATAACTGGTTCCAGTTCTATGCCTGCCTAAATATAAGCTGTGATAAGATACTCGATGCCGGCGAGAATAACCCCTTATATAAGTAGTTCTGCTAGTACTCCTAAATACGCTCTACTACTACTCCTGCTACTGCCCTAACCTCTTTCCGACTCGGTAAGCCTAGCTCTAGCCAGCTCTGCTTAGATACTATTACCTTAAGTATAACTAGTTAAATAATCTATATTATATATACTAGATATGTCGTATATTGAAATAATAGGTAGAATCGCTTAGTCTAGAGATTAATACTATAGACAGCTAAGTAGTATATAACTAGCGACTTATATAAAAGTAGCTAGCTAGTGTCTTATACTAGAAGACTAATAATTAACCCTATAAGTACGTTGTTAAGATAGTTCTCTACTACTGCTACTGCTAACTCTCCTCTAGTATTAGTATCTATATCTTCCTCTACTACTACTATTACTACTACTGCTACTGTCTTAACTATTCCTACAGCCTCTTTCACCTCCTAGATATACTATAACTATAATTCTGAAAACATTGCCCCTGTCTCGCTCTTTTCGCCTAGCTTAGAGGCAGCTCGTATAATATAGTAAAGTAGTTAACTAAACGTCTGGCTATATCAGAGAACCGTCTTCTAGTGGTTTTATAGCAGCTTAAATAGCTTCTGGCTTACTACCTCGTTCTTAGGTAATGCCTACTACTTAAGAATGTCCTTATACTAGCTGACGGCCGCGAGCGTAGCTAGACTCTACTAGAGAATCCGCTCCTAGCTCTGTAGTAAGCGTTCTAATTCCGGCTTATCGACAGTAGTAGTAGTAGTAAACTCAGTAGTCTTAACTAAGCTATACTATAACCTAGCTAGCATCTCCTCCTAGCTAGTGTATTATAACTATAGATCGATTTCAGTCGCTATAGTACTTACTTTATACTCTTCCTCTTCCTTCTTTATCTACTCCTCGATCTCTGTCTTAATCGCTGCTTCTATGTCTCTAGTATTATTATCGTCGCTGCTACTACTACGGTTATAGCTAATGTTTATATTATATAACTATTCTAACACGTCTACTACCTAGTATCGCTCCCTTCTCTCTCTAAACCACGTCTGTAGCTAGACTGTTATATAAACCTGGTTATCTTTCAACCGCTTTTTACTATACTTGATATTTCTATACTATCGTACTACTAGTCGGCTTTAGGTCTTATATTAGTAGTCGGTGTATTAGAACCTATTAACTACTAGAAGAATTAGCTATAGAAGAGATCTATCTAGTAGTAGTAGCATAGTCTAGAAGTTGTATAGCTACTACTAGTGTTAGATATACTCCTTAACCTACTTCCGAATATCGAGTTAAGCTTAGTATTTATTACGGAGATAGCGACTAACTACTACTAGTGCTTGTGCTTACTAACACCCTATATAATAATATATAATTACGTGAAAGTCTAGATTTAGTATAAGCTATAGCTGTAATCCTTTAGAGAGTAGCAGTAGTAGCTGTTATAATAAGTTTACTATTATTATAATTGTATACTTTCGTTTATAGACGTATTATTACTATATATTAAGAATCTATATACGCCGTGTTTAGAATAGTCTACGCATAGACTATATACTAAGCGAGCCTACTAAAAAAATCCTAAATACGGCGTATTTAGAGGGAAATACTATTAGAGAAATACTATTAGAGAGTGAGTTCTAGTAGAAGTTGTCTATAGTCAACTTTCTTATATATTCTTCCTAGCTCCTACGTTTTATTTCTATAAATTAAGTATATATCTATCGCCAGACCCGACTAAGATTACTTTCCTAGTTTATCCCGTCTCTCTACTTAACCTGCTTTATCTACAACTATAGCTCTAATAGGTAGACGCCTTAGAAACTAACTAGATTAGTAAGATCTTCTAGATATTCTATCTAAAATAATATAAAGAGACTAGGAAACATTATATAGTTATATTTATATACTGTACTATTCTTTATCCGTCGACATATATCTTAACTTAACCTATATTAGTAGTAGTGTTTAAGTCTAGTAAGGTCGATCTGCCGCCGCTATACCTAGTATACCGGTTAGCTACAACCCCGATATACGGTATACGTGTAGTTCTAGATAAGATATAGATCGTTAGTAGTTTCCTTATAAATTAAAGTATAATAGACATAGTATTACGTAAGTAGAGTTATAACCTAATAAAGCTCGTCGTTGTATTAGATAGTAGAGAGCAGCTAACCTACGATAATATCTCGTCTACTAGGCTCGACTAAACGGTCCTAGAATAGGATATTACCTAGCACGCGCTCTTCTTAACTGCTTCCTTTATAGGAGTTATAGTATACTACTTCTTCTAGACTATCCCGACAGCTACTAGACCTAGTAAACCCTTAGTTAAAATACTTAGCTAAGACACTCTAGTAACACTCTTTTGTCGAAAGATATTATATTATAGCCTTCTTATCGATCTTCTCGATAGTAAAATCGCTCTATCGAGTATATAGCTGGTAATATAGAGCGCTCTTAACTTAAATAATAATAGTAGAGTAGCTGATCTCGCTATTCCTGCCCCCGCGCCTAGATTGCTAGGCGAAACTAGTTAGTCTATATAGTCGATTAACGTAAATCACCTCTATAATCTTATTAATATTAATACTAGTTCCTAGCGCCTTAGTCGTAATAATCTAACCTCTATCTCTATCCTTCTATTACTATAGAACGGCCTCTTTATTATCAGCCTAAGCCTAGTAGAATATATAATCTAGCTCCTCGCTAATAAGCTCTCCTACTTTATAGGTTCGTATATAAATCACTCTACGCTCGCCTATCCTAAGTTGCTTTGCTCTTACTATTATAATTACGACCTTAGCTAGTATTACGTTCTTACTATCTTATACTATATATTTGATCTAAGGCTAGATAGTACTTGTCTAGAAGATCTAGGTCTCTAGAAGTATTAATTAGCTACGTAGCTTCTCTTCTAGCTTAACTATCACAGTAGCGGTTAAACAGGTAAACAGATAGTTTAAGTACTATAACCGCTAGAGGTCTTAGAGTCGCGCTTAATATAAGGTATCTGTAATAGCGATATAACACTTGTTAAAGAAGAGATATACTAAGAGCTTGCCTATAACTAAGCCTTATACGTAATATAAAAATGCGTTACTAATAGCCCGATTAGTACTAACGATAATAAACTGCTTAGAATCCTAGCTGAAGTTCTTATACTTCTACTTAATATAAGTTAAGCTATAATCCTATGCCTGTTATACGAGGTCGGTTATAAGCTAGGTAAATAGGACAACGATAATCAAGCTCTAAGAATAGAATATAGCAGCTAGAGAGAAGAATAGAGCTGACTTCCTTATACTAGTAGAGAGGACGATAATATTCGACTTCTATATAGGATTATATACTAGTTCTAATATAGTAGCCTGACCTAGAGATTTAGGCTAGGCCTATAACCTAAAAATTCGTCGGAGTCTAATAAGAGCCTAGCTAAGCGAGTCCGGCTTAACCTCGATAGCTAACGCGAGCGCTTTTTTCTTATAATAGCTAGACGTTAATTACTAACTAGCTTTACGTATATACTTTCCTCCTAAGTTGACTATAGTTAACTTACTATCTATAGTACCTACGAACTTCTATCTAAAGTAATAATACTATGCTATAGACGCTTATTCAAATATAGTAATCAATTATAGCCTAAGTTAGTATAAAAATGCCTTATTAATCGTATAGGTGTTTTAAGCTACACGTTGTCTATAGCTAGCTTAGCGGACTATGATATAATTTAAGACATTAGTAGAGAGTTCTTCCTAATTATCGCTCTCTATAAAGTACTCTTTATTCTTAACTATATCCTTATCTTATTCCTAGGTTTTACTTACCCGCGTTAGCTACTCTATAGCAATTCTAATAGTAATATAACGCTATTCTCTTACTATAAGCCAGACGTCTAAATACTTACTCGTCTCCTTAGCTAGCTTATAACTAAGTTCTTCGCCTGCCTATAGTCCGCGGAGGTTAGTAAAGAGATACTTACTTTCGTAGTAGTCGAGGACCTAAGTAAACGGTTAGATATAGATAAGGTACTAGGTAAGCAACTAGCTCGACTTATTAGAGAGAACGTAGATAATATAGTCTATATTCCTACGTCGCTTATAAGTCTTATCGTATATAGTTAGAATATAGACCTAGCTATTAAAGATAATAATATTCCAAGCTAAATATAGACTATTAACGACCTTAAGAGAACCGAGTTTAGGCTTACGTACTAGCTGATCAGCTTAAATATGAAATACAACTATAAGCTTATAGAGGAACTGCCGCTCTATAGTAAGATACTAGTGCTTCTATGATTCGATCTAGGTAACTTTCTCTTCTAAGCTCTTCTTTAATATCTAAAAACCGCTAGTAGCAGCGCGTGCTTGCTAGAGAAGAAAGGTATACTCTATAGCAAGTTCTAGATTAGTAGTATACTTAGTAAAGTTGAACCTGGCCTTATAGAACTGCTACGTCTAGGCGGTGGAATTAATAATATAAGACAAGTGAATACTAGGTAGTTCTTCGTTGAAAGATAGTATTATTATTAGCTCCTTAAGCTCCTAAACAAGACTAGTGCCTATCACGCTAATCTTAGTAAGCTCGACAGGTTTCCTAAGAAAATAAACAGTCTGCTTCTCTTCGGCCTAGTAGATATTAGACGAAGACTAGTATACTAGGTTATCCTTCTTACCTTTAGCTAGCTAAGTAAGGATACTTAAAGCAGGTAAGAAGGAGCCTTTAATAAGGTAAGCTAGGCGAAATGCTTTAACACGGTCTTATACTAATTAGATCTCGGCCTTGCCTTTTAATCTAAGCTTAGGCTACGGCTAAGATAGAATAGTAAGCTTAAGAGTAAGTAGGTATATAATCTAAAGCATCTTAGTAAGAATAGACGTATAATATATCAGACCTTAGAATCCTTTAGTAGTTGAATCAATTCTACGAACGGCTAGATAATATATTAGAGGAGAGTCGTATAGCTTAAGCTTACTAAGGTCCTATATAATAGCTAATTAGTATAATCGTATCACCTGAGTTACTAGAACATAGCTGTTTATATTAGGTTCACTAGCCTCTAAAGTGTCCTAGATAGTACTAAGAGCTTTCTACTAGTCCTAGCTATACCTAACCTCTGTTTCAGTCTCCTTCTTAAACTTAACTAGATTCGTCTAAAGTATATAACATAGAAACTAGGCCTAGATCCGGCTATAGATGTTTAAAGTTATAGAACTCTAGGGTAATTTAAATATATACTAGCTAGCAATTTCGTTTTTAGGTAATACCTACTATTTCAACGTATTCTTATAATCTACATTCTTAAGAGTATCTAGTATATACGTCCGGATCTAGTCCTACGTATCTAGGAGTCGTTGAAGCTCTAGTTCGTTAGGTCTAGAATATCGTATAAACATATACGTCTTAACGAGGTTGTACTAGGACTAGGCTAAGACTATATACTACTTCGTAAACTAGAGCTACAAATCTAACTTATATATAGTCAGCTTAGTATATAAAGCTAACCTTCGCTCGTTAGCTTCAGTTTTCTATTTCTAAATCTCTTCTTTAATAAGATCCTCGCTATTTGATTCTAGGTCTAAGTTAACTACAGTTAACTTAGTACTCTAGTTAATATCTTATATCTATTATATCGCGTCTACGTCTACGTCTACCGCCTAGTATCGCGCTCTCTTTACTATAAACCACGACTATAGTTAAACAGCTCGAAATAATTACTTATTAGACACTCGCTTTTTATTATACTCTGTATTTAAGTACTGTCGTATAACACGTCGATTAATAGTCTTATACTAATAATCTCGATACTAGAAACCGTTTAAAATCGAAAGCACCGGCTATAGCAGAGAACTATCTAGTAGAAGTAGTATACTACGGAAATTATATAGCTACTACTACTACTCTAGATACTCTATAACCTGCTGTCGATGCTCTAGTTTTACTTAATATTTATTATATAAGTAAGTTATAATAGCGCCTAGGCTTAGAGCGTGCTAGCACTCGGCAGCGTAGTAGATAATAATACGAAACTCGGGAATTAACGTTAGCTACGGGCTCGCGGCTTCGGGTAACAGTAGTAGCAGTTGTAAAGACTAAAAAGATATAATATAAGTAATTAAATTACTTAAAATACGTCTAGAACCCTCCTCTCTAAGAATGTATATTCTAGTATATACGCTCGCCTATATAGACTATATACTGCTATTGTTATAAGCGAGCCTTACTAAGAAAAAATATATATACTAGAATATATATAATAAATACTATTAGGCCGTCTACTCCTCGCCCCCCTTAGCTGGTAGCGATATATTAAGCACGGTAATAACCTTCTTTATTACCTTTACCTGCCGATTAGTTAGCTAGATCACCTCCTATAGCAGCAGTAGCGAGGGGTGCTTTAGGCGCGCCTAGTCCCTCTCTACCTCCCTCGTCTCTCTCGCCTCCCCCGCTTCTACCTCTTCTGCCGCCTCTCCGTCTGTCTCGCTAGGTAAGGTAAAGTACCCTACTTGATATATAACCTGATAGAAGTAGGCTAGCAGCTGTTACTAGACTCGCAGGTACTCGGTTAGGGTCGAGGCATCTACTCTCGACTGAAATCCCTAGGCCTTACTAGATACCCTCGCGTAGAACTTGTTAAGGATATTAGCCCGCTGCTAGGTTATCCTCCGTTTAGGAGAGGAGTAGCTACAAGCCTAGTAGGCCTCTCTAAGCTAGGCCTAGACAGCGTCTAGGATCCGGGCCAGCTCCTGGTCCTCGGCCGCCGCCTACTTCCTTAGAGGGAGCCGGTAGGAGCTCTTAATCTCAGTATACCACAGGCTAGCCAGGTAGGTAGAGAATTGTTACGAATCACGTGTATACGTGATGAGTGAAGACCAGGCGGCGTCCTGACAGGTTAAGCACTATCGGAATACTCTTATAGTAGATAGAGATCGGTTAGGTTAGCTAAGCGATCTAAGGATTTTATTATATTAATTACGTAATAGACCGCTAGATCGCTAGGCGAACCAGCTCGTTGGATCGCTAGCTTAACGAGTGAGTTAGCTATTTAGAGGAATAAAGGTTTTATATAAGACTAGCACGTCTACTATTAGATAGGAGCTTTATACTTAACTTTAGTTATTAATCTTATTATCTTATTTAATATCTTTGATATAAGTAACGAGTTCACTTCTAAGTAAATAACCTAGTATATCTATACTTCTTATCTATATACTAACCTTCAAGACTTAGTTATCTTTGTTTAGTTTATTTAAGTTTTATTATACTTTAAGTACCTACTTAGAAGTTTAGTTGCTATAGCCTTAGCAACCCCCGCTGTAGTAGCTAGCTCGAATACTAGTCGAGTTAACGTCGTAGGAACATCTAGAAGTGCGACTAGAAGAACACCTGCCGGTATATAGTTAACTAGGAACGACGACAATATTAGTATGCCGGACGCCCCCGAGCTTTATAAGGTCGAAGCACTTAAATTAATTAAAGTTAAGATATTAGATACGTATTATAAAAAGCGAAAGGAACTCGACTTATTCCTTCTCTAAATAGACATCTACTTTAACTTTAATTCTAATAAGTTTAAAGGTAATTATAACTTACAAACTATCTTTACTATCTCCTACCTTAGAGGATTAGTACTAGAATAGGCCTAGCTATACTTAGAGGACTTCTTTAAAAATAAGAATAAAGATAGAAAGATAGAATTAACTAAGATTATATTTAAATCTTAGAGAGGATTTAAGGTAACTATTAGAAAAGTCTTTAAAGACTTTAATACGATTTAAACAGCTATATATAAGCTTTTAGAATTATACTAGACTAGATTAGTAATAGATTATACTAATGAATTTTAATATTATAGAACAAAGTTAGAATAGGATACTATTACTCTTATAAAACTCTTCTATAAAAGATTAAAAATATATATCTATAAGGAAATAGCTAAGTAGAATATATAATTCTTAACTATTATAGGAATAATTAAGAAGGTCGTCTAACTAGATAACCGTCTATATAAATTCAGAAAGAGTAACCCTAAGTATAAGAAAAAGAATAAAGGGTTAGGAAAGTAGAAGCACTTTTATACTAATAAACATAGTAAAGAAGTAAACGCTATATAGAAGAAAACCTTTCTAAAGAAAAGAGGACTTTCTTAGAAAGAGCGAAATCATTAACGTAAGTAGAACTTATATTATAATTATAGCTAACTAGGCTATAGAGTAAATAAGTATAGTAAGAAGAAAGACTCTAAGAGAAAGAAATAAATTAATACTACTGTTTAATAATAAGTAGCTTTAACTAATTATATTAAACTTATAAATAAGAAGCTTAAAGTGTAAGGATATAGAACCTAGATTAAAAATAATAAAGGAATTAGTAGTATATAAGATACTAATAATAATAAGGATCCCCTTCTTAAGGAATATTATAATATATAATTAGTAATAGAATCTAAGTAACCTTTTTAAGAGGAATACGAATTACTACTATTAACTAGTTCTTTAGAGATATTAGACTTATCTTCTAGTTTAAAAGAAGAAATAAAAAATAAAGATCTTAAAGTTAGAGAAACTTAGGCTTTTCTTAGAACCTTTAAATAAGGAAATCGATAGATATATATTAATAATTAGAAACTAGATTTCTAGAGTTCTTATATAATATAAGGAGTTAACCTAACTATCTTAATAACGTATATAGTTATAAGTAATAACTCTAAAATAATAACTCTAGTTAGTCTAATTACTAAAAGAAAAACTATTAAAGAAAAGGAACTAGAATAGAAATACTAACTAATTAAAAAACCTAGCTACCTTAAAGTAGGGGATATATAGAAAATATATAATATATTAGATAAAATCAGTATATAGATATAACAAGTTCTAATAGGATTTAAGAGATAAATTAAAACTCCTTTTCTTAGGATATTACTTAAAGATATTATATTAAAGGAATTTAAGTAATATATTATTATTATATTAATTAGAAATAATAGGTTAGTATTTAGAAAATATAACTTATAATAACTATTTAGTATATTATTCTAAGAATAAAGAGAGCTTAATATAACTAGATAGGCTAAAATAGAACTAGAAGAATTGTACTATCTATTAGTAGAAGAACTATAGTTTATAAAAACAGTTTAAGAAATATTAGTATAATAGATATAATATAAACTAAGTCTAACTTTAGATTAGTTATTATAAAAACAATTCAAAGGAATGTTATTAGAGCCTACTAGAATAGTAGAATATTATCAAATATATAAAGTAGTATTATTAGATAAAGAAGGAGTAGAATTCTTTCCTTAGTTCTAGATTAGAGCTGTTAAAGAAAAGAATTTAAGGGATTATATATTTAAAGTTTATTATATAAAACTAGAGATAAATATACTAGAAGCTACTTTAGATTATCTATATATAAGAGAACTATAGTTAGTAGAAGCTATTTTAGAAACCAGTTATAAATAAATCTAATATAACTATAAATAAATACTAAAGCAATTTATAAGAGAAATTCCTAAAACTATAGGAATTATAGAATATAGATTAGTATATAAGGTAGTATATACTAATAAAGAAAGAGTAAGATTCTTTCTATAGTATAAGAATAAGGAAAGAAAGAATTATAATCGAGAAAATTAATCTTTTAAAGTTTAATATATTAAAGCAAAGTTGGACGCTACTTTAGAAGAAAGACAGTTAGTAATAACTATAGAAATAAAAGGAAAGAAGTTATAAGTTATAATAGACTTAAGAGTAATAGATAACTTTATTTCTCTAACAGCTTAAGAGAAGCTAAACGTCCTAATTAAGGAAATAAGACTATATTAACTAGGAGTAGTCGATAGAATAGACGTTATATACTAAAACAGAATTATTAATTAGTAAACTATTCTAATAAGAATTAATATTAAAGAATACTATTTAGATATATAATTTAATATTATTAAAATAGGAAATAAGAAAGTAATACTTAGTATACTATAGATTTAAGAATATAATCTAGAAATTAACTAGAAAGATAGGAAAATAACTTTTAGTTAATATAAATATAAGAGATCGTGTTTATAACTTTAAAACTAGAATAAGGTTAGTACTACCTCTTCTAAAGTACTAGAATACCTTATCTAGGGTCCTCTATAGGTTAGTAAGAAAGCTAATAACGAAATACCTATATAGTATAAAGAATTTAGAGCTTTGTTTAAAAACCTAGAAGACTTATAAGCCTTACTAGAATATTACTTATAAGATTATAAGATTAAATTAAAAGAGGGTTATTATCTCTTGAAGTAGAAGCTTTAGTTATATAACTAGAAAAGCTTATAGAGAATAGAAAGTTATATAAAGAAAGGTATTAAGAAGAGATATATTAGAAGATCTAAGTTACTAATTACCTTAAATATACTTATTATTAAGAAGAAAGACGATCTAGATAGAAGAGTATATATTAATTACTAAGAAGTAAATTATATTATAGTTAAGGACGCTTATCTACTACTACCTAGCTAATACTTATAAGATAAGTTAGGTAAAGTAGTATAGTTTATAAAACTAGATTAATAAAACGCTTATAGACTTATACGAATAAAAGCTAGAGATAAATAGAAGATAGTATTTACCTTACTATTAGGCTTTTACGAATATATAGTTATACTATTTAGACTATATAATATACTAGCTATATGTTAGAGATAAAATAATAACATTTTAGAGGATCTTCTAAGAGTAATAGTAATTTATTACTTAGATAATATCTTAATCTTCTTAGAAAAAGAAGAAGAATATAAGAGATATGTTAGAGAAGTTTTATAACAACTTATAAAAGTAAACTCTTAGTTGAAACTTTCGAAATATAAGTTTAAAGTAACTTAGATACTTTTCTTAAGATAGGTATTTAGCTTAGGAAAAATAGAAATAGATTTAGTAAAGATCTAAGACGTCTTAAATTAGAAATTACTAGAAAATGTAAAAGATATATAGTCTTTCCTTAGATTTATAAACTTTTACTATCCTTTTATATAAGACTATACGAAGATTGTTAAACTAATAATAGTACTAATTAAGAAAGCTATTAAATTTATTTAGAATAAATAAGCTAAGGATGCTTTTTAAAAAATTAAAGTAAGGTTTATAGAAAAACCTATCTTATATAACTTTAATATAGAAAAGCTAAGTATAATTAAAATAGATACTTTAGATATATTTATAGATACGATTTACCTATAACTAAATAAAAGGAGAAAACTTATACTAGTTATATATTATTCTAAAACATTTAACCTAGTATAATAAAACTATAGTATATTTAATAAGAAACTACTTACTATAGTATTAGCTTTAGAATACTAAAGAATTTATTTATAGTTAGTAAAATACCTAGTTATAGTTTTATTCAACTATAAGAACCTTAAGACATTTACAACTACTAAGGAACTTATAACTAGATAATTAGCTAGATAGTTAGAGATATTAGAAGGATTTAATATTATTATTTAATATATAAAGAGAATGTTAAATACTTAGGCTAATACTCTTAACTAAAAACCTAGATATAAGAGGAATAAGAAGTATAAGAAGATTATAATCTTAAAAACTCTTAAGAATAGAGACTTAGTACCTACTATATATAAGATAATAGTAATAAATAATATCTAGATAGATAAAATTTAGAATATATATAAGGGTTATAACTAATATATAAAAGGGAAGTTATAGGTCCCTAGCTTATATATAAAGGAATTTATATAAGAATACTATACTATACCTGCTTACGGTTACTAAGGAATTCGTAGAACTCTCTAGAGAATAAGATAATATTACTATATTAATCGGTTATCTATAATAGTTAAGGAAGTAATAATAGAATATAATATTTATATTAAGAATAAGGCTTTCTACTATACTCCTTATAGACAGATAAATACTACTTTAATACTATAGATACCTTAGATATTAATATCTATAGATTTTATTATTAAATTACTAAAATCTAAAAACTTAATAATAGAAGTTAAATATAATATAATCTTAGTTATTATAGAACGACTTATAAAATATATAATCCTAATAGTATATATAGAGTTAAGTATAGCTAAGGAATTAGTATTTATATTCTTTAGAGAAGTAGTCTTAAGATATAGACTACTAGAAGAAATACTCTTAGATAGAGATAAGCTTTTTACCTTAAAATTTTAGATTACTCTTATAAAATAATTAGGTATAAAAAGAAAGCTTTCTATAGCTTTCTACTCTTAAATAAATAGAGGAAATAAATAGATAAATTAAGTAGTTAAAATATACCTTTGTTATTATATAAACTACTAGTAAGATAACTAGGTAGAACTGCTACCCTTAATATAGTTTGCTTATAATAGTTTAGTAATAGAAATAATACTTATTATACTATTCTACGCTAATTTTAGGTATAAATTAATAGTGTATTAAGAACTACTATCTATAACTATTAATAACTAACTTGCTTATATTTAAGTCTTAAAAATTAAGAGTTTATATAAGGAACTTATAAAGGACTTATAATTTATAATAGAAAGAAATATATACTACTATAATAAACGACGTAGTTAGGAGCTAATACTAAAAGAGGGGGATAAAGTCTACTTAGTATAAAAGAATATTAATATAAAAAGACTAAGTAATAAACTAGATTATAAAAAACTTAGACTATTTAAAATTAAATAAGTTAAGAGACCTTTAAATTATAAATTAGTATTACTAAAGATAATAAACATTTACCTAGTATTCTATATATCCTTGCTCGAACTAGTACTATTAGGAGTACTACTAGCTCTATTTATAGAAATTTAACTAGTAAACCTAAATACTAAGTATAAAGTTAAAAGGATTCTTAACTATAGACTTATTAGAGGATAGGTTAAGTATTTAATAAAATAGTTAGATTACTTATATTTAGAAAATACTTAAGAACCTAGAAAAAACATTAGCTAGTACTTAGAGGAACTTTAGGAGTTCCACCGTCGAAACCTAAGTCTGCCTATATCGTATAGTTAGTAGGAAAGAACTTAAGAAAGGCTAGGTCGAGGCCTAGAGCGAGGGCAGGGTCGGAAACGTCGGGCGTAGGAAGGGCGGCTAGCTTAGCAGCCTCTTCTTCTATCCGCTTCTTTTCTTCCTCCTTCTCCTTTTCTTTTCTTTCTAATTCTTTAGTAGTATCTAGCTTCTTAAGAGAGTTAAGACTAGCCGCTATCATTCTCTACTTCTAAGTATAAAGCAGCTTCTTCTACTTATTAACCTAGAGGACTTTCGCTATAGTCTTATCAGCCTCGTCCTCTAGTTATTAGATCTATATATCTATAGACTCCTAATCTTAAATAGTTAGTATATAGTTTACCTTATAAACGTTATAAGTCTTACTATTCTTTATATAACGACTATAGCGATTTAGACTTTTATCTTAAGAGGTAATATATTTATTTATAAAACTAGCTTTTAAATATTAAGTATAAGGTACTATTTTTATTCTAGATAAGTTAATTTCTTTTCTAAGAGTAATATACTTAGTACGTTTCGCTAAACGATCAGGTAGTATAGTAAAAAGAGAAGAAGGCTGTTAGCCTTCTAATAATATTTCTTAGGTTATACTTAAGCGTAGGGACACGCTAAGCTAAGAAGGGGATAGTATTACGAATTATATATATATATAATAAGTAAAGACTAGACAGCGTCTTAATAGGTTAAGCACTATTAGAATACTCTTATAGTAGATAGAGATCGGTTAGGTTAGCTAAGTAATCTAAGGATTTTATTATATTAATCACGTAATAGACCGCTAGATCGCTAGGCGAACTAGCTCGTTAGATCGCCAGCTTAATAAGCGAGTTAGCTACCTAGGAGAACAAAGGTTCTATATAAGACTAGCACGTCTGCTATTAGATAGGAGCTTCGTACTTAACTTTAGTTATTAATCTTATTATCTTATTTAACATCTTTAATATAAGTAACGAGTTTACTTCTAAGTAAACAACCCGGCGTATCTATACTTCTTACCTATATACTAACCTTCGAGACTTAGTTATCTTTGTTTAGTTCGTTTAAGTTTCGTTATAAGAATCCGGTTCTCTCTAGCCAGGGCACCCGCTTAGCCCGCTCGCCCTCGGCCTCCTCTACCTTACTCGCCGCAGTAGCTAGGTCCTTCTAAACAGTCTTAACATCCTCCTCTAAACTATAGAAGAGAGACTAGGCTTGTTATTATATAGCTAAGAAGCTAGAGGAGAAGCTACCCTATATCTCTTCCTCCTCTCTCTCTCTAACCCTACTACTGCCGCCGCCGCTGCTGCTGCTAGCTTCCCTAGCTACTACCTGTCCCCCGGCCCTGTCTATAGCCTCGTTGGCTACGACTACGAAGTAGCTAACACAGCCTTTAGTAGTGAAGTAGGTCTAAAGCCGGCACTCCTTCTACAGCGGCGCCGCTTCGTACTCCTAAGCCTTCCGCCGATAACTAAATATATAGTGCTATATATACAGGAGGTAGGTGGTTAGAAAGACGTCTCCCTCGCCGCCGCCCTCGCCCTTCTTCTCCTCCTCGCAGAGCAGGTAGCTGTAGCTAGTATAGGCCTCTAGGTACGCGATCTACGCGTCCTCGTTTAGAGGCCGGTGGCTCCGCAGCTCCTCTAGAGACCTCAGAGGAGCTAGCGCGTCGGTGTAGGCTAGGCAGGCCTTCAGCGTCGGGCCTAGTAGGCGGTATAGCTTCGTACGCAGGTGTCGCTCTACGCTAGCGTAGCCTAGGGCAACGCCTGTCTTATAGCGCTTATACAGGGCTAGCCGGTGTATAGGGTCGTAGGTAAGCTCGGTTACTATAGTTAAAGCTGTAGTTAGATATGTAGATATATATATATATATATAATAGAGGAAGAAGAGAGAGGAGTCGAAGCGTAGAAGGAGGGAGAGGAGGGTATATAACTCTTTTTAGCGAAAACTTTTTTCACCGCAGCTCTACCCCGCGGGGGCTAGGCGCGCCCGCGTACGGCCGCGTCCGCGGTAGACGCGTGACTTTTTTCAGCGAAAGAAGGCCGACTTATAAGAGGTAGGATTACTAAGTAAGAACTTGTAACTTTAAACTAATTTAATAAAATAGATATAAATTTTTAGTAAAGTCTATCTAAAAGAGTATATAGATTATAGTATAAAACCTTATATAAAGTATTTTCTAACTCTTAATTCTATAGTACTTATAGAGTAGTATAAAAGTAGACCTATACTATATCTAAACTCGGAACTAAAATCCTATATATTAGGCTTTACTTTACTAAAGATTATAATATTATTATATAGTATAATACTCTAAGTAGTTAAATATACTAATCTAAAGCTAAAATTAGTTTTTATTAAGTATTACGTCTAATATACATATTTAAAGTTAAGAATATAGGTAGTCTTAGAAGGAACTTAGGAAGGATTACTAAGCAAGAATACTAACCTTAAACGTAACTCTAAACTAATTCAATAAAATAGATATAAATTTTTAGTTACGCCTATCTGAAAGAGCGTATTAATTATAGTATAAAACCTAATATAAAGTATTTTCTAACTCTTAATCTTATAGTACTTATAAGATAGTATAAAAGTAGACCTATACTACTCTCTCTGTTTTTAGATTATAAAGAGGTAGTATAAACTAAAATCTTATCGAGAATAAGACTTAGTACTTATACTTACTAATACTCTATGTAATAATATATAATTATATAAAAGTCTAGATTTAGTATAAGCTATAGCTATAGTCTTTTAGAGAGTAGTAGTAATAGCTGTTATAATAAGTTTACTATTATTATAATCGTATACTTTCGTTTATAGACGTATTATTACTATATATTAAGAATCTATATACGCCGTGTTTAGAATAGCCTACGTATAGATTATATACTAAGCGAGTCTATTAAAAAAATCCTAAACACAGCGTATTTAGAGAGAAATACTATTAGAGATTTACTATAAAGTGAATATATATACTTTTATTTATAAACAGTGTTATCTGTTTTAGAATATTCGTATACCTTTCTAGACGAGAGTATAAGTTTAGTTTTAGTATAACAGCTCTTTATAAATATACTAAAAGAGATACTTATAGAATAGTACTTATATTTAAAGAAAACTAAACTAAAGAGAGAAGAGGAGAGTTAGTACGCTCTGTCTCTATTTATATATACTAAGCGAGACTTCGGTAGGACCTCGGCACGTGATCTAGTCGTATATAACTAGGACTATTATAAAATTAGTTCTTTCCAGCTACGAGTATAAGAGTATTTATATATAAGAGAGCTAGATAATAACAAAAGTCCGTACTAATCCGGTTCTAATAATCTCGAAACTAAAACTATATTATAATCCTATTCCGTGCCCTCGGTACGTATTATATTCTCTTAGTAATCGGCACTTTATAATAGCTAGCTATTATACCTAGAGGCTTCGACGTAAGAGGTTCTACGTATAAAACCCCTTTCCTCGTATATAGAATAGACTTCTCTTCTTAGTTAATTCTTTTTATAATAAAGATAACCTTGTCTATTAACCTCTTTATATTTAGTCTATAATAGTAGAGTAAAATATAAGATTTCGCTCGTATACTAGATATTTTACTAGATGTATTTAGCTCTAGTCTAATATATAGGAATATAAGCTAATTATAGTAACTCTACTATGTCTTAGCTTATATAGGCTTATATCTATATTATATAGAGTTTCAAAAGATAATATATATAAAGATATAAATTTCCTTTTAAGTTTAATTATTCGCCTTTCTGTTCTTCCTAATTATTCAAGCAGACTCCTCCCGAGTTACACTATTAAAGTAGGTCACATCTCAACAGTAGCGGTAGTTTGTGTAAGGTTGTGGTAGGAATCGTGATCAACGTCGAGGACTAGTTAGATCGCGATTATATGTGCGGTAATCAATGTCACGGTACAAGTGCAAGTCGAGGACAATTGCGACTTGGTTAAATTGAATGATTACAAGGAGAAAAGAGATTCATAAGGAGATCTGTCTTTTAAGTTGTTTGAGGGCTGGCTCGTGCTGGTTTATCCACAGTTGTAAATAGCTTCATAAAGTGTGCGAATCACCTGATCTAGCCCTTTGACAGCTTGTGAATGCTGCCCAACTCAGCCACCGCCCAACTCAGCCATGCCGCCCAACTCAGCCAACTCAGTCATCGGCTTGCATCGCCTCGAATTATACCCAACTCCGCCACTCCAGCGCTGAACATTTTTGTTATTATAATCCAACTCTACCGCAGCTCCATCAATTGATATCTCTTCGGTAGTGTCAAAGAATTGGTATATTATCTTGTCAATCAACCAATCCATCTCATCATTGCATAAAAGACGTCCGCGCGGATATGGAGCCTCTCTCCGCCCTGGGTCTTGCTTGCAACATTATTCAATTTATCGACTTCACCAGGAAGTTGATCCATGATGGCGTAGAGATCTACACCTCGAAGCTGGGTTCGACTAACGGAAACCTCGAACTTGAAAGCCTTTACGGTCAGCTTTCAGATCTCAGTTCCCAGCTCTTAGATGTTGGGGAGAACGGGCCCGACTATAGCGCCTCAGAGCAAGAGGATAGCTCTCGGCGTACAGAGCCTTGCGACAAAGGTCTGGTGGCCCTTGCCAATGGCTGCCGGAAAGACTGCGATAAGATTATTGAAGTCGTTCGCAAATTGCGCATCGACGGTAAATCGCATCGCCGTTGGCGCAGCTTCCGAGCAGCGCTTGAATACGCTTGGGGAGGAGAAGGAAAGATCCGGACTCTTCAGCAGACGCTTCGCGATAGACAAAACGCACTAACTCTATATATTTGTTCCATCATCAGGTTGCTACTTCATGCCCCCTGCCGTTTGAATGAATGATTAATGGGTCAGTAGTAAACAAGGTTACACACTCATTCGTGACGTGGAAACCCTCGAATCTGAGAGTCTAAGACTACTCATGGTTCAAGATTCGAGACTTCTCAGGATTGAGAGCCTATTTCGAGAACTACATGAAAAGCGTAGGGCCTTTGACATAGAAGAGAGTGCGCTACCTTGCCGTGAAATATCCCAGTATCCCAGGGTGAAGAGCGAGATTACTCGGCAACAGACGATTATCGATAGCCTGGATTTTGACTCGAGGCTAGATCGTCAGGATGCAATTGTCGATGCTCATTCAGCAACATTTGATTGGGCACTGAGAAATCTGCAGCCTGGCACATCGGCATCGAATCTCTCCAGGTGGCTAGAAACGGGAAAGGGTGTGTTTTGGGTCTCCGGGAATCCTGGAAGCGGAAAATCAACTCTCATGAAATACTTGGTTGGCAATGTCGAAACACGGAGGATACTTCACAATTGGGCTCATCCTGGAGACCTGATCATCGCAGGCCACTACTTCTGGTGCCGCGGTACTTCTATACAGAAATCACACAAGGGCCTTCTGCAAACATTACTATTCGATATATTTCGGCAATGTCCGCAGCTGATTTCCAAAGCTTGTCTACCACGCTGGAACAACTGTAATGCCAACTCTCTTAGACGTTGGCCATGGACTATGACAGAGCTCCTCTCAACAATAGAGAACATTGTCAAATCCGAGAATATCGGGCAAAGATTTTGTTTTTTTATTGACGGAATTGACGAATACGAGGGGGACCATATCGAAATTTGTCAGTCTCTAATTGAACTTTCCGGCTCGTCATATCTCAAGCTCTGCGTTTCGAGTCGCTCCTGGAACATATTTGAAGATCGGCTTGGGACCAATTCCAATCAGAAGCTTTACATTCATGACCTTACTCGACGAGACATTTTTCGATATTCACGAACCCGCCTAACAGAGCATCCAAGATGGGTTACAATTGGTCAAAGCGAGGAATGGACGAGTAACATCGCCGCCGAGATCACTGAGCGCTCGAAAGGGGTGTTTCTTTGGGTCTCTCTGGTTATAGCATCGCTTCGGGAAGGATTAAACAACGACGATACTTTCCACGAGTTTCGATTACGACTTGACAGCCTCCCGGTAGACCTAGAGGAATATTTTACCCACATTTTAGAGTCTATTGATCCTGTCTATCATCAGAAAATGGCCACGGTCTTCCAAACAGTCCTTCGTCTTCCGGAACCGTACGAACTATCTTTCTATTCTCTCCAAGATGAAGAATACTGTCAGCCGGGTCATGGACTTCAGACGCTCGTTCGAGCTTTGAATGATATGGAGATTGCCCCTGTAGAGCTCACTCGGACTCACCGTCGCCTTAATGCTCTTGGAGGTGGCTTGCTACAATTCTCCAGAGGGAAACTTGATTTCCTTCATCGTACAGTCGCAGATTTCTTCCAGACAGGCAAAGTTACAAAGTTTCTCGCGTCCAGGATTACACCTGGGGTATTCCTTGACCGGATTAATTTTGGGACGCTGATTCCATGGCTGGCTTGCTTTTCCGAGAGAAACGACAAGCGGTTTCAAGAATCGGTGGTGAATTTATCTTTGGAGCTGAGTAGTGGCAGCGACGAACTACAAATGATGTCAGAAATTTTCAACACATTCCTCGACCTCCTCAAGAAGAGGTGGCTTTCGAGAACCCAATCGAGTGGGGACTTGGATGAAGCTATCTTGGCCGAGGCATTACTCAAATGGAGCATGGTTAGGAACTGGGAAATGCACCTTTATCTACCTTTGGCTCTCTCTAGAGAGAGATTTTTTTTCTCGAAATGTCAGCAAATGCCCTTACACACCATCCTAAATCTTACAGGTAGAGAAGGATCGAAACGCTTCAGTAGTCTGAAATCCAACAAATGGTTCAATCTTCTCAAGGTTCTTCTGGAGTATGGCGAAGACCCCAACGCCTGTATTGATTCGTCCCATTTACATAAGATTAGCCCTTGGAGCCAATGGTTCACGTCCCTACTCGGTGATGGTGCACTCATTGACGCATATGACAGCGGAGCCGTCCTGCTGTTGTTGAAGCATGGTGCAGACCCGAATGCATACTGTCCAGGGACTCTGTCTCCGCTTTGGCAGGCATTCTTTTTCCAGAAGTTTAAAGGTTGTTTCGAATTCCGCACGACTTATCTTGATATACTGCATCATTTATTGCGGACTGTAGAACTCGGACTCGTTAACAAAATTTCTACAGAGTCAGCTTGGGCTGTCTTCTGTCGATTCATGCGAGAGCTTCGCACTCATAATAAAGATCAACTACAACTCAGGGCCCAAGCAACAAAAGTCCTGATAGAAAGAGCACACCAAATGCAGCATCCTGTGGGTGTACTGCTGGAAACAGTAAGGCTCGTTTTCCCACCTCAGTTAGCAGAGCCACTAGTCAATTTGATGCTCTCAGGGGGTTGGGAACAAAGACGTCATCATCATAGATCATATAATAGGGGTCAAACATCAGATCACCGTTGCCGAAGGCCTGCACGTTCGAGGCAAAGATGGCATCCACGGGGCCGCAGTCACATCAGCTATGGTAATGGACCATGGCCAAGGAGATACAATTCACCATACGCATGTCGCAAGATTTAATATAGCATGTTTTATTTTTCGTAAATTGCAATTCTTAAACGGCCGGAGAGCTGTTGTGACGACACCAGTGGTGTCAGTAGTATACCGGCAGTAAATTACAACAGTATTTTTATTAATTTTCATTACTATATTGTTGGTATGACTTGAGGTCATAAAACTGCTACCTAAACTGGTGCTCAAAGTGCTGTATTATTCTTGTCTTGACTTGTCAAAGTAGCTACGTAGGTCCTTCTTATATAGCCCTTTCCAGGTTACGTGAAATGGCTACAAAGTAGCATTCACCTGAAACGACACTGGCAGAACTTCTTAAAAGTGGCTAAAGAAGGAGGTATACATCCACCTATCCATTCTCTCTTCCTTCCTTCCTAGCTAATCACATAGCTCTATTCATCCTGTCTAACCAATCACAGCGCTCCATTCATCCTTCGCTTAAGAGTTCGTACAGTTCGTAAAATACGAAGTAATTCGAGATGATTTATTCGGAGCTTTGTAAGTAGCCTTTGTAGTGAATCGGAAGGGAATACGTAAGAATGTTCCTGGGCTCTGGCTTGACATAGTGTAAGAAGGTTCCTGGGCTTTCTGGGCTTTTGCGAGTAGCGTTCGTTTATAGACTTCTGGGCGTTCTTTGTGTTTGAAGAATTGACTTCTGGGAGTGTTCTTTGAAGAGGCGAAGAGGGCTAATCGTTGTGTATGCTGTGAGAGTCTGTGGAATGCGGGGTACGAGGCTTTTTTTTTATTTTTAGAGTGAATCGGGGGTGTCTTGACGTCTTGTTGTAAGGTGTTGAAGGGTGTCGGTTCGACTTGAGAAGTGAATCAGGGGTGTCTTGGCTTCTTTCTTTGAGGTATGTTGGTTCGATATACCTTGCTGATCTGTGTACGTTGCGCAGGTCCTTGGTTTAAGAAGAGAAGAGGGGTAAAGGCGAAGTGTGAGGGGGTGTCTTGATGTCGTGCTTTTGAGGCGAGGGGTGTCGGTAAGGCGAAGTGTGAGTAGGGCTCCCAAAAGAACTTGAAATAGTGAAAATTCACGAAACAAGGTGTACTTGAATTGAATTCAAGGCTCGATTTATTTTCGTGAACTAGTTGAAATGAAACTAAGATATATATGAATTTCATGACTTTTCATATATTCCATATATTAGGCCACGTGATAGTTGGGGTAGGTTTTAAGGGGTAAATGAGTTTAGGCTTACACGTGACTCGCACGTGCCTTACACTTGCCTCACACGTGACTCGGATAATTATCAATCCAGGCCGAATTATTTTATATGAATTTCATGAAACGTTTCATGAAGTTATACTAATTATACTCTATGAAATGAATTATCCAATATATATAAGAAACGAATCGTGAATTCAAAAGTGTCTTTCATATAGTTCATTTGGTGGGCCTAAGTGTGAGGGGGTGTCTCGATGTCGTGCTTTTTGAGGCAAGGGGTGTCGGTAAGGCGAAGTGTGAGGGGGTCCCTCTCTCCTTAGAGAGAAGACGTGTTGTCGCGGTCTGGCGTAAACATGCTGCCCAAGGATGATTGACTCCATCGGCGCCAACTGTCAAACACCCGTTTTGTGAACATGGCTCGTTGTAGAAAATAGCAAGCTCTTCTTTCGCGATTCAGTCTTTTCCCAGCCAAATAATTTTCCGAAAAGGAATCGTTGCTCTGGAATTGGACCTGGGCGCATTGTTGAGGATGGTTCTATTTCCTGTTCGTGGGACGGTTGCTAGGCTGTTGGTGGGGTTGGGTTTTTAGGTATGAGGCTCTTTCCCAGCGCAAGTTAACTTAATCCAACAACACTTCGCCCAGCAGCATACTCGAAATGCTTCCACAACGACAATCATTCCGAAATTGATGAGAATCTGCCCAGCGATCGTTGACACAACCTAGCACTCTCTCAAAAGTGTGTCCAAGAAGATAGCACATGCTAAAGATTTATGGGTCGAGTTTACGGCGCAGCCGAGGTTCCCTGAGTTGCCCCTGTTTTGTTGGAATAAGTTGACCTGTTTCTGTAAATTTATACATCTATTTCCCATCAAGCATCGTGGCAGGTTGAAGGGAGACGCGTGTTCTATTGGTGCTCTCGTAAGAAGCTACCCCCCTTCTAGTAAGTTTTGCTGTCATCCGAAGTAGTTTGACGCCGGACGTCTCAGCCCGATTGTCTGAGCGGACAGCAACGACAGTTGTGCGCGGAGAATTTGAAATGGTCGACCAAATGGTCATTTTCTCTCTCTCTCCCAGCTATCACTTCAGTTTTTATTTATAGTGCTTACGTTCTAGCAATGCTCTTATTCCGACAGTCTGGGTTCTTTCGCCTAGCCGCGGGAGCTGTGATCTTGCTTTTCATTCTCACGACGTATCTTCTCCACCGGAATCCAGATTTTGTGAATTGGAAATCAGGAACCCGGTTGCCTGACCTTGGGCAGAATACATCCCACGAACTTTCCCACACGGGAATAAAAGCCGAACTCTTCTACAATGCCCATAAATTACCCACAGCAGACGACTTTCTGCCGCATCTCAAAGCTGTGATCCAGTTGCCAAAATTGACCGTGGCAGAAGCGAAAGCATCATGTACATGGTCAGGAGACGAAGAAATCGATTTTCAGTACGGAGATGAAATCGAGTGGGCTGTGGAGGACAGGAGTGATGAAGACATTGAGCTTCACAGAGAACAATGGCAAGACTTCATCAATCATGAATTGTTGCCGTATTCAGCGTACAAGAACAGATTTGAAGGCCACGGTATCGTCATTGTGGGAGGAAACGGCAAGAGTCTAAATCGCATAAGAGTGATTTTACGACAGTTGAAACATTTAGGATCTCAGCTGCCAGTTGAGTTACACTACTGGGGCGACGAACTTCCATTAGATGCCCAGAATGAACTCTCTTCGATGTGGCCGAAAATGTACTTCAACGATCTATCGGCGCCCTCAAACATCGTCAAGAGCAGCAGCGATAACTTCTTCCACGTCAATTATCAGCTCAAGACGGCCGCTGTCATGAACTCACGTTTTGCTGAGACATTATTATTGGATTCAGACAACGTACCAGTCATGGATCCGGAATCGCTGTTCGAGTCGGATACATACAAAGAATACGGAACTCTATTCTGGCCGGATATTGCTCGTACACGACCTAACAACCCAGCTTGGGCTATCACGAACACACAATGCCGTATGGACGAGTATGAACAGGAAAGTGGACAGCTCCTCATCGATAAACGCAAGTACTTCTATCATTTGCAACTGGCTGCTTGGTTCAACAATGTCCAGACATCGTATTATATGGAATTTTTACTCGGCGACAAGGACCTGTTTCGCTTTGCATGGCATGCTCTGAAAACAAAATATGGTTTCCCTCCTAAATGGATCACAAGGTGCGTACATCTCAGCCATTGTGTAATGATTTCGAGTCTCAAAGGGATAAATTATACTAACACCAAAGCACACACAGCGTCGGAACACTTGCACCTGATGGTAACTACTGCGGCCATACTTTCGCACAGCATCACCCAAATGGGAGTGTAGCTTTTCTTCATGGAGGTCTGCTCAAAACAATACCACAGGTAGTAATGCAGTGGCATCGAGAAAAATATGGTGGAATTTTCCAGGTCTACAAGAGGAGTGTAGTTGATGAGCAGCATCAATTCATCGAGCAAGTTACTATTAAGATGGATGGAGCTCCTTACGTGGCGGAGGACAGACCAGAAGGGATGGTGGGTGCCTGGTGCACCGATATGAAGGATATCGCTCCACGTAACTTCGATGAGATTGTTCCTGGTTTCCAGACAACTTTTACGGGATTGGGCGGGTATTGGATGCTTGAGGATGGGGAAACATATAACAATTCGGGACCCTTGCCTACGGACAGTGCGGATAGTGCGGACAGTGCGGACAGTGCGGAGGAGGAATAACCGGTATTTTGGAGGCAATGAAGAGGTGACAGAAAGCTCCGTGGCCTTGTATCAAATAGGTTTTAATCTAGCTGGAGGTGATGGTTGCGCTTGATCATAAAATTTGTGTTGACAGAAGCATTAGTCGTTTGTAATATAATCTAACACAAGGGAGCTGGCGACTGGTGATGCAAGTAGCAAGTTCCGAGATACGAAGTCAAAATTTACAATCCTGATGCTCCTATTTCTGGAAAGGGGAGGGCAGTGATGGAGTAGATTCCTTCTATTGATCTCTCCTTCCAAACTGGTTATTCTTAAATGTGCGACAATGATCCAAAGAAATGTACTAAAGAAGAGCTTCTAAACTCAATAAATCATTTAGTTAATATTCTTGGGGCATCCGATGACCCATCTAAAGCGCGGATTCGAGAAGGCAATCGAGAGACTACCCCTGCTTCCACCTTGGTTATGCACTTATTTTGGTTTGCACATTGCAAGTGAAGTTTAACTCTCACCGTCTACGAAAGTTGTACTTTAAGCTTGTTCATGTAGGACCGTGAAGTTGATGCCACTCTAAAATCCACTTCCGGAGTAGTTGAGCCTCAAGAATTCCTGGTTTGAACCCACTTCGTGCGTAAACTAAAATATCATACATCTCTGGGGTGGTAGGGAAAAATTGTTGAGGTCCCATCGTTCACAATCGCTACATCTGGAGCCATTTTAGAGTATTTATTTCTGTATCATCGAGTATGGTTTCCGCCTAGCATGAATGCCGAAGGTACTAAGGGTCGAGCTCCCAAGTAGAGGGAGAATCTGGCGAGTTAACGATGCTACTACTGAAAACTAGGTACCAAGTGCTTCTCCCACGAGCTTATCTCAACATTAAAATTTCATGACGTGACATAGGGCAAATTTTAGTATATCCTACTCTGAATTTAGACTCGAGATTAGAGTGTCAACGCGGCAAGAGCAAGTGGCTTTCGATGGAAATTAGATCACCACTGCCTTCAAGAAGTCATAAGACCATTTTAGTTTTTTTTACACGCAGAGGAAGTCAACAATACACATGGATCGTTCCTGCCACTAAAGAAAATAAAACCCTCGACTTCCCAACTTTTCTGAACATCAAACTCGCACCTTGGTTCTTCAGCTTCTCACTTTCGTCAACTTGCCCTCCTATAGCCCTACTTTTACAATCGTTTCTAATCTCACTTTTATCGACTTGCATTTCAGTTTAATTCATAACTCACACCACCAAAATGAGTTTCAGGAAGTTTTCTTTCCTTTTCGCTGCAAGCACTGTGGCAGCCATGCCTCAATTGGCAACTTCAACAGCTGCCACCACAAACTCGACGGAAGTTACCGCCACAAGTTCTATGAGCTTCATCACGGCAGCTCCTGTCGTGATGAAGGACATCAAGGGCAATAACTTTACTTGTTTCACCGAGGGCGACAGGTGCTCTAGAGACGCTTTTGGTGGAGTTGGCGATCACCTTCCGGCAAACCAATCTATGGATTGGACGTCGTATGCAATTGAGGCCCTCGTGGCTACCGTCATTCTTCCAACGAATGTGTAAGTCACTTTTGGATATCTAATCTCTTACACATGACCAAATTTTGACTTCTAATTCTTCAGGGTGACTGTGACGGAGAATTGCAACGCTTATTCAAGCAATTCAATCAAGTGTCCGCCATATGACCCGAAAATAAATCCTGGGACCGCAGAGACAAGCGTTGCCACAACTCACCCTCGACCTGATTTCACGGTTCCTGGTAGTTGTGGCACTTTTCTAAAATGGGAGCGTGCCGTCCAATGTCAAGGTGTCCAAATTTCAACCACGACCTCGGCACCAGTACGTGACCTTTCTTCCCCCCAAAACAATCTTTTCAAGAACAAATACTAAAAATTCTTTTTCAATAGACAGCAACAAGGACGGTACGCCCTCAGACAGACGTTTCGCACTTTTACCTCAATGTTACTTCTGAGTTTCCTAGCGGAAATACTGCAGGATATCTGGCGGTACAGGCAATCGAAGGGGAACAGGGTTTTTACAATCTCACAGTGGTAAAAGATAAACCTAATGGTTTCAACTATTTCCATTTCGTTGCCGATGGCCGTATAAGGGGTCTAGCCACTAATGGAATAGACCATTCGAGTTCTTACGCCGAGCTCCAGTGGTACATCCCCCGAGACGCTAATAATTGGCATGATGACGATAATGACGAAAGTCGAGAAACGTGGGGACCAGTACCAGTTAAACTCGCACAGGAAAGTGCTAGTTTTCCCCGGGGGTCCTTAGGAAAGGGACATGAGGAGGTCTGGGGCATGATTGAGAGGGACGCACTCTGGAACGAAACTCCGGTGGAAAAGCTAAAGTTTGACTCGAAGAAAGAGGACAAGCATCCTTATAAACAACCTGTCATTCGCAATAGTACCTTGCACATGGCAACTCGTCGATGGACTGCATTATATAAAGGGAGAAACCTCCCAAAAGAAGAAATGGAAGGCTGGGAATTGGTTGTTGTTGGTGCAATCCCAAAACCAAAACCTCAGTAGAAATAAAAAATTTTATTCAACTCCTCGAATTGTCTTTGGTAGAACGTGATTTTGATGTAACAATTCAGAAATCAAAAAAACGAGGCAAGGATGTTTGTCAAGTCAACAATCTTCTCTTCCACGACAACTCATCTCACAACTTTTGAGAAACAAGTACTAGAGATTTTCACTGAAAGTGACGGTTCCCATTCTCCAGCGTCTTTCCCAACTCGATGACATTTCAAAAATTGCGTGCCCGTAGACTTGATGACCAAAAAGGTGAACTTGTTTACAACTAAGCGAGTTTGAAAGAATACTCTTTTATTTTTCAAGTTGAGCTGATACCATAAAGACTCCAAAAGCTTGAGCCCCAGATGAAACTTGGTACCAAAATATTTTCATAGAGCCTTACGTGTAACATAAATGAAAAGCACAGACGTGGGAGGTTGAGACTGTCACGACGTCCAGTATAAATGAAATTAGAACACTGTTCTAGTGACCCGATAGCATTAGGAAGTTGGTATTAGAGCCGATCCACGAACTGCCGTGTAGGATAATTGAAACGCCACGTGGGTTGTTTGGTCCTGTGAGTACCTAGAATTGAAGCTAGGAAATAGCACCACTTTAGGAAGGTGCTATCCAGGTGATCCAACTCCAAACTCCTTTTTGGTGTCGCATCAACTTGAATATGGAACATTTCTTTTCCGTGAGAGATTAAACTCTCCCACCATCCTCCGCATTTCCTACTTCACAAACCCCTTTTCAAGCCATCTATGTAACCCCATCCCATCACTTTCAAAACACCGTTATCCTACACCCAATATCCAAATATCAAATATACCCATCAATTACCTCAAGCTTACCACCAAACAAACCAACAAAAATGAAGGCCAGCAACCTTTTCTCAATCCTTTCCAGCATGGCGTTCGCCATTGCTCAAATGACAACTTCGCCTCTGGTCACAGAATCAACAGGGACCATCTCCACACCGACCACGAGACGCCTGATTGACATTTTAGGGAAAGAATTCACTTGTCCATCTGAGGAAGACCTGTGCTTCAAGCATGCCAAAGCAGGTGGACAGGGACGAAATATCCCACAAGAGGTCATCGAAGAGGGTAAAAAAACAAATAGTGCAATGGTGATAGTCACTCATTTGGAAGATCCACCTGTGTAAGTCTTATTTCTAGCCACTCGATCCCCCTCAACTTTGAGGATTGACAATTCTTCAGTGTCGTGCTAATCAGTTGCTCTGCTACCAGAGAGACAAAGCGGCTTACCACCACGGCGTATAAAGATAATGTCATGCCGACACCAACTTCCGACCCAACGTACAGTCCAAGAAAACTCAAAGTTATCACGCCGACGCCTGGTGTTTTAACGCCTGGACCGCACCATCCAAAAATCACACCCCCTCCTGGATGCAAAAACGACGAGCAATGGCTACATGCCGTAATATGCCATAACCATACACTAACGACAACAACAGTGCAACGAGAGGTACGTAAAACAGCTGACGGATCTCCCATTTCCTGATAACAAATCTTGAGAGCAGAGAGACTGACCCATTCTTTCAGACATACACCAGAACCATGTGGACAGTAGAAACGTCAGAGTACTTCAATCTTCATTTAGAGCCTCACTTTCACAATACCAATTTCACAGGAGGAAATCTCCAACTTCAACCCATGGATGGTCGATTTTACAATTGGACAACTTCCACCGATGCGGATGATGTCAACAGATACACATTCAGAGATAAAGGACGAGTGGAAGGCGTATATATCGTTCCTCACACCCAGTCAGATTACCACATCATCAGGATGTTTGTCAACAGAATTCCATATATGGATGAGGAACGAGCTAAAACCCCCCAATTACTCATATTCGGCGCCGAGGCTGAGGGGTCTCCTCTGCACAAAAGCAAAGAGGAAGTCTGGGCAAGAATTGAGGACGATGAGGACGAAAATGGGGTTTCTCGGCAAAGATTCGCCCTAGATAATACTCACTATAAGGGTATTCCTTACAGTCCCAAGTATCCTTACACCGACCTGGTGTGGTGTGGCAGAAATCTTTACGCTTCCACAGACCAGTGGTCCCAGAAGCTGAAAGGGAAAATCATAGATGGTCCCTGGAAAGAGTGCCGGCTGGTTAATGTGTTTGTAACTGCATATCGTCCTAGTAGTCGGTAGCTATACCAGTGCAATGCAATGTGTCCTAAAAGTCTCAACAAATTAGGGAGTCTGGTACGCAAGAGTGGACAACAAGTAAAAGTAAAGCAAAAAACTGACTCCGAGGAAAAGCCATACGAGCAGGAAAAAAAATATAATTCTAACTTGGAAACAATTCCCCGAACTCGAGAAGCACTTACGAAATATATCAAGAATTCCGTAACCCGAGTAGCTTCCAGAAGAAAGATTCCTAGAACACACACCTATCCTCTTTTTCCTGAGAGGAGCTATCTTTTCGTGCACTAATTCCATTCAGTCTCCAAACTTCAAGGTCTGTCTCGAGCTTCCCCACCAGACTCACCCTAACCTTTTCAAGGCCAAAAGCTCCGCGCAAGAGACACCGAACTTCAGAAATTTGCAAGTTGTCGTTACACAAGGATTATCTTCGATACATCACAACTGCAACGAAGATAGCAAATGTGGAGTTCATGATAAAATGGAGAGTGATGGTTCAATCAAAATTAGGAAGCAGCCCGGGCTTCCCAGCATACACGTGACCCCCATCACGTCAAAAAGCTACGTAGTAAATCGGAATCGATAGTAAATCGTACGGAGTAGTTCTGGATTCCATTTGTTAGATACCCTGCTAGGCGCATTTCAGAAGAAGCAAAAAAAGCCCTTATAAGCTCGCAAAAGTCTTAGATCGATTATGAGGCACAGAAAGGTGAGATAATTACCTATTCCATACTTAGCACAAGGAAAAACGAAAAAGATTCAATTTCCTTCAATTTTCAGCCGCGTCCACATCTCATACAAATTGTTTCGTCACCAATTTGCCGTCCCCATGACAAGTAGAAAATAAAGCAAAGGAAAGTTGGAAAAAAAGGTAGTTACACCTTCTGTAGCATTTGGAAAACCTTTCGAGTCATTGGAGATGTTTGTTCCGTGGATTCGACTTGGAATTAGAAATACCTCTCATCTCAACACGGAAAAGAGAAGAAAAACCGTTACTACCCCATGATAATGCAAATTCATCTAATGATTCCCAACCAATGACCAATCTCAAACGCCTCCAATGATATACCATGCAATCCACCCAATAATACCCTTATACCATTCTCAGAGCAGAAAGGGCACCACTAATTCTTAGGCAAATACCTAATTCCACTCCTTGGACACCTCAAACCCTTCCCAACCGGATCCGTGGGAACAAAATCCCCACTCTGCAGACTCCCCTTAACATTAAACGAATACCAAGCCTGATCAAGTCTATTCCCCCTACATCCCAGCGTAACCTCATTCCCAGTAACCGTCTTCAACGCCTCCTCAATTTCCTCCAACGTATAAGTAGTCCTCCAGCTTGGTGTGATGCCCGCAGCCTCCAGAGCCTTATAACTATCCAACCCTTTGAACAAGTCCACTGCTCTGGCAAAGAAATCCACAATCTCATCCCCGGCTTCGAACACCTCGCCGTAACACTTTGATGAGAGCGTGTTGATGCATGTACCGTGTTTATTCCACTCATGCTGCCAAAAGTGCTCTAGTGTTCCGCGGTTGGGCTGCCAATATGTTTCCATGTACTCCAACAAATCCGGGGCGCGGGCAGAGAGGAGGGGTGTTATGCCGTGGGATTGGGGGGCGGAGTGGCAGTATGTTGGGTAGGAGCCGTCGCAGAGATCGGGCCTGTCTTATATCAGTAAACGCTCCTTTTGCGTCTGCGGAGCCTAGAGGAAAGAGAAATGGCACATACCATAACCCGTGTAAAGTCCAAGAATCAACAGGCCCGACAGTAGGGTTTGTATCCCAAAACTGGGTGAGGAGAAGTTGTCCACCGGGGTAAATGAAGCAGCAAGAATCTGGAGCTACAGTGCTATTATGGCATGATAAGGGCGAGTCCGCGGGACAGGTTGGTCCGTTTGTGAGGGGGGTGTTGTATGATGGAGTTGCGGGATTGAATGCTCCTAAGGGGATTTGGGAGAGTAGGTTGCCTGCGAAGCTGAAGAGGGATGGAATCGAGGGCATTTTGGTAGTCGTGAAGCTTTCGGGATCTCGAAGTTTGGTGTTTCCTTCTCGTGAGGGGATATCGTTGTTTCGTCTGCGTTGGAGCTATTGTTGTTGTTGTTTGAAGTAGGGAAGAGAGAGTAAGTCAGCTAGGAATGAGATGGATCAAGTGACGTCGAGTCAGCGAAGCTCTTATCAGGCTGCATCCGCACGGCACGCTTGGTGACCTGTGCCTGCATGAGTTGTAGATACCCATGCCCATCTGATGAGAAAGAAATAGCGGCATTGTTTTCAATAGAAAAGACACCGCAAAATGGTTTAAACTTTTGAAATCAATATCTTTGTACATGTTGAAACATTCCTCAACTCCCAGGACCCGATAAATCAAATTTACTCGATGACTCCGTCAGTAACACAACCATGACTGGCATCACTTACCAATCTTCCGTATTTAGCCAAGGTACCCTTCTGGTACTTCAATGGAGGTGCCACAAACTCTTTCCTCCGTCTCTCCAATTCTGGCTCCCCACCCTCAACCTCGAGATCCAATACTCTAGTCTCGGCATCAATGACAATAGTATCGCCATCTCGGACCAAGCCAATAGGACCACCAACTTGAGCTTCAGGTACAATATGACCAATCAAGAAACCGTGAGATCCACCAGAGAAACGACCATCAGTGATCAAAGCAACATCCTTACCAAGACCAGCACCCATAATTGCTGAAGACGGCTTCAACATTTCTGGCATACCAGGTCCACCCTTTGGTCCTTCATATCGGATGACAACAACAGTCTTCTCGCCCTTCTTGATTTCGCCTCTCTCGAGGGCTTCGATAAAAAGGTCCTCATCATCGTAGCATTTGGCCTTTCCTACAAAGCGAAGACCTTCCTTTCCGGTGATTTTTCCGACGGAACCTCCTGGGGCTAAGGAACCACGGAGGATTTGAATGTGTCCAGTTTTCTTGATCGGGTTGGAGAATGGTTGAATGATGGTTTGGTCTGAGGGGAAGTCGGGTGCGTTTTCGTGGTTCTTGGCCAAAGTTTGACCGGTAACAGTCATACCTGAACCATCAATAACTCCCTCTTTCAAGAGGAACTTGAGGAGAGCAGGTGTACCACCAATCTTGAAAAGATCGTGGATCACAAACTTTCCCGATGGTTTGAGGTCAGCGAGGAATGGGGTTCGATCAGAGACAGCTTGGAAGTCGTCGATGGTAAGCTTGATACCACAGGCATCAGCCATGGCAATCAAATGAAGTACGGCATTAGTTGAACCTCCGGTGATAATGACCACGATCATGGCATTTTCAAAGGCTTGTCGAGTCATAATATCCCGGGGTCGGATGTCTTCCTTCAAGAGATTTTTGATAGCGCCACCGGCGGCGAGACATTCCAGGTATTTTGCTTGCGATTGAGCAGGATTTGATGAAGATCCAGGGAGGGTCATTCCCATGGCTTCTATTGCAGTGGCCATGGTGTTGGCAGTATACATACCACCACAGGCTCCTTCACCTGGGCAGGCGTGACGGATAACATCAAAACGGGCTTCCTCTGAGATTTCTCCTGTGATGAACTGACCGTAGACCTGGAATGCGGAGACGATATCGATATCAGCACCGTCAGCTGAACATCCTGGCTTGATACTTCCTCCGTAGACCATAAGCGAGGGTCGGTTGTGACGACCCATAGCCATCATCACACCAGGCATGTTCTTGTCGCAACCTGGGATGGAGATGTTGGCATCATACCACTGACCTCCCATGACAGTCTCAATACTATCGGCGATCAAGTCTCTTGATTGAAGACTGTATCTCATTCCTTTGGTCCCCATAGAAATTCCATCGGATACTCCAATGGTATTGAATTGATATCCAATCAGCCCCGCTTTTTCCACACCTTCCTTGACTTTGTGGTTGAGATCCAAAAGATGCATATTGCATGGATTTCCGGTCCACCATACTGAAGATATTCCCACTTGCGCCTTGTTCAACCCTTCTTCGGTCATGCCTGTGGCGTATAACATGGCTTGTGAAGCTCCTTGGGATTTTGGTTGTGTGATTTTGGCCGAGATCTTATTGAGTTGGGGTTCGTCATTTCGGAGGGCGGATGTGGTGCAGAGAGAACGACTGGAGCATATTAGTGAGGCAATTGGGATTGGGGTGGTATAGGGAATACTTGCATGTATTGTGAAGAGCGAGTTGCGGTGTGTAAAGAGAGATTCGCCCGACTCTTCTGCATCAAGCGTGGAAACAACATGGTCGCAACAGGTGCCAATTGGCAGCGGTTGAGCTTCAATTGTGTTCAATGGACGCCCGCGTTCCCTAGGAAATCAATTATAAAATGTCTCTGCAGCTTGTATAATTGGAAAAGGGCGAAGATATGGAGGGGAGATGGTGTTTTGGACGAGTATGAGTCGACGCTCCAAACCTGGGAACTTTTTTGTTCACAGGAACAACTCTTCGGCGGCATCGGAGGGCGGAGGGCGGAGGGCGGAGGACAGGGGGGTTAATCCGAAAACTGAGCCACAGTGGCTGGAGCTACAGGGTTCCCCACTGAAGAAGACTTAAGACTTTGGGAGGGAGAGGGAGAGGGACTGAAAAAGCGGCAGTAAAGATCATTGTTCTAACTCTGTAGAATAAAATCCAAGTATGAAATTAAAGACAAGTTGTCTCTTCTGATAACTTTTATTTATACTGTTAGTATTTTAGTACAGCGGAACCAAATCGGACCGCTTTTCCGTCCCCGTACAAGCAAGCTGCTTTTACTTGTACATCTCGCAACGCTTGCCCCATTTGACTTCTACCGGAATCCCGACATCACGGCTTGGTGTGAATGGCTCCTTCCCCGCCAACCCCAATGCTCGGCCAAAGTCAAGCTCACATGCGATTGGCATTCCCCTGGTACTGGGACCTTTAAAGGAGCAACTTCCTCCCGAGGCTTCGCAAGAGGGGGAAGAAATCTTCATAAGCTAGATTTCGGAAACCGAAATCCAAAGCGAGTTCTTCATCTTCTCTTCACCAGTGTTAAGTACAAATTCACATATCACTCCACATTCTACTTGCTTTACCTGCAGTGCATCAACTTGCTCCTGCCACCCCTCCTCTTCAATTACTACCCATACACTTCAACTACAGACATCATCACAATGGCTGCCCCTCCAGAGGTCACCATCAAGGACTTGTCCGGTGATTGGGTCATGGTGAGTATTCTCCTCCAACAACAATCCAACAACTAATGGTTCTCAGAACAAAACCCTCTCCGATGACCTCGACCCCGTCCTCGCCCTCCAAGGCGTAGGCTGGTTCCTCCGCAAAGCAATCGGCATGGCCACCGTCACCCTCCACGTCAAACAATACAAGGACGACGCCGGCATCACCCACGTCGACATCGACCAAACCGCCACGGGCGGAATCAAAGGCACATCCGAAGCCCGCGCATTCGATTGGACTCCCCGCGAACACGAGGACTATCTCTTCGGCAAGGTCCAAGGCAAGACTCGATGGATCACATTGGCAGAGCTTGGGGATGATTATCAGAAGGAGAGCTTCCTAGAGGGGGATGAGGAGAATGGTGGACCCGAGGGACAGAGACATGTCGAGGGCTATGTGGTTAATGAGAAGAACAAGTGGGATGCTGATCAGGTTTGGGGCTTTGAGATTATTGATGGCGCCAGGTATTATACGCGGAGAGTGGTGGTGAAGAAGACGGATTCTGATAAGGTCTTGAAGATTAGATTGGTCTACAACTGGGCTGGCAAGCCATAGGCTGGTTCTTTGCCGTGGTTTTTTCCGAACGGGGTGTTTCTAGATTCTACGGCGTCTCGTGAATCAACGGGTAGAGCACTGCACAATTGTACTTTTCGCCTTGTTCAGTAGCCGGTTCCCGAGCTGTACAATTATACATCATTCATCGAAAGGGGATAGTTCCCTCTGCTATCTTGATCTTTTGTCCCTAAGTTTGAGCCAATGAGTGTTGGCAATAATCACGAGTGGCTCAGGTCAATTGATACATGTTTTTGCTTCCCAACCAGTTTCGGTTTTGCTGTTAGTCCATTTTCATTCAGCACTCACTTCACATCAAATCATTGTCCACTAGCCATCTTACGGGATTTTCTTTTTATTATTTCTCAGGGTCTCTTAAAAAAACCGCCTCAACGCCTAAGCTCCAAAACATTTCCTCAAAACAAAAGAAAAAAATCATCCACCCTCCTACGAAAGGGTAACAATCTCATCCCCTGAAACCGGATAAAGCTTCACAAGCGAACAACTCAAAGTGCGCTCCGGATCAGGATGCTTAGCCAAAATCCCCTTCAAATAATCATTCTTCCAAGTCCTCGTCGCCACTCCCAGCTGATCGTTACAACTCGTCGACATATTATAAGGATTTTGATCCGCAGAAATCATATCGACATAATTATAATCCGTAGGATCCTCATTCTTATTCTAATCCTCACCAATGAAAACCTTCAATTTCTCCCATAAACTCTCTTTCGCTTCATTATCCGTTAAATGTCTAAAAGCGACGGACACAGGCCCATCGTTGCGGGTTACTCCGTCAGGAGTGGAGGGATGTAGGAGAGGAGATCGGTGACTACGTCGATTCGGTGGCGGGACTTGAAGGTTGCTTTGAATTGGCCCTCGGCGTTGTGGAATTTGAAGACGGTCGCTAGTTTCTCGGCGTCCTTTCCGGAGATCAGTTTTACGGTGCAGGCGTCGCCCATCTCGGTGTTGGGGACGACGCGGAGCCAGTTGGGGGTTGTGGAGGCGTCGGTGTGATTTTCTGTTTTGGCGTAGATTTTTACGGATTTGATTTCTGCTTGTTCGGGGAAGATTACTGTTTCGATCTGTGTTTTTTTACGACTTAGTTGGATGAGGTGGGAGGGGGAAGAGGATGGGGTTGAGGATGGGGTTGAGGAATGGAGGGCCGGGTGAAAGACGCACGGGTCGAGGAGCAGTGTATGTGACGGGCAAGTGCTCGTTGCAGAGACAGGCGTGCTTGTAAGCGTCGAGGGCCTTGCAGAATTTCTTTTGGAGAACCTCTGGGATTTCAGTGGCGTGGGTAGCGACGTTTGTGACGGCGGTACCTGGGGGTGAAAGCCTCGGGGTAGACCAAAGGAGGGTTTGAAGGGTCTCCTCTGAAGACGGTGATAGTTTGTGTTTGTGTTGAACTTTGCATTCATGTCAGCTCGTTCTCCTATTGCTTTATATGTAGAGCAAGACTCCCATCCATCTATACAACCAACCGTCTTCTTAGTACTCTTGATTTCCCCAAGCTCAAATATTCTTCTATTGGTCCGCCTGTCTAAGACCCTATCTCGAGAAAAGTGTTATCCAGCCTAGGGTTTCCAAGCAATGTGTATAAACTATGATTGTGAACCCCCATAAGGCCTACATCTACTTTTTACATACCCGAATTCACAATCTCACACTCCTAATACTTTTCAAATTATACCCAACATGTACTCTTGTATTTAGACAGAGTTACGACTTGCTTCTGGTACACTACAACATCAAACTCTGCTATACTCTTCGACTCGTTCCCGAACAAAGATTTAGGTATAAAAAACATCAGCTCCTCACTAGCCACTTTGTTTGCCGACTCGCTCTCGTGGATTCTTAACAACACTATCTGAGAATTGAGATTAAAAAATAGAAAACGTAGAGTCTGCTTTTCGACAATTCGACGGTAAATCAATGCAAAGAATTCCCTATGAAAAAGTGATGAAACTTCTCATAAGCTAAGAGGTTTTTTGAAAGCAAGAGAACACCTCCTGAAAATTATAATCTTCCTCCTCTCTATCCGAGCTGTCGACGTTGAAGCGAAAGTGTGTTTTCAATCTTGGTGTCCCGACATCTCCAGTAACTCTGTAGTTCTCCGCGGGCTATGTTTACTAGCAGGTCAAAAAACGGAATAGCAATCCTGTAATTAAATGTGAGATACATTCGTCTGAATTGGGACCACAAGCACAGGACTTCCTTAGCTCAAAACTTACTCTTACGTAGAAAGTTGCAATAGTATCTGAGACGGAACCCTGAAAAAGAGGACCGTTTGCAGAAAAGTCAAAGCGCACGTCGAATATAAAAGATCTAGTACAATTATCATGGATAGGTCCTCCTTTCAAGAAAATATTGCACGGCGGTTGATACACAGGATTCAACCACGATTATCTATTTCAACCCACGTTCTCTGCACTCGCGAATAAAGAAGCGCATTAGAAATTCACCACAAGCAAATCGCGTTTGCGGATACAATCACTAAGAAACCAATCTTGGAGTCTTGACGAAACATCCCAGGATTGAAATCTTCCAAAAAAAAATTAGGCCTAGCATATCCATTATCTTCTACAAGAATTGCATAAACCCCTTGTCACGAGAAATGGGGTCACATGACACCCTATTTTCCCTGTATATATAGCAGAGTTTTCACCTCCAAATACAAGGCTCCTTAGAGCGTTTTCCACACCCGATTTTGTAAGTGACAGTTATGAGCCCGGTCCAGCACCTACAATACCTACGAACCATCTACTGCGCAACAAGCAACATTGCTCTGTACAAGGAAAATGCTTCTCCGCTGTCGGTCAGCCAGCGTATTAATACTCGACGTCGACGAGCCTCAAACAGGTAAGATGTAAACTCGTCCAGGTTCTTCGAGGAAGGGAATCGAGTTTAAGCCCAAAGTCCTCTCAAGAGGCAGAAGCCCTTCGTAGAAGGCATAAGCCTAGCAACGAGCTGGCCACCTACTGACTATGGTAACGAATAAGCCCAGCGTCGCGCTAGCTACCTTAAGGGGTGCCTTATACTTTAGCAGCATCTCGACATGCTTGATAGACTAAAGCTCTACAACCGACGTAGGTATCGAGATACTAAGACTCTAGTACTTAGGCAGTATAGCTATATTAAAGATGCTTTAGACTTACACTAATTCATATGAATTACCTCAACTATACGAGATGTGTTGTAGTTGGTCCTACGTTTGGATTGCAGATCTACACGTCTACTGTAAAGAACCTAAGCTAGTACATCCTCGATTCATAACTAAGATGCTAGCTACATACTTAACGATAAGTCCTATTCTTTGATATAGGCACATACATACACTGCCTGCTCTTTGAGCAGGTACATACGCAAAAGTCCTTCTAAAACGAGATGTCGTTTCTAGGGGAGGTAAAACCTTGAGATTGCTAAGGAAGCTCAAACACAAAGTTTTCAGAGCTCGGATTAGGAGGAGGCTCTTTGGCTAGGATCGACACTAGGATAGTACTACTTCTTATACTTCCTTTTATATATAATTACTTATCCTCTTCTTACTTTTACGCTCTTATCTAGCCCTAGCACGCTTCTTCAAGCTCTCCTAGACCTAGGGGATGTGTCACGTAAAAGTGGACCCCTCAGCTACGCTGTCAAGGGTGCCTTTTCACGTATATGTAAGGGGCTATGGCCTCCCCTAAATTCAAGCTCTGGAGAGCGTTTTCCACACCCGATTTTGTACGTGACACCCCTCATTTCGACAACGTCTTAAAAATTCGACAGTAAAAACACCAGAACGCCACCTTCTATTCTTCAGGTGGCAGAATATTGCAGGTTTCCCCAGAACTAATCCATCTCTCCACAGAAGAATAGATCTCTATTGTTATGTCTTCCCTAAACCAAGTGTTCGAACTTGAGAGAAATGTTTGCCATATCGATGTTTCGCCTTGAAATATCCCTGGAAAGAACCAATAAATAGTAGTAAGAACAGAATTCTAAGGAAAAGTAGAACCACCAGAGCATTGAACCACCTAACCCTTGGAGTTTCAACTTCACGGTTTCCAAAACCTAAAATTCTCAACGAGATATTTACACTTGTTTGCACACTTATCGACCTAGTATTAAACATGACACCAAACAAGAACTATTGTCATTTTCTTTGAAAATACCAAAACTGCACATACATTTTAAATTAATACAAGAGCCAAAAAGTGCGCCTTGGTTATAAAAGAAGTTTGGAGCAAAACAGAGAAAAGGAAATTAGCATGATGAGGATGAGGACGATGAGGTGGTTCTCAAAGAAAAAGATTCCAAATCCCCCTGATGACGAAAACCCGAAGTTTTAAAACTCTCAAAGTAAACCTAGGAGATACAAATCTGCAGGAAGCATCATATCTCGACCTATCTTTTCCTCGCAAGGCGCCAGGTTCCATTGGCCGCCAGCGACGAAAACCTTAAGAATGTCCCTCTCACCCCGCCAAAGAAAGTGAAGAAGGCACAAAATGTGAAGGAGGAGCCCAGATTTTACAACTCCCTTATTCGACAACAACCTAAAACTCGATAGCAGAAATCCATAAAATTCATAAGAAAGGACAAACAATAGTTTTAAAAAAGAAGTATCACAAAAATATCCTTAACCGATTCCTAGCCGCAGAGCTTCAATTTTTCCAACCTCGGAGCTGACTTTTGTAGGTTTATAGCATAAAGAGCCACAGCCAAATGGACAAATAATTGATAAAATTCACTAGAGACATGCTTTCTTGTACTTAAATACGTACCTACTAAACTTAACTATGAGCAAGAGACTGAAACTTAAAATAGACTTTACGAATTGAATGCCAAGTCCAGAAAGACTCTCTATTACCAAATTCCAACAGCCTACTCAATCAACTCCCCCCAATCTCAAATCCAAAAGCACCACTGAAGACCACCAACACCTTGTCGGCCAACTTCGTCAAGAAAAGAATTAACACGTTAACACATATCCGAAAAAGCGAGATAGTGACCTAAAGACCTCCTCCTAGTTTTCAATCTAAATATTTAATAAGTCAGTAGACAGAAAAATTATTTTGTTTTGCGTAGCAACATGTACTTGGGGAAGTGTCAATACAACATAGCTACAAAACCTTCTCAAGGCTAGACTTTCTCATAGCTAAAACAATATCCAGAATTCCTTTCAATAAAAAATACATCAAATACATCAGCGTCGCATTTAAAACGCCTCGAGTACTTCGGCTATTCCAACGTTATCTTTACTAAGATAAAGGCGGTGGAAGCCCTCTATTCTGCAGTGGAGTTATCAGCACCCGCGGTCAACTTAATCCTGAAAGTTCCAAAGCAGAAAGAGCGCATACCATTGACGCATCGCCGCCCAGTTCGTGCTCTTTTGAACTCATCCTGTAAAGAATATTCGTCTAAACCTTTCCCTGGTTTCGACAATACCCTAAAATTCGACAGCAAAAGTCCCGGGGAAACAAACAAGAACGATACCAAAAATAAGAGATGTTTCACGATATTACGATAGACTTCCCCAACCGCAGAGATAAAGCAGCCATTGTCGCAACCCAAAAGTTCTATTTGGTAGGTCCCCGAAGACACGCCATGAAATGACCACCTGGATCTGTATAATTAGATGTTAGTTTTCTCCGAAGAGCTACAATCTGTATAAATATAGACTAGACGGTATCTAACCTGACATTTAGAAGAGATATTGAGAACTGAATATCATTAAGTGCAAAGTACAAATTCAGAATTGGGTTTTAAAAACTCTTACAGGTTTATTTTGAAAGATCTCATTTCTAAGCAGCTAGCTTAATGAAACCCCCTACATTATTAAAAGCGTATCGCTGAAGACCACACCGACAGCTTGTTAGGCATCTTGTCTCACAGAATAATATTAACTCAAAGTGAATTATCAGGTCAGCCTACCAAGTTCATCCTAGTTTCTATATAAATATCCAGAAAGAATCAGTAACTAAAACTAGATGCAAGATTTACGGTTCTTGGGAAACTAGGGGCTGTGTGGTTTTGACTCAGTGGAGGATCACAAGGATCTTGGTACCAAGCCCCTCCTCCACTCCAGGCTAGAAACATTTCCCAAGCTTGAGATTAAAAGGGAAGAATCCCACGAGTGAGAGTGCCGTGAGTTCGTTCGCCGGTATGGAGCACAATTGAATCTTGAACCCCCGAGTTGAGAAAGTAGTTGAGCGAGTTTAGGTCTCGTAATTTCTGATTCCATCTATAGTACTGAAGCTTCTGACAATAAATCTTACAAACCATGCGCAAAACGATGACACAAACTCTCCGAAAATACCACATAAAAAGGAGGCGGAGGAAAAGCAGATTCAAAGACTGGGCTGAAAAAGAAAAAATCTCGCTCAACGCCCTTTCCATAACCTCATAACTCCTCCTAACCTATCAAAGTATGAAGGAAAGCAAGCTAAACGAAGGGTATCCTCCTCTTCCTAGGAACCTTGCACAACCCCTTCCTCGACGTGACTAATAATATTATGTTTATACAGACATCCCATGTGGGTACATGACCTGCTCAGACCTACTCTCCTTCTCGGCCTGCTCGTCCTGTAGAACGCCCGTCCAAGTTTTTCATTTCGACAACACCCTAATATTCGACAGCAATTCCCCTCTAAACCTCTCAACCAAAACTTGAAAACAAAATCAGAACGCAGAGAATCCCTCCAAGAATTAAAATAATAGTTTACATCTCTGCCACTGGATCATAATTCAATCAAGGATCCCCTCTCGTTCTTCATCATCCCAGTAATACTCAATTGATCATACGCTCTGGTTGTGGTCCAAAGGGGGAATGAGGAGCACGCTTGAGCTTAAAAGGAACTCCAGCCGTTGAACTTGCGGTTGAAAGTACTATACTGGAACTTGAGATATGGAGAAGCCGGGATTTTGAAAGTAGAAGAGGGAGAAGCTAAAAGTGAGAGTCCTAAGCTACACCCCATCCTTCCATTGCCTCAAATCTTTCATAACAACTCAAAATATCATACGAGAACATTTAGAAGGAATAATGATTCGGAGTATCCCATTCTTCTAAACCTTCTCGGACAATATAGGTAATTATCCCAGACTAGTACGTATAATCACATTGAAGGAGGTGTACTCGGAGCAAAGCCCATGTTTCTTACAAGAAGAAAAAAAGAACAAAGTAAACTACTACAAATTTAAGATATCGGGCCTTTTTTCAACTCGAATTGTAGAGAACGATACGGAAAAGAATGGTGAGGGCTTTCAGGATTTCCAAGGATTTGTACACAAGAAACATGACAAGAAATGGGAAAAGTAACTTTCATTGGTCTCTCCAACTCACTGATATAAGCTCCCTTCATAACACCAACCAGCAGATTTTCCCCACTGCCGCTGAGTAAACGCACTACGGGGTATATTCATCCTCTCTTCGCGACTTGACCCCACAACAAGCTTGGTCTTCCTAACGAGCTTCGAAGATCCTAGCATATCCGATCTTCCTTCTCGACTTCTTCTGTCTTCATTTTTTTATTCATGGCTGGGGCTCGTGTATGGTATATCGGCTCCTGTGGTCGAATTTCATGAAGCCTTTACGCCATTTGCTTTCTTCAAAGCCCCATCGTTCGAGTTTCGTGCGGGTATTGGGACCGGACGCCCACGGGCTTTCGATGTCAATGTCAATAACTCCTTCAACATCAACTCTCTCGTATCGCGTGCCAAATCCTCCACATCCTCCAGCTTCAAATTCTTCGTCTCGATAGGTTTGAGAACTAATACCTGTCAGTCATAACACTCAAGAACAAAACCTGCAAACATACCTTTCACAGGAATCACCCCCGACCTAAAAACCCAACCCTTGATATACAAAACATCAGAATAATTAGCCACCACAACCGGCACAATCGGCACCCCAGCCTGGACAGCCAAATGAAAAGCCCCCTTCTTGAATGGCAACAACATCGGTTCCTTGGAATAACTCCGTGTTCCTTCCGGGAACATATAAACACTCTGTCTCATACTCGTAATCTCATTACTCGCACCCGCCATCGCAGATCTCGCATCCTTACTATCCGCCCGATTTATAAAGACCGTCCCCGAAAGCGTCATAAACCACCCAAGAAAGGGCACATTCTTGAGCGAACTCTTTGCAGTGACAGAGCAATAGCGGGGGAAGATGCTCCCAAGCATGAGCACGTCGAGTTCGGTCTGGTGGTTTCCGATGAATACGGCGGGACGGGTGGTCTTGAGGTAGGAGTGGGGATCTTCGAGGGAGAAGGAGATGCCGGTGCTGAGCTTCATGAGGTATTTGAAGGCGCGGCCTGTGGCCCATTGGGCGATTCGGTGGTAGCCTACTAGACGGAGACATATGGAGACGAAGACGCCGTAGGAGGCGGCTATTAGGAGGGAGATGTAGGAGGCGAGGAGACGGGCTGCGAAGCCTGCTGCGGGGAGGAGAAGGACCACGGAGAGGAGGTAGAGGCCGAGAGTGAGTGCGACGTAGCCTCCGAGGAAGAGTTCGAGGTAGTAGACAAACGACATGATGAGATGGTGAGAGGTTGGTGAGAGTTCCGAGGCGGGTGTCAGTGCTCGTTTTGGTTTCGGGTGAGTCTCGGCTTTGATGGAAGCATAGTGGCGAAAGTACTAAAGACACTAACTTTGACCAAAGTGCGATCAGAACAACACTGCCTATAAAGAGGTTAGTTAAGCCCTATAAATTTTATTTTAATAAATACCTTCTCTTCTTGTGCTGCTGGAGGAGGTGCTGCTGGAGTGGGAACCTGTGGAGGGTTTCCATATACATAGTTAGCACAGTCATTGTATAAGTTGTGGCCATGGATAGTTGTGATTTGTTTTGTTGTCCGGGAAGCATTGAAGGAGATGGAAATGATTATCGTAGAGTAAAAGTGCTAGGTTGTTGAGTGATTTCACTTACGCTGGGGCAGCGAGGGCCAGAGCAGACGACATCGTGCTAAAGTAATATACAAAGTAAAGTATTATTGTATGTATTGATGTCTTTGGATTAAAAAAAACGTTGTACCAAGATTTGTTAGGCATCCTTGCCTTCCTCCTAAAGCTCTTCCCTTAGATATTAAGTCTTACATAGATCCTTCTTCTCTCTTTTCCAAAGAACTTAAATCCTAGTTGAGTTTAATGAGTTGATGATATCTCCCGTCGCTTGCCTCCGTTTCCCTTAAAACCAGATAAGCATCCCATTAGCAAAAACAGGGATCTTCTTTCTATGAACCTCACAAGGTTGAGTTCCTACTTCCAGATCTCTGTTCGCAAAACGATGAGTCTCAACCTGCCCGCATTGAGAGCATTTTGTTGTTATTCCAGTAACTCCACATGTGTTGCTGCAGGTAGGCTCTTCAGGCTCTTCTCTTGGGATAAATAAGCAGATGGCTAGGATGCTGAGAAGCGCGCCTGTGACTGATAAGGCACTGACAAAAACTATTGAAGGTTGGTGCATTTTAGAGGCGGAGATGGGGTGCTTGTGTTGATTTTTGTTTGCTGTAGTCTGTCGAGAGTGAGAGTGAAAGATAACCTTTGATTTGATTCTGTTATAAGTGAGCAGCTAATATTAGGTTACAGTAGTGCTTTGCTAAGGCTGGGGGTTAGTGAAAACAAGCTCCGTTATCTCACTGCCTTATCTACTAGCGCGTGAAGCCGAACTCTGTCATACCACGGAATCAGGTGACTTCAGGTTATCTGAAGCCCCAAAAACAATGGAAATAAAAGCGGCAGTAAATACTTCATTGTACCTGCCTTGTTGTTCTAATTCTCTAGGTTGCTTAATATTTAAAATAAATGAAGATATCTACCCTGATATTTGAAAACAACCATGTTTGCTCAACTATACAAAAGTACTCAAAATTTGAACAGCGAGCTACTTACAGTGGTTTCAACGCCAGCCGAAAATATGTTAAGATGGTCCGATGACCACTTGAATTCATGTAAGAAAAGCGGCGTGAATGACGAATTTTATATCTCAGGAACATGGCAGTACATCGTATTATTATTGTGTAAACAGGTTACCAACAGAATACCATCAACTACAACCTCCAGTTTAAGAACTTTAATAGCAAGAAAATCCAAGCATCACAAGTCAGATTTACACCTCGCATCTATTCACCGCCGCCCTTCCACCCCACCACAACAATCACAAGACAACCCCCCTACAACCCTCCATCTACCCCAGAAAACCGGATTCCAAACCAAACATGGATTCGGTACCAGAAACAAATATAACAGTAGGCGTTCTAGCCCTCCAAGGAGCATTCAACGAACACATCCAACTTCTTCGTGAAGCTGCTCAAACCCTCGCCTCTTCACCCCACCATACTACCCAGACCAACCAAACCAAGCGAAATTGGACATTCAAAGAAATCAGAAATAAAGCAGAACTAGAAACGTGCGATGCCCTGATCGTTCCTGGAGGAGAAAGTACAGCAATCTCTCTCGTAGCAGAAAGATGTGGGATGCTGGAACCGTTGAGGGAGTTTGTTAAGTGAGTCATCTAAAACCTCTTCATCTCATTTTCACTTTTTGTATGGATGAGAATGGAAACGCTGACAAGGGGTGTAGGGTATTGAGAAAACCAACATGGGGAACCTGCGCCGGTCTCATCTTATTAGCGGAAGCAGCGAACCAAACCAAAAAGGGAGGACAGGAATTAATCGGTGGTCTCGACGTTCGTGTAAACCGAAACCACTTCGGTCGTCAAACAGAGAGTTTCCAGGCGGATTTGGATTTGCCTTTTCTTAACCCCTCCTCTTCATCTTCACCTGAGGGAGAAAATAAACCCTTCCGAGCGATCTTCATCCGCGCTCCCGTAGTAGAAAAACTCCTCCCCCACGTCTCAGGAATCCAGTTAGAAGAAGCTTCTAGAGAAGAAACAGTCATCGCTCCCTCTCGAGCCATCGATTCCCGTGTAGCGGCAAAGATAAAGATTGAAGACGTTGAAATTCTCGGAACCCTTCCCGCGAGGGGGGAGAAGGAAGCTGGAGATATCATCGCTGTAAAACAAGGGAATTGTTTCGGCACGAGTTTTCATCCGGAACTTACGGGGGATGAGAGGATACATGTTTGGTGGTTGGAGCAGGTTGCTGAGGCTGTTGAGAGGAGGAGGGGGTTGTGAGGTGCTTTGGGGTTTTTGGATTCGTGGATAGAATGTAGAATTAGATTTGGGGGGATGATGTTAAAATACAGCAGAATGGCTTACTTGAAAATTGACAGCTTACCCGCAACCATGTTTTTATAGCTTACTCGACAGTTGGAAGCTTACTCACGATTCCCTTCTGGTACCTTACTCGACAATTACCAGCTTACCTGCAACTCCTTTTTGTGGCTTACTCGACATGTTGCAGCTTCCTCGACATTCCCTTTTGGTACCTTACTCGACGATTACCAGCTTACCTGCAACTCCTTTTTTGTGGCTTACTCGACATTTGACGGTTTACTCACTCACACCTCTCTTTTTGCAGCTTATTCGACAATCGATAGCTTACCCGGATCAACACGTCACACTCGTAGAGAAGAGAAAAGCCCAGCTTGGCAAAAATGAAATCAAATTGGTATTTTGGTGTAGCAAAAAGACCGCCCAGGCATATCAAACAAGTCTACTGGTATCAAAATTCATGCTCAACCTTATCCCCTCTTCGACCACGCATCTACAAAAGCGATTTTATCCTTCACTGTCAAACCTACTCTTTTCACTCTCCCCAACCTGGCCAATGCTTCTCCCACTTTATCCAGTACTCTCTGTTCCTGATCAGTAAGTTCATTCGACTGATCGCCCAAACTCGTCAGGGTATCTGAACTGCTCATTGCTGATTCCTCTCCTAGACTATCCAGGAAATTGGAGAGATATCGGTCTTTCTTCTCCTTGGGCTCTGGTTGTGAGGTATTGTATACCACTTCTGCGATTCGCACGCGGATACAGTGGGTAGGTTGTGAAAGAAGGTTCCAAAAGAAGGACCAGTATTTCTTTGGAACTGGGGTCGTGACGTCTGGCGGGGTATATCGTAAACTGATGGGGAATATCCTAGTCTTTGCTGGTGTTGTCAAGAGATTTGGACTAAGCGGCATTATTCCTCCTCCATTAGTCGTTGTGCATTCTGGGAATACGACAATGACTCTGGTTGGGTGTTCGGCGACCAGTGTATGTAAATCCGTCATTTTTGCTCCGTTTGGAGGGTATTCTCTTGGACTCGAAAGAGCGCGGATGATCGCACCGAAGAGGGAAATGTATTGGACTTGTCTCGTGTGGGGATAGGATATTGTGAATATGGGATCGAATATAGCGGCTAAGTACAAGGAATCGAGTGGTGATGTAAAGGAGGAGGCGATGATATCTCCTGGTTCAGGTACCCGACCTGTATGCCCCTTCGCCAGAGATCCCTTTCTAACTCCGTCGATTTGAAGATCAATCCACCATACGCCTGGTATTCCCAATATCATCCATAGCATAGCCTTTTTGAACAAGGACCCAAGAGGAAACCATTGTAGGGCGAAGAAATATGAGGTTGCAGCTACGAATAGCAAGAATGATTTAACGACGAAGAGGAAGATGCGACCTGGCAGATATATTCCGGCAGGTTGGGAAGAGACGGGGAAGAATGGGGCGATGCCGGATCCTGCGCTTGATGCGTTAGTTGGTTTCCAAATGCTTGTGCTTCTTCTGATCCATCAAGATGGGAATAGCCCGTAGCGTAGTGGGATGTGCCAACCTCGATCTCGGTATTGAGAGTATTTCTCCATGTCTGAGAGTGGTATGTGATTTTTCGCAAAGGTGTTTGAGTGAAGAGGTAATGGCAGTGCGGGTTATCTTAATGTGATCATGACAGGTTCGGGCGAGGGCTTGGGCTACAGAATTCAGGTTGTGCAGCGACACAGGGAGGCGTAGCTTTGGTTGCGCTCTTGTGGTGTTGGTGTTGGGCGAGGGCGAGGGCGAGGGCGCGTGGGTTGCGACTGCTGTTTGCGGGCACCGAAAAATATATCTCTCGGTGATGGTTGCGTTGCGGGTGTTTTGGGTTTGGCTTGTGATTTGACAGGGGTTCAAATGTCTTACGATGCCTTACGAGTATAGTCACAGTATAGTACTGATATATTTGGATGAATTCTACAAAAGTAGAAGTTGATATAAATCTTCGAGTAATACAGTTGAGATTGGCTTATTCTAATTGTTTTGTTATCCGCCAGACCTATGTACAAAATTGTACTTCTCTTGGGGTAAAAGTGGCAGTAAATACTGCAGTCGCACCTGCCTACCTCTCTCATTATTCCATTTCTCTGGGGTATTCAAGCTGGTTATCCCGTATACTTAGGACAATCAAAGATAGAAGAGTGAAGCTTGGTTATCATATCTCCCTGGGTTGATCACTGTAAACTGCTCTATAGGGTTGGAACAATGAAAAGGCACCTATTCACTGCCGCTTTTATTGTCCAACAAGAGACAGTCAGTCAGTGTCTCTCATGGAGAGTACTTTTGGTTTGTACCTAACTCTTCCTCTTTATTCTTACTCACTGGGATAACTCAGTACTTAGCCGAAGTACTTCAGACAATTTAAAATACTAACCGAAGTGTTTGGGAACAACCAAGTCGGATTGTGCTCTAGGTTCGGAATAGATACGTACTGCTGCCGCTTTCAATCGCAGCGCCAAGACCCCAAGCACCCGTGATATCACTACTTTTTTCAGAAATTGTGTTGCTGGGCCAATTGAGACACCATTTCAGACCTTTGAGCTAAAAATTAAGAGAACACAGCAGCAACATAACATCTATATAGGAGTAAAACTGGTATTAAGAATTCGAGTATTTAATAGAATCCAGCAGGATTTAAAACATCTCAAATGGCCTTCTAAAGCAGTATTTGCAGGGGGCTTGATGGGGGCATATTATATATATCACGTGAAAACTTTATTTGGAGGTAAACAAGAGATTGGGGATAAGGCCAAAAGTTCGCGCTCGCAACTCATTTCTCCACCCATGTATTCGCGACAACACGACAGGAACTGTTGACCATCAACCACGAAACATCGCCGAATGCAACTCGATCTTCAATTCTTGCTTGCATACAACAATCGCAGGAATTACACCATATCGCTGCACGTCGCTGCAATCACACCAATCCATGGATATCTCGGAGGAGAACTCGGTACGGCTTCCTTGCTGTCGCAACCCTCAATCTGCGTCACCCCACTGACTTGATCCAACAGTTTATGCGTGAGTCGTCGCGCATAGCTCGACCGCCCAGTACAACTCGTCTTCCCTCTCCATCAAAGGCGCTCAACGAAATATCTGAATCGGAAAGCAACACGCGTGCAAAGATTCCCGTCTCGAAGATGCCGCCACCGAGCACCGCCTCCAAACATCGAATGGGTTCCTGTAAGTCTGCGCAGATATTCGCGATGGAAACTGCGAATGGACATGGGGCTGACGGGGATATTGCAGATACTGAGCCAGAACCCAAGCGCAAAACGTTGGCTGAGAGAGCTGGAGAACCCGCTTCATCACAACTACCTAGGAGTCTACCTCAACCCTCAACTGTATCTGGTGTCCAGGCTACATCCCTCGCCAAGGCAAAAGTAAGTTCGTATAATTCCATTCGAAATCCCTCCAGCATCCGAACTTTGAGCCCGGTCCTACAAGAGTTGGTGAAGTACACACGTGGCGGCAGTACCCTCATTTCTGGGCCCCTTTCAATTTAGCGCGAACGTCATTCATGGTATTCGAGATAATTTTGGATATGCTCGTAATATTATACAGTATATCTTTCACGATTGTACTTTCACCAGTCCTGACCTGAATGCTGGATTTATTACACAAGTTCCATTCGATCTGGCGGCCTTCTATCCCACCCCTCTCTTCCCCGATTCTCTTTTATCACGCCTTGCCTCTGTCAACTAGACATGAAGGCCAGCTATCCCAAGAGGGAGCTTTTACTACCCAAGCCATACTTCTTCCGGATGAACAAAATAGCCCCAGACCCCAACAGCGAGTTTCAAATGGTTATCCCAGTTCTAGTGGAACTATAACTCGACCTTTGTAATTCAAAGTTCCTCTGCTAACAATCAACTCTTTAGAAGAATATCGGTTCATCTAATTACGGCGTCCGAAACCCTTCCTCTTCCCGCGGGAACTCCCTTAACAGAAAAGATCCACGAGCCGACTTTTCGAAAAGTGTTGGCCCTGGGCATGGACGTTCCGCCTCAGCAGCAAGTCGTACAAATGTATTCAGTCAATCGACATCCACAAGACCCTCGCAGGCCCTGACGAAATTTCTACCCGCTCCCTCAACAAATACTCAGATGGACGGGGATGCAAATCGAAAGGGTACGTCTGCAGCTTTCCCAAGTAATGAGTTGCAAGCATGTCAATATTCAGAATCCGATTGGTCTCAACGCTCTGTTAGTAATACAACAGATAGCTCTGTTAGTTCGGCATTGGCACGGCTCCGAATTGATAGCGACGATGATGGTTATCAATCAGAAGAAGATCAAGCGATTACTACAGCAGTCAAGCCAACCCCTAGACCATCGTTGTCAACCAGGTATTCATTGAGCAATGGACGTCAAAGTCTAAGAGGAGGCGGCGAGACAGCACTTGTGTTGTTTGAGCAGCCTGAGGATAGCTTAGTTGCTTTGAATCCCAAGACGCCTTCACAGATTCCAGTTCCAACCAAGAATTGGGGAATGAATGCTACCCCTCATACCCCATCCCGAACTTCAAAGAATCGATTCAAGCAAAACACACGTTCAAAAAGATATTCTAACACTGATTTTATAGCATGGGGCCCAGAAGATATCGATAGTCGGATGAACGATATGGATGCAATGTTCAAGCAAATGAAGGAGGCAAAAGAAGTCATGTCACAGGAGCAAAGTAATCATGAACGCATGGTGTCTGGTTATACAACGCAAAGTATACATCCCAAGGGACCTTGCCATTCGGGTTTTTACTGACATATTATGTGATTAGTCCTCGATCTCAACATGAACAATACAAAATTAACTACAGAGAATAAGATGCTCAATGCTGATCTTGATCTCCTACGGGAGAAGGCGGTAGGACTTGAACGAAAGCTCCAGACAACAACTTCGGACCTCGACGACCAGATGAGAGCCAACCGTAACGCAACAGAAGATGCCGAACGAACACATCGAAACGAGTTGGAAAAACTCCGCCGTAATCATACCGACGAGTCGGAACGAGCTTCGCGAACTCACCGTGACGAGATCCAAGCCGTTGAGCGACGAGCAGCTTTGGAGCTTGAAGATGCCACACGTGCTCTGGAGAAGAAATACGAGACTACCCTCGAGGAAGAGCGGACTCGACAAGCACAGTTGATACAGGAACTTGAGGGTAAGATTGCAAAGGGCGACGAGAATCAACACTTAGTATTAGAAAACAAAGATCGCGAGATACAGAATCTGAAGAGTGATCTCCAATCGGTGCGAGCGGACCTGGACCAGGAACGTTTCCTCAAGAGCGAGGCCCAAACGAGTCTTGCAGCAGCTCGAGAAGTGATGCAGAAGAGAGCGGCCGAAGCAGCAGAAACCATCCAGGCGCAAGAAAGTACTCTCGCTAGCCTTCGTGCTAGGATCTCCTTCCTCGAGTCCGGCAGCAAGGCTCAATCCGACAGTTTTGCAGAGATGGAGGAGAGACTTCAACAGGCGAACCGAAAGGCGGAGGATTGTCAAGCGAAACTTATCAAGGAGGAGACAATACGCCGAATCCTTTTCAACACGGTCCAGGAACTCAAAGGAAATATCCGAGTTATGGCCCGAATCCGACCAGCCGGCAATGCAGATGGCGAAGTGGCTCAGATTCAGTTTCCCGATTCCGACAAAGAATCAAAGGAGCTTGAAATTATAGGGAAGGAGGAGAAGAGCAGTCTCGGGACAATTACCAAGAAGACGCATGCGTTCTCGTTTGATCGAATGTTTGGACCTTCCACCACCAACGAAGAAGTGTTTGGCGAGATCCAGCAACTTGTACAGAGTGCACTCGATGGCTACAACGTCTCCATCTTCGCATATGGTCAAACTGGATCCGGAAAGACCCACACCATGTCGTCGGCCGATGGCATGATTCCTCGCGCAACACATCAAATCTACGAGACGGCTCGCAACCTCGAGGAGAAGGGATGGAAATATACCATGGAGGGATCCTTTATTGAAGTTTACAATGAAGAGATCAACGACCTGCTATCCAGCTCCAAAGATTCCGAGAAGAAGAAGCATGAGATTCGCCACGACGACCAGAAGAAGCAAACGATTGTCACGGGCATCAAGACTGTCCCCATGACCTCGGTGGATACCGTTGAGTTCATTCTCAAGCAGGCAGACTCTAACCGACGGGTTGCGGCAACAAAGTCCAACGAGCGATCTTCCCGTTCTCATTCCGTCTTCATGCTCAAGCTTATCGGCCACAACAGCACGACTGGTGAAACCTCCGAGGGCACCCTTAACTTGGTCGATTTGGCTGGCTCAGAGAGACTCAAGTCATCGGGGGCTGAAGGCGACAGAAAGAAGGAGACCCAGAACATCAACAAGAGTTTGAGTTGCTTGGGCGACGTTATTGCAGCCCTGGGACAAGGCAAGGAGGGCAGCCACATCCCTTACCGCAACTCCAAGTTGACCCACTTGCTCCAATACTCGCTTGGGGGCAATTCCAAGACTCTCATGTTTGTCATGGCGAGTCCGATGCAGGCACATTTGACAGAAACTTTGACGAGTTTGAAATTTGCTACCAAGGTAATTACCCTCTCTTCCATTCAACACTTGATCATAATCTAACATTTTCCAGGTTCACAATACCCACATCGGAACGGCGAAGAAGTCGACCAAAGTTAATGATCGAAGTGGCAGCAAAAGCTGAAGCAGCGGCGATGCATAAGATGTTTTGGCCTCGTCTTTAGCGTATCATTCATTGCGTTCGATTTTCTGGCGTTCGGGGTGTTTGCATAACGTCTGTCGTTCTCGGTCAAAAATTGGGAGCTTTGATCTTTGAATGGCGGATTGATGGAGTTTGTTAGGAGTATTCTGGCATGATGACAAGGAAGGATAATTTGTCTGTCACTGGGGTTGGTTGTCTAATATATTTGGGGGCGCTGGGGAGTAACGAACGTTCTTTTGGTGGAGTGGTTCAAGTACCCTTGCCTTGTACTGTGGCGGTATGGTTTTCACGTTTGGACTCGTACAGGTAGTGACTCTGTTCACTTGACGATCGATGGGTTCTTGTTGCATGGATTCCCCCCTTTCTTTCTTTTTCCCATTTTTTCCTCCGGAGAGGGAGAAGAGAAGTTTTGTTGATAGTCACTGTTGTTTCATAGTCACCACTTTTGTTTCGAGGGATGCAAAAATGTCCGTTCGAGAGCGAATTTTAATGATTTCAAAATGAATGCTTTGTGGCTTTTGATTTGTGAGCTGTGAAGTGGGAAAAGATTTTTGCTTTTTTGCGACTAATTCGTGAATGAGCCAAGAGAAAATCCAAGTCTGGCGTTCTCGACGACTCATACATGATTCATCACGAAATATTACCCGATGAAATCGCTCAAGGCCAGCTGAATTTTGGACACTTTTGACAAGTGAGGATTGCCAGCTAGATATGGTACTATCAGAGCCTACTTGAGTCAATGACAGGCTTTTAGCACACCAGTAGGTGGAGTCTTCTTGAGACTATTAGATAGCTAGTATTTCAGCTTACTTAGTAAGTCATGATTCATTACCAGAAGCTGAGCTGTCGGATTCTCTACTCAATTCACTGCTAAGTTAGTTGGCGGCTTCTCCCACTTTTGGTGTTAAGTTGATGGACAGCTGAAAAGCATGCTATGTAAGCTCGTCAGCTTCTGACGTATGCCAAAATGTCGTCAATGCAACTTGGTAAGCCTCGCGATTTTGATGCGATGACAGGTCGTTATTTGAGGAATGAATTCTTTAAGTTGGTTGGAAATTGAACTTGCTATCGTCGACTGTTCATCCGAAGAATGTTTATTGAAAAGGATTATCCTATAAGTTTATCATAATTAAAGTTGGTGAATAGAGTTACGTGAGATAGTCGGGGAAAATAAGGTTAAAGATTGTGTGGGTTTTGAATAAGGCTTGGGGGTTTATTTGGTTGCTCGGAGAGGTTGGGGTAATGTTTGTTAGTTGAGTGAGGATGGGACGAGATATGGCTGAGGTTTTGAACTCTGAGGGATTAGAAGTCATGGGAGGAGATATGATGATTAACTTGAATGACCTGGTTGTAATATTGTTTCCCCTTCACGAAACTGACATATTTCTCAAGTTCGACAATACAGGAAAATTCGAAAGCAGTGAAATATTCGACAGTAGTACGTACCTATTGGGATTTCAGAAGTTCAAACTGCCTTGTTGGTATTTTGGTTAAATGATACTTTCGATTTACTGTATCTGGGGAGAAGGAAACTGTTTCGATGCTACACTTGAATGACGAGATTTCTGCCCATGTGCATTCCAGTGTCATTCTTGTTTTGGGGCGTCAAGACCAAAGTATTCAAGTGGCGGAGGGGTTTTTATACCATAGGTGGGAACGTTTTCTTATATATTAATTCATTTATTCCAACCTTTGTTATTACTTTTTGGGGGTTCAAGACCAGCGTATTCGGGTCTTAATTCATGCGTCAAAGTAGATGGCCTCGTATTGACATGTTAAACGTTTCTCATTATGTCTTGTGCTTCAATTTAATTTACTCCATCAAGTATGAGATGGAAAACGATTGGAGAGATTGGGATTTAGAGTCAAGAGTGGGCTTCTTGTCGATGTTTTCTTTTTTCGCTCGGGAAATTTCGGGCGAGCTGAATTATTTGGGAAACAAAAATTATGATGGGAGATTGGTTGATGGAGTTCGTTGAAGTAAATCCTTCACCGGGAAACGAATGGAAGTCGACAATTGGCCACTTTCCCATGATGAAATAAAAGTATGACGACTTGAAAGCTGAAGAGCTTAGAGAATTTAATAAGAAGAGCTGACAAGTTGGCAACGTCAATATGAACTCTACATTCCTTCACCAACTTCCAGCTTGTCAATGCATTAAACTCATGACGGTTCCCAAATTCGATAGCTACAGAATTTAGCAACACTGCCAAGTGACAACATTGACATCAACCATTTTAGTCTATTTATAATCCCGCTGCTACTTCTAAGATCCATTGTCAAGTATGAAAGTGACACAGTGACAATGTCATTACAGCAACACGTAATTTAACACCACCAAAGAAAAGGCCGCCTCATCCACGAACCATCCTCACCCAAAAGGACTACCTCGCATCAACTACTAGCCAACACCAAATCAATGCGCCTCGTATACTCGTGTATATCTCAAAACCATCATCGGTAAACGCCTAACAAGGATCGTAGCCCCTGTCAATAACGATCCTCAACTATAGGTTCGATCCACAATAGCCGCGATAAGCGAACCAAGATCTCCTCACTTGATCCAGTGATTTTCACCAGGGGTACAGAAGCTTAAATAAATGTACCTTGGTACCTTTTCTTATTTCCGCCTCACTTTTTCTTCTACTCATGCCATCTTTCAGAGGATGCTATTTCCCTTCCTTCCTATTTTCCGCCATCGATATTGTTGGTTGAACTTACACACGATACACTTTGACGGAAGAAAAAGACGAGAACGAGAGGAATTTTGACTGAGGAGACTAGACTAACACCGTAGGTTTAAACTTATGCGAGGAACAACCAGTGTATCCCGAATTCAAGGGTGTTTGGAGTTTTGAGATGGTCTTCTTTCCCAAGCCTTAGACCCGTTTCATCCCATCTCAAGCTGCCCGCAAAACGAAACAACAAACAAAACAAAACAGTACGAACTCTGTCACTTGTCAGGCGTAATCCTCGTAATCCTCGTAATCCAATCGCTCTCGAGGTTAAAAAAAAAGTAAAATACCGAACTAGTTGATGTTGGGCATTGTTGGGATCAAGCTAATTTAGTCCACCGACGTCCAACCTTGAAACTAAAGTCAAAAAGGTTGACACGAACTTACTGTACATAACTACTACCAGTGCCTTTCTAGGCGAGGTGGGTATTTTTTTTTACCTCTCTTGATACCTACTTGTCTTCTATTGTTCAGTTCCTGAAAGTTTCCACAGCGATAGTAAGTTTAGACGGCCAGCTTTTGCCGTGGACATTTTCTAACGAAGTGGATATTTTGACCTCACTCATTACTCATCTATTCTATCACTTGATAGTTAGCTGGCCTCCACTAGCATGACATCACTCACCCACCAATCGCAATTCAAACAAAAGAATCTAAAAAAGCAGAGGCAAAATCAATGCCATTTTTTTTATTAAAAAGTATCCACCTAGTGATAGTTACAGAGACTTTTTGGTACAGTTGTACAAGAAACGGGTATCAAAAAATGAATCATCTACTCCAACAATGAATTTTGCCCAAGACCTCCGAGGGTGAACGCCAGAATTCCTGATACCCAAAGTAGGAAAGTGGGAGAAAACTGCCAATGAAAGCAAGTCCCTGGTCTAGCGCAATGATCATGAAGTTTAGAGGATATTATCGTGAGACCATGAAATCTAAGATGAATGAAGGGGGGAGGAATGCTTTGTGTGGAAGTTATCGGCAGTCGGCAGCCGATAGTATTTGATTTGAACGCTACTCTTTCGAAAGACAGTAATATCGTATCAATTCTATCAAGAGTGATGACGTGTAATAGTGTAGCTGGAAGTAGTCCAGATCCCCACGAAGCGGACATGTATCGGGCACCTGAGAATCCGAACTGGGTTGCAGTCATCATACGCTCCCACGCTTATTAGAATACCGTCCGTTTCTCATCGAGCTGTCATATTCGTCATCGTATGCGCTGTCACCTTCGGAGCGCCTGTCATTATCGTAGTCACTGTTGCCCTCAACCGGTGCCATTCGATCGTCTCTAGCAGCTCTTGCGTCGTTTTCCGCTCGAGCATTGTTGATCATTGCAGGTAATTGTCTCCGGCGTGCATTGATGAACCAATTGGAGATTTGATCTGGAGTCAAATTGTTAGCAAGATACCAGTGAGGTTAGAAGAAGGGATTCGTACTAATTTGCAGTCCGGTTTGCCTCATAAGCTCCTGCTTTTCATCTTCTGTTGGATAGGGATGGGACAAGTGACCTATAAACCATGTTCGCAGTTTATCGGTCGTCTCCTTTGGGAGGTTACCTCTCCGTTTTCGTTGTTTGTTCTCATTTCCTGGATCCGCAACACCATAATTCGAACTCGAGCCTGGGTAGACATTGTGATGGTTGTTCCAGAAAGGAGTTCGGTCATGAGAAAATGGTGATCCAGAGGGTCCGGAGTACGATTGTCCGCGGGGATGGTGTTGGTGTTGGTGATAGCTATAAGGCATCGCAGGTTGCTGATATACAGTAGAGGGGAAAGGCTCAATTGGCGGTGCATAAGAGGTCCTTCGTTCAGTGTGAATTACTTCTGATGCATACGATGTCCTTCGCTCCATCTGAAGAATTTCTGGGCGCTGAGAAAACTCTTGATGTCGATTGAGGGCGTTCTGTTGGACAGGTACCTCTTGCGTGGATGGAGGAAATGTATTGGCATATGGTTCTCGCATCTCATTGTGGGAAATCGATGTGCGAATAGCTGGAAGTCCCCGTGTTGAACCATGAGGACTGCTAAGGCTGGATCCCACCCGAGAGTCACTGGCAGAGGACATTGCATTCCATTGGCTGAGGGAGGAGTTTGTAGGTGAGATTGCTGCGCTTTGGGATTGGTAAATTGGTTCATATCCCCTTGGGGTGGACTGTTCTCCAAAATCCCGCTCTCTTCCCAGAGAAAGTCTCTGCCGTTTTGGGCGTGGCGAGGAAGCCACATACTCTGAGTTTGACCCGTTTCTCGATTCCACGAAATCAGATTCTGCACCTCGTGGGACAGATGATTGAAGCTCTGGGATTGCTGATCGAATGGATGGGAGTGACTGGCGTTCTGGGAGTTCTCTTTCGTCCGTCATCTTTGTGTCTCTGAGAGGCGTTTCTCTGAGATGCGGAGTGGAATTATTAGACCTCCCAAAAACACCTGGAACGTCTTGTTCGTGCCTTCTTCTTCCGTTTTGTGGCGAGGTTCGGAAGACATCTCGGTCGTTCCTTCCCATATGCGGGGATAAGATTCGAAAAGTGTTGACATCTCGATCGTCCCTTCTTCCTGTTCCTTCGGCATGTCTCGAAGTCCGGAACAGATCTACCCCCGAGCGGTCTGCGTAGCTTGAGGCCGAGAGTGACATTCCCGGGAAGAAGTAGTTTGTAGAAGCTGTCCTATTGTTAGCATCTCAAAATGCAAGAAAATGGGTTGAAACAAATGAATAATATTCAAGTCGCTTTGCAGGAAGGAAGTTTGGATTTTTATGTGATAGAACGCAGAGATATACAGCTAAATTAGCACCATGCATCAAGTAGGAGCAGACAAGGTGTTCTGGCCTGGGTCATGAAAGACGATGGCCTCATCTGTCTCCTACTATGACATATTGACACTGCCGAGATAGGTACAATCAAACGCTGGTAGGGTAAAGAAGTGGAAGGATACTGATATCACAACGTACTGTTAAAATGATTTGGCACCAAACTAGCTGGGCCTAGGGCGAGTGAGGACGCCACTTTGAAAGCTTTCAGTGAACTGACACAATAGGATATTGTAGATGACAGCCTTGAGCAGCAGCGTGCTTGGGATATGTTATGTGGATTGTGACGTGGGCAAAGGTAGTTGTGTAGAGGTTGGAATCTTTGAGAGCCAGAAGGAAGCGGAGAGGGGATGGTTAAGTATATTTGGACTTCAGCTCTTGAGTCCACGAAAAGTTGCACAGATGTTAGAGTGGATAGAGACGAAGCAAAGTGGTTGGTCCTGGTTTGGCCTGAAAGTGATCGAAGGTAATCTATGCGGAGAAGGCTGAATATACAGGAGGGAATCGATGGTGGGAAAAGACCCGAGAGCTATGGGAATAGGCACGATGAGACTTGTGGGCCCAGGCGTCCCAAACAATACAAAGCAGTGGTTGGTTGCGACTGGAGAGAAATAACGAAAGACGTTAGAGGCCAAGTTTGGTGGCATGTGTAGTCCGTCATCAATTCAGCGTACAAGGATCCCATATCAACTATTGTCCGGTCATGCCAGAACAGATTGTTTTCAGGGGATTGCTAACCGTGCATAGCAAGGGACAAGGAGCTAAATTGTGTTGATTCGTCAACGGGATTTAGCAAGAGGGACTGGAGCTAAAGAGCTTTGCGGGGCGATTGCAATCAACGTATCGCAACTGCAATTCCCCTTTGGACCCTCGAGCCAGCTGAGAAGGGTCAGTATCCTAGCCCTGGTGTAGATTGTAGATTAAATGCCCGAAGGAAACATTCTATGCCGAACAGGGGTCCGTTTAGAAATGCAACCTGCCGAACGGATGACGGACCGTGTGCACAAGGAAGTATTGCGATTTGATCAGCGGGTTAGTTCAATGATCCCTCACACGAACGTGCGTCTGAAGGCACCATTTGGCAGCCTTGGCTTGTCCCTTGGCCAGCCTCGACAGCGCTGGTGTGAGAAACACTATATCTGTCGTCTAGCGAGCTGAAAGGTCCCTGGGGTGACTGACACCAATCCACGATAGGACGGTTCCTATACCACGATGACCTAGTCAAGTTCTCTCGAACTTACCGGGGCTCCTTAACGTCTTGCTTAAGGCGAATTGAACGCATCTTGAAATATATCAAAAACAAGCAGTCCAATTGGATCTGAGGAAGAACTGCTTTCGACGAGCGAAAGCATTTGGAATACAACTTGGTATTTCTCCACAGGCCCTAATAAGGATAGTGATGCCACACTTGATCTAGCGCTACGTAGGCCAAGAGTCCACAATAACGAGTTAACTCGATCGAGAGTCTCTTCATGGTTATATCCACATGCCCTTAAGCCCGATGAATGATGATGGATAGATCAACATCCTAGAGGGAATCGTCAATTATGTTTCGAAGTCTAGGCTTCGACATGGGTCTACCCCAAGTTTCATGCATTTATTTTGTAGCTAGTTGACGCCTACTTACCTCTACGAAGTATTTGAGGCACGGAGGAGTAAAGTTGTTCCCTGGCTCATTTTGGGATAAGAGTTCTTGAGTGTTGTTGGAGCACGGGCTGCTGCCGAATGTTATGCACTGTCAGTACCCTGAAAATGGGATTTCATTGTTCTAGAGATGCCATTTGGAATTTGACTCGAACCGCTAGTCGCTCATGGTTCATCTTCTTCTTCCATCCTTGGCGTCTCGTTATTCGCAAGGCTAGACGTCCAGATGGGGGCGGAGCAAGAAGTGGTCAGGGTGGGCGTGGGCGGGTCGATCAGCGCTGGGACCCGGCCATTCTTCCCGTTGTCAAGGAGAATCCCCGTAAAGTCTGCTGGCAACGAATCGTCGTTCCCATGGCCGGCCTATGGTTCAGATGTCAGACCCCCTGTGAGGGGTTCCAAGGCGACCTTTAGCTGAAGTTGTTGCCGATTACCGTGACCCCTGGCCAGATTCACAGAAGGGAGGGATACTCGAGTACTAAACGTGAAGAAGCGATCTCAACTGCGCTCCAATTGTGTTGCTCGTTAGTCACGGAACTTGTTCCCCGGCTGGCACCTGGCACGACAGCAAATCCCCGGTATTGTTGGTCGTAGTTGAATGAAGAAATAATGCTCACGACTCACGGAGGAGTATCAGCATAATAAGCGCGATCTGCAGGAAGGACGTTGGGGGGGGGGGCAAAAAATGTCCCGAAGGTATATGATTGGCGATCTACCGTTGACGTTACTCTCCCCCCCCCTAAATAAAATGTAGTGTGCACAGACATTTAGTATGGCACAGCGGCCGTGCGCTTACATTTTATTTAGGGGGGGGGAGAGTACTTGGTCTCTCCTCTGGAGGACTGTGTCAAACCCTTCTTGGCAAAAGTAATTGGTGCGATTGGGTCCAAGGGCTGATGGACGAGACGGCATCGATGACTTGAAGGGAAATGTTTCCTTTTTTGTCTGCTGATGCTCCGTTGGATGTAGAATTGACAGCTTCTGGAAAGGTTTCCCCCAGGAACTCGCTTGTCCGTGTCGTATGTCGGCCGGCCACCAGTCGTTTCTGTTTATGGAATCCAACTTGAGGAACACAAAGCAGGCGCCTTGCGTTGGTTGCACGCGCGTGAAATGCCCCTATCTCTTCCCTCCGAGTCTGTGGAGTAACGAGGGAAGTGCAACAAATGCAACAACTGCATCACGGTGGTTTCCAAGGGGTTGGATTCAACATGAGGGGACTTAGACTAAGGAGATTCGGAGTTCGGATAGGTACTGGGAAGAGCAGAACAGAGTGGTTGAGTGGCAGTGGCTGTGTTGACTGAAACCAATGTGAAGGAACGCCCACCTCTCTTCGGATTGGCACCACAGGTGGCCAATGGTGGTGATAGTACGGAAGAATTGTTCTCCCCGATGCAGAGGCACCAGCAAGCACCAGCAGTGATCCGCTTGTTGATACTCTCCCCCAGATCCCTCCACCGCTCACGACACTAGTCCGTACAAAGTAAAATGAGTTGCTGTTGGGTAAGAGGTTACAGAGAGGGACATGGATCAGAGAGATGCCCCAGGTGTTGCGGGAGCCTCGTGTTCGTGGTGCCAAAACATGCGCAGTTCGTAGGAAGATCGGATGAAAGGTGTCTGGTCTGCTCTGTGCTCTTTCTCGTGTGCCCCTGGGCCTGCTCCCTGAGACAGATATGATTGTTAAGTTACAACCACGCCGATCACGTTGATTGTGACAGGAAATTCGCCCTTCTCGCCTTTTTGGGATTGGCATTTCTTCATCATTCGTGATCATATCATGGCGTTGCGGGGCAGAGCATACCTCCCCCTTGGGGTGGTGGGTGACCTTTGCCGGCCGACGACGTTCCCGCGATTTGGACCATGTCTGTGACAGCAGTAGTTCGATGGCAGTTCAGAATCTTGAACCGGCCAGTTACCAGTATCCATTTGGTTATCCCGCCATCAAAACAGCAGCCACGGTAACCGAAATCGTCCATTCGGAGGCGTCTCCGAGACCTGATGGATGGGGTGAGGCTTTTGAAGGCGTCAAGTCTTCGTAGACAGCACTGTAAGTTGCCAATTGCTTATTGTCGATTGCCAACCGCGCATAGCCAATGGCAACTGCTTCATTAGCTCTCGGAGGGTCTCCTCCTTTTCCGCGTATCCATAGAGCAAACACCGTAGCGGTTGCGGTTGCTTTTGCTTTTGCACTTCCTGTCACGTACCAGGACAAGGGGCGAGAGGGTCGAATGAGGAGAAGCATCGCATCCTCTTGAGGCGGCCGAGGTAAAGGATTCCGTCAGAATTTGGGTGTGGAAGACGGATGGTCAATGGGGAGCGAAGGAACAGACTTGGCTGCATTGACCCTGGTAGAGTATCCTGTTTCCAGTGTGTCGTGGAACATGATGAAGTTTGCAGAGGCGTGGGCGTGGGGGAAAGAAAAGGAGACAGAGACCGATGCCGGCTAGCGAGGCTAGAGCAGGTTAGTTTATTTGTTGGTAATTGCTTCCAGTATGGTATTTATTTGTTGGTCAACCATCTTGGGATTATCATTAAAAAGAGAAGTTTTGATAAAGGGCGGAAGCGTTTGCTGCAGGGTAAGGGATGTGAGCAAGGTCGATGTGTTTTGGTGTTTTGGGATGGCAGGTCTTAAAACTTGGTTGCTACTCCTAGACCTAAAAAAGGCTAGGCCTAATTTGGCAGTTCTGAAAGCTTAAAAGTTCATCGGCGCCGACCTCGGGATGCGTGCGGACCGGCCTTAATTCACGTCGATTTATCGGTATTTCTGCCTGCCCCGGTGGTAGGCCCAGAGTGCTAGCTTTACGCGACCGCTTCACGTCTTCTGCCTTCAACGCGTCTTTTTTTCCCCGTCAACAATCTTGGGTCCCACCAACTCAACCTCCCTCCACAACACCACGAATCTCATCCCACGAGCCTCAAATCTCTCATCATGGGAGACGCAAGATCGCAAATCACCACCGGTGCCTTGAAGTAAGTGCAGTGCATCCTTGCGTCTTCGCCAGCGAAAATCAAATCTACCCCGCTAACCACCCGCAGCGCCATCTTCAACGACCCGGATAGCCTCGAGCAGCGCTACCCGGTACCAGTATGCCAATGCGTTCAGATCAAGACACTCAGTTCCACTGGCGACGGTGTGCCAGAGAGGTTCCGTCTCGTCCTCAGTGATGTGGACCATTTTGTTCAGAGCATGCTCGCCACTCGTATGTCGACACCCAATACCTTATCTCCCCACCTATACACAGGCTCACTTTATGGCAGAGGCAAACCACGTTGTACACGACGGAAAGTTGAAGAAAGGATCCATTGTGCGCCTCAAGTCATATCAGGCAAACGAGGTTAAAGGCAAAAAGTTAGGCAGCACCCACCTCCACCAGAGCGAAAGCCGACTAATAATATCAGGATTCTTATAGTTTTGGACTTGGAGGTCATCGAGAGCTTGGGCGAACTTGAGAAGATCGGAGAGCCGGAGGCCCTGCCTTCCAAGGGACCAGATACGAAGCCCGTGAGCACAACAATAGCAGGGAATGGATTTTATGGCAACAAACCACAACCACCTCCGCAACAACAGCAACAGCATCAATCCCTTCCTCAACGATCTGTCCCTTCTGCATCGCAAGCCAACATATACCCAATTGAGGCACTTTCGCCCTACGCTCACAAGTGGACAATCAAAGCCAGAGTAACGAACAAATCGGACATCAAGACTTGGCAGAAGCCAAGCAGCGAAGGAAAACTATTCAGTGTGAACCTATTGGATGAAAGCGGAGAAATCAAGGCGACTGGATTCAATAATGAATGCGACAAATTATACGAACTTTTCCAAGAAGGCTCTGTTTATTACATATCCGCTCCATGTCGAGTGCAACTCGCAAAGAAGCAGTTCTCCAACATCCCCAACGACTACGAGCTTACCTTTGACAAGGATACGATCGTCGAAAAATGCGAGGACCAGGAAAATGTTCCTCAAGTCCGATACAATTTTACCAACATCGCAAATTTGCAAGAGATCGACAAGGACTCGACCATTGATATCATTGGAGTTCTCAAAGAAGTTGCCGAAGTCAACCAGATTGTATCCAAAACTACACAAAAGCCATATGACAAGAGAGAATTGACGTTGGTTGATGATTCTGGATACTCGGTCCGACTCACCATTTGGGGCAAGACTGCCACTGCTTTTGACGCCAACCCAGAAGCAATCGCGGCGTTTAAAGGAGCCAAGGTGTCTGACTTTAATGGTCGAAGTCTCAGTCTGCTTTCGTCTGGCTCCATGACCATTGATCCGGATATTGCGGAAGCGCACAAGCTCAAGGGTTGGTACGACTCGCAGGGTCGTAGCGAAACTTTCGCATCCCACACTGGCAGTGGCACTGGAGCAGCGGGTGGACGCAACGACGAGGTTAAGACCGTAACCCAAGTCAAGGATGAAAATTTGGGAATGAACGAAAAGGACGACTACTTTCAGATCAAGGGGACAGTGATCTATATCAAAGAAGAAAACATGTCGTACCCGGCATGTTCGAGTGAAAACTGCAATAAGAAGGTCACTGAGGAGGACGGTGTTTGGCGTTGTGAGAAGTGTAATGTTACTCACCCATCTCCCCAATGGCGGTACATGATGACTTTGAGTATTGCGGACCAATCCGGTCAATTGTACCTGAATTGCTTTGACGATGTCGGGCGCCTTGTCATGGGGATGAATGCCAACCAATTGGTGGAGCTCAAGGAAAATGACTCCGACCAAGCAACCAAGGTCTTTGACGACGCAAATTTCAAAACCTTCACTTTTAGGTGCCGGGCGAAGATGGATACTTATCAAGATCAATCGAGGTACGATTTCTCTTCCCCTTGAGTTTAATGGTATACTAATATAAAATGCAGAGTTCGTTATCAGGTTCTCAGTGCTCTACCGATTGACTTTAAGCAAGAAGCCCGCAAACTCACTGAATTGATCAAGGGATACAACATTGACTAAAATATACAAATGTTATGTATGAAGGTTGGTGAAAAATTGCGATGGTAGGTGTGAGAGCTGTTTTGCTGAATGGCTGGTTGAGGAAGGGCGAATGATTGTCTATGTTGTGGGGGGGCTTTTTGCTCATGTTAAGGCGTCGGGATCAGGGCATTTAACGAGTAAATGAATCAACATTCCAAATACATCTATTCTTTCGCTGGTTCGCTGGTTAGTTTACTAATGTGGAAGGTTTTCCGTTGTTGGATCGGACTGGGAAAAGTCAATTTCCTTGATGTTTAGGTGTTGGTGGAGCAAAGGTTTATGAACAAGCAATGGAAGTGCTGAGGCCGAGCAGATCTGGGTGCGATTGCACCAGCATCTGTGGTCCTCAAAGGTGGGTCGAGAAGGGCGGGAGTGCCATCCTCAGGCGGGGGACAGGGGGTGGTTCATTGGACCTAAAACCAGGGCCTTTGCCTCAACTTCGTCTCCCCCATCCATGTCAAAAGGGGGGAAAACAAAACAAAACAACATCACAAAACGACACGGACACGGAAAAAACACATCAGTTTTTGTTCAGATCGTGCTACTCATACAGGTCCTGCAACGGAAAAGCCCTGGTTTCCAACCCCTTCCCCCGCCCAAGCCTTGTCAACCACCTGTCACGGCATGCTGCAACGTCGACAACCAATCACGGACTCGAATATCGGCTGTCAATCGTCGTGCTTTTGGGAACCCTGAAGCCATTTTCGCAAGCTCGTCCACATCGGGAATTCCTTGCACCTGCATCGTGCCACAAACAGGGTGAAAGAGTGAAGTTTCCAGGATATCAACATCAAAACGCTGTCAGATCCCCACAGATCCCAAACATCCAAACACCCAGACCCTGCGCCTGCAACCTGCCAAAATGCCCGCCCCCAACTGCCACTACTTCTACAACGCTACTGTTGGCACTCGGGTACCATTTCACCTGCAGATCCCCCTCCCTCTCTGTGTCATCGTTCTATCCGTCCTCCGCGCAACCTGGAGGGGGCCGATGGCAGCAGCTTTCTCTGGGAGAATCTTTCCACACGCACAGCACTTTTGTCAGTAGGCGAGACATCCATCCGGTAGGGGACGACAAGACTGAAAATTGGAGCACGCTAACAGGACTTTTGAGACGGCAGCCTTCTTCCCTCCTTCCCAGGCATTTAAACAGCATGCTAGAACGGCCTGACATCGGCCAAAAGAGTGTCAATATTAACAATTTTCCTGCCAAGTCCTTATCCCAGACATACTAGATCTCTATCTGGAGTTGGAGTGCCGCACTTAGGCATCACATTACATTTTCCCGGGTTTTTAGGACCAACCTTGGAGAAAACCCCTGCCTTTCTCTCCAGATGCAGATCTAGTACTCCATCCGGACTACGTACGGAGGGACTGGAGTACTTACAGCAACATACCAAACCCAGAAGTCAATATCTGCCAGATCCACGATGTCTGTGATGTAGTCGCCAATCTAGCAGCAAGAGACGGCTGGCGGCAGGCGGCACGATTCACAGACTGGTGGGTAAAATATATGGGATAAATGGCTCTGCACGGAAGACTCGTGGATTCGTGGAGGCTGAGTGTAGTGTGTACCATACAAGTACCACTCCGTACTGCTCCGTGACACACCATCCCATGGAGCCGGAACGGCATCTTGGGGTTTTCGGCCAGAAGGTCCCTGGTTTCGGAACGCCATATGCAGACTGTACGACTTTCCCGTCGGTCCACCCAACGGCTTCTCGCATTCCTTTTGCACTTTCTGGGATTTGAGAAAGACCTCTCTTGATGCAATTCGCCTTTGAAGCCTTGGGAATAACCAACCTGTCGGGAGAAATGGTCAAGTATCATGCCTCGATTGCCTCGTCCTCGAGCGGCACGATCACTTACGGACTCGCGCAGAGTGGCGTCCAATCCCCATTTTGGGACTACACACCCATTAGTGATCTAGCGGAGCATTGTATAGCGGACGGAATGGAGCCGTCTGCCGACTTTGACATCCGTACTAATGCTGTCAAGGTCATATTGTACTGTCTAGGAAGTTTAAATGGCAGAAAGGGCAGAAAGGGAGGTTCCTGGGTCAAAAGGGGCAAGAAACGTCAACTCAGGTCGCCGACTTTGCGTAGCGTCGTCTAACTGGTGCTCCCTGATCACCAGAACCATGGCAACAAGATAACGCTGATCTCCATATCGGTCTGCGAAATTTAAAAAGCTGTTGTGACAGTACCACATAAGACGCAAGATTCAGCATTGGAGCCGTTGACTCGTTGGTGCAGCACGCTGTGTACATGCAGAGGGCTCGTGGGAAGCTGCATCTCACGCAAGCCACCTGGGAATCTTCTGGTCTGCAAACGAATTACTGGGCCTTGAAATCTCCCCCACGCATTCCCAGAAACACAAGAATCACAACCCCGCTGTTCATTCTGGGAGCTTGCATGACCATTGTCCATTGTTACCCAAGGACGAGACGAAGAAACACTTCCGGGATCATGGTAATGCGGAGCTTGGGATGAAGCCGCTCGCGGTGTTGTACCGATTTCAAAAAGCATAAGCTGAATCTCGATGTCGTGGCCCCCCCAGGCGTCTGGAATTTGCACAGCCTTGATTCTGGGGTCTTTAGCGCCTCTGGTACCTGGGTGAACGACAGCTGTCTGAATTTTGACAGTAAGTGTTTGGGAAAAGCTTCTGAGGAAAGCGAAGTTTCGGACGTGCCTGAAGCCCAGGCACTGCCACCACCCCTATTTTGGCTCATGTCAACTTGTCAACATTGAGTCTACACGTACCCGAAACAGGCATGTCAGTCGATGCTGAATTCCACTCCCAAGAAACCATTGCCACAATACTTTACACGCGGGAGTGGAACATCTGCATGGAATCCCCATGGGAATGACGACTGGTTGCCACCGGAGTGATGCTTTCTTAACTCCAGCTCGTCACTTGCAACCGAACGGAAAACTGCATCTGGTTGCCATCCTGATGGTAACGCACGCTCTTTTCTCGCTCACTTAGTGTTCAAGTCGTGAGACTCGGGGAAGCATGCCCTTAAATTAAAAATGTGCGCCAACCATGTGGCAACCCTCGAGTTGGAATATCTGTGAATCCCGGGACGCAGGAGAGGTAAGGGGGTGCGTCCTCTTTTCTTGCTAACAATAAGGTTGAACTGTTGTCGGAAATCTATCATTAGGGTTCATCCACAACGAATCAATGATGTTTTCATCGATCAAGTGAGTTCTAGGGGTTAGCGTTGGTGCTAAATCCCTTAGCTCAACGCCATCAAAATCCCCGTCTCCATTTGCCAACCTCAAAGGTTGCCTCGTATCAAGAGGGTCTCGTTATCGACAAGATGGCCATTATTGGCTTGGGCCAAAAGGAGTCCAGTCTTTGTCTTTGACCTCATTTTGTCCACTTGAAACTTGCTGTCTCTCTTCCTTAGCGGGGAGGAGATACTTGGTGTATTTCTCTAGCCACTGTGTCCACCTGCTGTTATTCTCTCGGAGTCCTTATTTTCCTTTTTTTCATTTGCTTTTCGATTCTCTTACGTTATATCTTAGCTAGTGCCTTTGAAATACGTGCTTCTGTCGATTCTCGATGACATTACTTCTTCGAGGTTGGTAGATATAACTAAGAAATACGGAGCTTTGGTAGTCTACCCAAGCGGAGATTTCTTTGTACGGTTCGCGCGAATTTAGTTGGAATCTCAACAAGCGTTAGATTTTTGGCTAACGTTTTTGACGTCGGTACTGTGTTGACTGTACCTACATCGACCGTCGATGAAATTACTTCTTTGAGGTTCGCAATTGCAAGTTGGGACTAGGAAATGAAGATTCTCTGGTTTAAGTAAGCGGGGATTTCTATGTACAGTTCTTTCAGACCTTCATTTTTGGGGTGGAGTTGGCTTATATCTTGACTAATGTTGGATTCTGACTTCAAGAGATGGCTTCCTGAGAAATCCACCAAGTCCCAAGCTCTTGTCAATAGTTATGTCGAGCATCTCCGCGGGAGTTGCTTAGCTGAACAATGTTAGTTGGTTTACTTGTCACTTTTTGGCTTGTGACCGCGGCTTAACTGACTGGCGTGCGGGGTAATGCGAACTATCTTCTTACTTATTGACATTATTTTGACAACGGCAGAGGACATTTGGAATCGCAGCAGTCTTGGGAGTTACGGCTGAGTGGCTTTTTTGACAGCTGCTGAGTATTTTGGAAATGGTATGGGTTGCCGCCCAAGGTTCCCGCGAGGGGGGTGCGCGACTATCTACCATTTAAGCTTCCCCGAGTATTATTGAGACTATGACGTGTTATTATGTGGCGTCTGTCGTGCTAAATTGCTAGTATTCTCCAGTGATTAGTTGTGAAATGTGGAAGATAGTGAGTTATATCATCACATGGCAGCCCATCACTTTATTCCTGCGAGTAGCTCTCTTCTCGACACCTGTCTGAGGATGAATTAGTCTCGCGCTCTCTGTCCAAGTGGGCTGAGAAATACAGTTGGCAGTAGTCGGCAGCTGTGGATATTTTTAGTTGTTTTTGGAAATGGAGCTTGAGCTAAGGATATCAAGCAAATATTGATTTTGTGTCTCAATCGACACTGCACTCGGAATCATCTCTCGAGGCTTTTCGGGTGGGAAACAATTTATTGTCTCGCCTGGTCGAAATAATTGCCGGTGGACTGAATGGAGAGATGAATAGTGGGGAAGAGAAAGTTCTTTGAAAAGTGGTTTTTGAACGTGTCTTGCGGGCGACGGAAGACTCTTTGGCTTGATTCTAAAGAGGAGGAAGACTTCGAATAAGCGGAGCTGCAAATCTTTGAAGTTTTGTTTCTATGATTGTCGATTTGACCGAGGGAGCTCCAGCGGGGGTGGGGCGAGGGGCTGTCACAATTTTACTTTTGAGAACTTCGGTCCTTGGGAGATGTCTTTGGATTTTTGGCCTTACGATCGTCGATTCTGGGCACTGGAAACCTGAGAGCTTAGAAATACTAACTCTCTAAGCACTTGTACTCTCAACTCGATTTGTTGAAGTGGATAAAATAGACAGTTGGATCTTTCCATGTTTTTGTATAATTTCGAGAGGGAATGTGAATTACTTGTCTCTTTATTCATCTCTTCCACTCTCAGCATATTCCTGGTCGTGTTTGATTGTTTAGAGAAATGTTCGAGCTGTCTGAAAAAAGCGGGAGCGAGGTTTTATGACTGATCAAAATCAAAACATATGTACACTCTTGCCTTAATTGTTTAGTCACGATTCGTAACATAACTTTAATTATTCTTGAAAGTGCCATCTTAATTCTTTTAGGTTTGTTGTTATAGCCACGAATTTTTGTAACCCCGATGATGGCCATCTTGACAGATATCATTACTGCTAGTTTCGATTTCAGCCAACTCATCAGGCGAAAGAAGAGCGATGTTGTCAAAAACACTCCATCTGGCTTCATCCTCTTCCACTGCTCATTATTCGTTGCTTGGAATTTGAAATAGTCTTTGTTTCTTTCTCTAGTTCTCGCTACAGTGAGTTGCGAATTAAGCTTCCTTTTTGACACTTTTTTTGTAAACCGTGCTTTTTTCTTCCTAGGTTTTTTCCTTATTTATTTTAGAAAACAGAAAACTAAAGTACTTTTTAAGATATAAGACCTAGCTAGAAAGAACTGCTATATCTTCTTATACCTCCTCTCTATTTATTACTATATCTAAGCAAGTATAATAAGAATAGACTTAGTAATAGTTAATTCTTAGAAAACCCCTTTTCGTAAGAAAATTTTTTACACCCCTATAAAGTTATGTAATCTCTGCTAAGACCCTATAAAAATTTAGAGGTATATAAAAGTATCTGTTTTCTTCCTAAAAAGTTTGTAGAGTAAGAAAGGGGGTATAGAGCTCTTATTTGCTGTTCTTAGGGATATAATAACATACGTTGTTATTAAGTAAAGAGGGAAAGAGTATCTAAGAAATAAGAAATTTTCTAAAAACGCACGGTTTATAAAATATCGTTAAAAGGGAAGCTTAATTCGCAACTCACTGTAAGTTGGAATCAACCAGCTGGAGAATAAACAGAAATTTGAACTTTGCTTTTTACTGATTTATTTTGTCAAGGCGACCGTTACCTCCGAAGCGACCTTTAGGAAATTCAGAGTCAAGTTGAGGATTATCATCACTTTTTTCCGACACCAGCTTTTATATTTCGACAGGTTTTCCTAATTGAAGTTCAGTCTTACATAATAATTAAAACACGTGAAGTCCGACCACCATCTGAGTGTCCTCGCGATGGTGTTTCGAAACTTACACTTGGTTGTTTGTTCGTCAAAGCGACATCATCAGACAAAGTTGAAACATTAGACATTCCTGGGGTCAATCTGCTTCAAAAGTAAGAAGCTCCCCGCATGTTTCTTCCAAAACATCTATTTCACCAATTTTTTACTCCGTCATATTTTTCCCATTTCATCGAACTTCAACATGCACTTCCGAGGTACAGGGCTGTTGGTTCTTGCTAGCACCACTCTTGCACAGGCTCGTCAGCTCATTACTCTGAATTCTCTGGACAATATCTGCAGTTTTAGAGAGAAGGACACCCTCTTACTGCGTTCCCAAGCTATCCTTGAAGACAGACGAGCTGTGTGTGGTCACTTGAAGAAGAAACCGGAAGCAGGTACTCCATGGACACAAGAACCAAAATGCATGCCCAAAGCCAGCAACAACGAAACATATTGCGTCTACACCAACAGCAACTTTGCCAACGGTCGAGGAATATCATTCCTCACATCCTCAAAAATTGCCAACACTCTCCTTGATAAACCATACTTCACAAAAAAAGAACTACCCTCCCATGTAAATGAGTTTTCCAACCCTCCATATGAAGTCCGCAATATCGCAGGTCGTGGAAATGGACTTTTTGCAACCAGGAAGCTGGAGCTCGGAGATGTGATAATGGCTGAGACTCCCGTGGGAGTTTATCAAAGTGATGCTTTTCCATTGGATTCAGCCGCGGGATACCAATATATACACTCCGCCGCCTCTCGACTACCAAATAAGACTCGAGTGGAATTCATGGCGATGGCTGCTCATACTGAAGGGGATGAGATCATGGGGAGGGCCAATACAAATTCATTTTTCGGGGAAATCGGGGGGTATGAGCATTTTTTGATTTATCCCCAAACAGCTGTGAGTTCTCCCAAACTTGAAAGCAAAAGCACAAGCTGATTCCAGGCAGTATATGAACCATGATTGCAGACCAAATGCAATGTACTTCAATGATGCAAACACTCTAATACAATCCACCCACGCATCACGTACCATCCAGGCTGGTGAGGAAATCACTATCAATTACATCTCTCTCCTCCGCCCTCGAGCAGAGCGACAAGAACACCTCCTCGACGTCTGGGGATTCACATGCACATGCCCCTGCTGCTCCAAGTCCCAAGGAGGGATAAAAGTCTCCGACAATAGAATCCAACAAATCAGATATATCCACGACGCTTTGGCAGATTGGAGTGAGAAGTCCTTCGCTTCCACAGAAATGGCTGAGTGGTTAATGGAACTTTACGACGAGGAAAAGTTGGATTCTTCGAAACCGATGAGCTATGTTTTCGCTGCGTTGGCTTATAATGCTGTTGGGGATGTAGTGAAGGCCAAAGAATTCGCGGTGAAGAGTTTGGAGAGTGGAATGGTTAATAGAGGGGTTGATGGGGGATTTGGGCCGGGAGCGAATAATGATGTTGAGGATATGCGCACTTTGATTAGAGATGCGAAGTCGCATTGGACTTATATGGCAAGGAGTAAGTAACTTTTGTTTAGGCTGTGTTGGTAAATTTGGAAATAAACTGTTCTTGGAAGTTGATATGTAGACCTGGTCAATGATCAGGAACCTTCTTGAGTGCCAACAAATGAATTTTCCTTTCCATCTCAAGCTTGCTCCTGGTTTAAATCAGCCGTTTGAACAATGATATGTGGGGGTATTTGATAGAAGGTAGCTTCCCACAAGTATTTGCTTGGTTTTTCTTGTTGTAGTTAGTTCTACCAGTAAGTAAAATTCTCACGTATATACATATGATAATTGTCTTCTGTGTGGAAACATTATGTATGCTTCACTTGGATTTCACTTAGAGCTGTAAATAAAGAATGAGACGCCGTTTTATACCATCCATTGTAAGATCTTGACGCGAAAAGAGAGGTTATCCTCTATAATTTTTTTATTGATAAGTTGACAACTCGCTGTTATAGACGTATATTCTTTCGAAAATACTTCTTATGTTCTAACTTCGCTTAATTTTTGTCCCTTAGTAATTCTTATATACAGAAGCACTAGCGTGTAGATTTAGTTTATGAGCCACTTGATGATCACATGGTGGGGCGTCGCTTTCGTGGCTGCGTCGCTCTTGCCAACCGCGGTGTCTAGCAACCGAGCCTAGAACACTTACTGAGAATAGTTCTTTCCGTGTCAGGATTAATAGTATGTCTGCTTTTTCGTTTACATTCATGAATCACGAGTAAATCAGGTGTTTGGGAAGATTACTAACGTGAAGCAGAGCTCTTGAGACCTTTTGTGGTCGAGGGAATTGGAGCAACTTTGAATGATTCTTGCTTCTAGCATCATTCAAACCCAAATCTCATTTTTTTCTTTCCACCTTGAATATCTCTTGCAAATCTCGCCTCTCCATCTGCCAGGAAATATCACAGTCAGTGAGATTGGCCTTTTTCTAATTGGACCAGCAGGAAGCATGTAGTCGTTTAATTCGATATCTAACTATAAGTTGTTTAAACTTCGTTGAGAGGGAAGCAGGGGAAGAGATGATCTCTTACAATAGCAGCTTTGAATATAGATGAGAGACATTTAAAAATCACAAGAAGCCTCCATATTCCAATACCCCCCACCAGACTTCAGAAAGTTTACCCGAAGAATATTTGGTTTGTTAAGAAAGTTTCATGAGCCGGAGAGCCGAAAGAAGAGTGATCTCTCGTGTTGAATTCGTCTTGTCAGCTAGTAAAAGCATGGATTTGTGAGAAAGCTGTGAAGGGCTTTATTTAGGATAATTTCTGGTGTTGCTAGTACATAATAGGGAAAAGTGACAGAAAGTCCAGGGGAGTCTAGGAGAGAGTTGAGCCATGTTGAGAATTCGATCTCCAGGGTATTGTGTTTTACAGCTTGGTGCTAAAACATTATCGTAATAACCTCCCTTTGAACAATAAAGCGTGATTATTTTGCTGTCGAATTTTAAAGTAGTATCGAAAAGGAAATATATGCATACCCCTACTTAAATGTAGATATCAATGTACCCCGACTTCTAGACTTTCTTCTAGCAATCTAATGTACAATCAACTCCGCAGTTGCCTCTCAGGAAAGTGTAAACTTCGGGTCCTGCTGTATAACTGGTGTTTGTATTTCTAAGAATTAGCTTTTAGGATTTTATCGTGGAACTTCTTTACATAGTGGCATAATACAAATTTTCTATAATTCTGAGGTAACAAATATATATCTAAAGTCCAAGTGTTTACACATTTGGTAAAATCATTTCCATCTCTTTATCTCTTAAATATGGTATATTCCACTAGATCTTCAAATAAGGATAATATTTTTGTACTGGCCTCTTTGAAGTCGAAGCGAGATTATGCTTCTGCGAGCTATTCTTATAGAAAGTAGTTTTTGAAAAAATTCACCTCACTATTATCAATCTCATTATTAAGTGACTCTACACCCTTCTTCCCGCCTCTTGGAAAAAGCAAAGAACAAATAAACCTCCAAACCCTTACTAGTCCGGGTAGTTTATTTCGTTTTTGAACCAAGTGCTTTTGTGAACATATTTATCCATTGACGCTTGACTTGCTTATCGAACTTTTAAGTTTTGTGGTCCCTGGGGAGGAACTGGATTAACTGAGAGGGACTTTGGGGCTAATTTAGCTGGAAGGGGAAGGGAGGCTGTGATGGGTGAGTATTGGAGTAGAGGCTAGGAGGTGACGATGAGCAATAAGTAAGACGCAATTAACCTGAGAATATGTCATTGTCGCAAATTGGGAAGATATTGATACAGATACCAGCATTTCTACTCGAAGAATCCCACAGACTTGTAAGGAAGAGTCTGTGAATAGTCTGTGACAGAACAAATCCTTGGAGAACTCTCAAGAAACGCATCCCCTCGGGTCGCGTGCTCAATTCTAAATGTATCTAGAAGCCAATCCAGACTGTGCCGATGGAGGAATGAAAATGATAAAAGACCTCAGAACTTACCAGAAGGATCCATCTGCCTACAAGGCAGTAAGCGGATCTTTTGCACACACGTACCTACACAAACGTGCACAAACACGCACACCGACCGGTCCGTCACATTCGGAAGACCTCTTGATTATCTCACAGAAATTTTCTAGTGGTTTTGCCGTCGAATTTTGAGTTATTGTCGAAAGGATAACTTGTGCGTAATTGTAAGCATCTTGAAGTGCTCGCTGGGTTTTCGAGAATTTCTAGGCTGCGAGATTTTGTCGCGAGCACATATTCTAACGTGAAAGGTTCATGGTCTTTGGATTTCGAAGAAGCACCCCATGTCGTCTGATATTATTGGGGTGAGGATTAATTGAGAATGAGAGGCTGCGAGTGGGGTCTATTTTATACTAGGTGTACCAGCGATTGGTTCCTCCGTCTATTCTCTCTTTCTCGACAGATGTTGTGGACTTGACCCACTTAAACATCAGGTACAAGTATGGAAGCAGGTGGACTCTTCTCATCTTCTCATCTTCTCATACAAAGTAGGTATTGATTCGTAACCTCAAATACAATACACTACCTCAGCACTGAAACGCAACCCCCGTCCTCTCAACAGTATTACTCCCCGCCCCCGAGAATCCTGTCCCATCACTCTTAATCTCCACCAACCCCGGCGAAACCTTCCCCTTGCTCGCCTTACTCTCTGGTCTCTCCGTAATATCCGCTTCACAAACATAACACAGAACCTGATTCTGATCAACCTCCGGTGCGTGAGGATCATGAACCCCAGAAGCAGTCATGAATTTGCTAACGCAGTTTTTGCAAAGAACATGTCCACATGGTTTTGCAAGCATAGCTTTGGAGGTGTTGCTCAATGCTTTCTTGCATGATGGACATATTCTCTGATTTGTTCCGGTGGCGGTATCTTTTTCTTCACTGAATGCTACTGTTACGAGGGCGTGGAGGGAGTAATTGTGGGGCTTGTCTGCTGGAGATGCGGGGCAGACTGGTGATAGTTTGACCTTTTTTGCGATGTTGTGTAGTGTTGATTTTGTGTTTGATGAGGGTGTGATTGAAGGGACCCAGAAGGAGGGGAGGGTTGTTTTCGCAGCCTATGCTGGAGATTAGGGTTATCCAACGATATTTTGGGAGGGGATTACATACCTTTTCGTCATCAATCGCCTTTCTGGCTTTCGTTCTCTCCTCTCTTGCGATTCGAAGAAGTTCATCTTCGTCAAGCTCAAACTTTCTCTTCTCGCCTCTCTTCCCCTCCACAGCTTCTTCAACCATAATCTTCCCCTCCTCTCGCCCAACAATTTTGCTGGTGGACGAACTTCCCAATTTCGCCTCTAACCCCATCTGGACCTTCTCAAACTCCTCAACAGCTCTCTTCTTAGCCTCATCCTCAGCACGATTAATATCTTCATTCGTTTCCTTATCTTCAGCTTCTTTCACTTTTTCAAGACGTCTGATATCTTTCTTTTGCGCTAGAATGTTACTTAGAGCACATTCTCTGCAGAAGATGTCTCCGTGAGAACACGAGACTGGCTCTCTAGCTGGAAGGAGACATAGACGACATGATGCGAATGGGAGGAATGAATCTCTGGAGAGGCGGGCGCTTGTTGAGTTCCAGGCTGATTTTGCGAGAGATCTTTCATGTGAGGTGAAGACTGCGCGAGATGTATTTCTCTTGCCTGATGAGATGTTAGTCATATTTTGAAGTGAGGGGGTTGGATTATTACTGTGAGACATTGTAGAGGGGTTTTCTTTTCTTACGTGAGATAGAGAGATGGCAGTGCACACTCGGACCGATTTTGCTATGATCTGTTAGACTTGGGATAGTGGAAAAAGAAGGTTAATTTCGAATAAAGCCGGGGGAAAAGGTGAAGAAATAAAGAAAAGTTTAGAAGTGAAGAATGAAGGTGTTTGAATAAACATGAAGGGGAAAAAAAAGATGAGTTTATCAACAAATATGCCGCGGGGACAAGATTTATGAGATCATAAAGAAAGCTCTAGCGACTTTGATTCATTCTGTCGAAGAGTAGGGATCTGTATAAGAGTTACATACAAAGAGTTCTGTTGCTTCGGGACAAATGATGAGAAAGTCGTAGGGCTGGGATATAGCGATGAAGGTATTCGGGAAAATGTTGTGGCTGAGATGACCGTTGTCTCGATTCAGAAATGCCTATTTTAAAGGCCAGTTCGAGTTGTTTAATTCGAGGGCCGGTTGGGTAAGAGACTCGGGTGCGTTTATGGGAGATTAATGCACTTCCAAGTTGTTGTAAGAGAGAGCGCGCGGGGGATATACTTTAAAGGAGGCGTCGTCAAAAATCCACCAGCCTCAGTCTACATACACTACACCCCTGCATCGGAAGCGGTCGAATAATTATCCATGCCAAGCCTTCTTCTCCCCTGCAGATCCAGAACTCGTCCATGACGTGGGCAATGATTTCTCTCTCTCTCTTGCGATACCACGCCGTTTCCTCATCCTCGATTCTTTCCTATAATCTTTCTTTTACCTTTCATTGCTACTCTGCACTTCACTCCACTCCTTTAATTCGAAATGAGATAGTTCCGACCACAAAGGCGCCACCATGTCTGCACCAACTCCTCCGTCGAGCCCAACTCTCCCATTCCGCACTACGTCTTCGCTGATAATGGGAATAACTGGCGCATTGTCCAAGGGCTTTCTTTTGGGGTTGAATAGGACGGAGACTGTTGGTCTGGAAGGTTTCCTGGAAACTCTTGACAGCAGAAAAGACGTTCAAGGGAGAGAACGAGGCTTGATTACCGGTATTTATTTCGGCCCAAGCTTCGCGGGGAAATGTAACTGACAGGTTTTGTGAATAGTTTCAAATCATGTCAGCGTGTACGTTTGGCATATGCGATCCCTCGAATATACTTGAGCTCATGGGTCATTCTGCAGAATCGATGATCCTTTAATATGGGGTGTGCTGCCTCTGAAATACGGCTTCAACCCTTCGAATCATAGATGGAGCTTAGGAAGCTATGATATCTGCTTCAAGAACAAGTGCGTGCCCTCATTCTATCCGCGGCGTTCAAATGCTAATCCAATTGCTTCTCGCAGATTGCTCTCTTCCTTCTTCAGCTACGGACAAGTTCTTCCCACCCATCGCGGCGCATACTCCACCCACGGAACACCCTTCCAGCCCACCATGACCGAGGCAATCCGTCTCCTCTCCTCGCAGCCCTTCCCGAAAACCTCTACGACAGCTCGACCAATTCTTACCCTCAAAGACCCTCTCTCCACCGACTCCCTCCTCTCCGATCCTTTTACCTCGGGCGCTTTCACCTACACCACAAATGGCCAAGATTCATTCACAGCCCCTTCTATATACCCCTCAAACAAACATGCTTGGATTCATATTTTCCCCGAAGGTCGCGTACACCAACACCCAAAAAAGACGATGAGATATTTCAAATGGGGAGTCTCACGTTTAATCCTCGAATCCGATCCCCTCCCCGAAATAGTCCCCATCTTCATCGACGGAAACCAACAAATAATGCACGAAGCTCGAACATTCCCGCGTTTCCTACCTCGAGCTGGGAAAGATATAAAAATTGTGTTTGGTGAGAAGGTCGATGGGGAGAAGGTGTTTGGGGAATTGAGGGACAAGTGGAAAAAGCTTGTTGATTTACAGAGGAAGGCTTTGGATAAGAAGGGAGTCTCGCAGGAATGGAGTATGGGCGAATTGACGGAGGGGTTGAAGCACTCGGCTGAAGCCCAGGCTTTGAGGAAAGAAGTCACATTGCGGGTTCGAATGGAGGTGTTGAAGGTCAGGAAAACTTTGGGATATCCTGATGAGGACCCAAAACAAGGACTGGCGGAGACGTGGGCCGAAGAAGGTCCCAAGGCGACAGGGAAAATGGACGATAGGAGTTGGGTTGGGAAGACGTAATGATTTCGAATTACGCTGTAGATGATTAAAATGTGGATGCTGGAGTTGGGGATTTGTATACCTATTGGTTGTACCTGCTTGGCATGGATTCGGAGTCATTGCGAATACCTTTTGATTTGCGAAGGCGGTTTGGTTTGCAAGAGAGATGAGTAGATTCCTCGACTTGGTACTCTAAAAAAGCAGAAAGATACCAAAAGCAAAAATTTGCAGTCCATTGTGATGACTGAAACGACACGGCTTGCAGTGCTGCACGGTAGGAAGAAATCCAATCCCATTTACGCCAACACTCCCTCGCGATGGAAAGAAAGCGGCGTTGAACAGCCCTTGCTGCCTGGCCCTTCTAATGCAAATGAGTACCCCAGACTCTGAACATGGCTAAAAGAAATCGCTCTAATAACCACTCACTTTTTTTTCAAGAAGAGTAGCTAAGCCACGGTATTGACAGCGAGATATACCCCGAAGCTTCCTCGCCAATCACCTCCCCTCACCCCTACCAAGACCCGCAATTCCAAACTTCCATCTAGATGGAGACGAAAGCCCCAAACTGTCGAAACTAATATACCGGGCATTCTCTACCTGCCTTAAGTGGCGGGTAGAGTCTTTGCTGGTTTTTTGTATATTTTTCGTAGTTTTATGCGAGGTGAGAGTTTTTTTTACTATTCATGTTAGGCAGTCTGATTTGGGGGGCTTTTTTTTGCGAGATGTGAGTGTTTTGATACATTTAAGGAATAGCTGTTGAGTAATTTGAGTCGGTGCAACTAAGCCGAACCCGGCTTGTAATTAATTCTCTAATTGGCGAGAAGGTTACTTCACTATACTTTCCCGTCTTTACTTAGAGATATAATATTTATAAAGACTTAACGATTTTCTTCTAGAATCTAAGCAGCTAAAATCCAAGTAACAAGATATGCACCTGAACCTAAAAGAGAGAATAGCAAACAACACGTGAGTGGCTGTGAAGAAGTTGGACTTCCTGGCAGCTTACTCGCAGCTTACTCTGTGGCTTATCTGGTGGCTTACTTGGTGGATTAGCGGTTTACTGACGGCTTACCCGCAAAAAAAAAAGTTAGACAGAAATAAGGTGTGGGTATCAAGGCTCCCAACCTCCAGAAGTCCGATTATCGGATAGAGATAACTTAACCTCCTCAAATAATTGAGAATACTTGGGTTAACAGAAGTTTCAAGTCTTTTCAAACAATGAATCAATCGTGCCCTAGATCTCGCAATGCTTTTTTATTAGTAACTACCACCACGACCAGTTGGGAGTTTTGAGGTAGGATAGAAGGGCTCTCTGCAGCCCCAAAATCTATTCCAACGCAGCCTTTTCCAACGCAGCCATTTCCAACGCAGCCTTTTGAGGCCAAACCAATATCTTATGAAAGAAAATAGTTAAGTGTACGAAAAGTAGTATTGATCATGGATCGCGATGAGATCGTGGAATTTCATCATTTATTATTCCTAAATACTTACAACACAAATATACAATCCTCCATCCATTTTCTTCCCCCCAGTCTCCAAACGAAACCCCTCATTATACATGTACATGCGAAATCTCAACCCTCTCCCCAAAAATACACTTTTTTCCCTCCCCCCAAGTCCAAATACTTTTCCTAAAGACCTACGAATCCTTGGGCTTAATCTCACTCCCGACCTGCACCAACTTATCACCCAACTGCTCCTGCGCATTGCCCAACAGATGTCCGGCCTCCTCGCTGGCAAGCTTCTCCCCTGTAACAACACCAGAAACGGCGTTGGTACTGACATTCCCAACTCTCTCGGCACCATTCGAGACAGTGGATGAAATTGCTTGTGTCCCATCCGTAACAACACCAGATACTTTCTCCACGCCTGCGTTCACAACGTTCTTGCCTCCCTCATACGTACTATTCAATCCCCCCTTGCCACTCTCCACAACACTACCTACACCCTGAGCAACACTTTCATACCCCTCGCTCACACTCTGAGAAGCCTGACTCGCAATCTCCGAAGGGGATGGATACTTATTCAAAGACTTAAGAACCCAGTAATAAGCCTGAATAATCAACTGATGCACCCGTTCCTTAACAATCATCGTAATTCCATGTCCCAAAAAGCCCTTCAATATCTCCCCACACACCCCCTCATAACACCCCTCCAATCCTTCCTCTCGATAAATCTTGAGAATCGTCGCAAAGACAGTACTCCTCTTCGTGACTCTCTTGACTTCCTGGCCAGCTGCTTTGGCATCGGCTTTATTTTCGATAGAGGAAATGTCGGTTTTGATTTCCTCAGCAGAATCAGGATCAACAGGAGGTGAGGATGAGATTTGAGCTCGAGTTTTAGCGACCGAAAAGGGGTAGGTGATTGTTGAGGCAATAGCTTTGCTAACAGCAGCCATCAAAAAGGTAACTTGCGCACCGGGATCCTCGCGTCTCGATCGTGGTAAAAGAGTCCTCTTGAAAGTCTCATACAGAAAGAACGTAAGACTAGGATTCAACGTCAACACCAAAGAAGCCGAGTATCCACTCCAAAAACCCTGCAGTCCTTTTTCGTTTTGAATGGAGTTTATGATTTCCGCGACACTCGGATCTCTCGAGGGACTCTTAGACCGTGACGAAAGGAGAGAAGCAGTTTGTTTCCGCGTAACAACATTCGCAATCGGCGTAGTGAATAATTTCGACGCAGCTCCAGCCAAAGAACCAACGATAAGTTCATCAATCGCCGGCAACGTCGAACCTTTCGTTCCCTTCCTCTGTAACCGTTCCGTCCTCAAATAATTATAAAACAAGAAGAACAAAAACGAGTCAGCAATGCTCTTTGTAGTATCCGGGATAACACCAGCATAAAGAGCTCTCAATCCCCCCTCTTTATAATAAATCTGTTTAAAAGCATCAACAACACCCTTATACTCGCCCTCATCAGGGACGGTCGAAGAATTCCGAAGTTGACGTTGAACTTGTAGGCGGGTGATTACTAGGTTGAGAGGGTAAATGGCAATATTGGAAATCGCTGTTCCAGTGGAACCAGCCATTGCATGACCGAGTGCCGGAAGAGCAGGGCCATTGAGGATTGAGGAGCGGGGTGTGTGTTGTTGTTTGTGGTAGAGGTCGAATGCATCCTTTGACATGTGTCAGTGAATATCAAGGAGGTGTGTAAAGGGAGAACTTACGAGGTCGCTGTTGTAGATGTTGGCCATTTTGATGTGTTGGAAAGATATGTTTTGTGATTGACTGAAGTTGAATTGGAAGTGCTATGGAGAGAAGAGAAATCAATTCATGGTCTTCCGATTGTACTTGTATATTGCGGTGAGGGGAAGTTGTTAGTCTGTCGTCCCAAAGGTTGGCCTTTCTTAGTATACGTCATTTCCCCAGGAAAGTGGCGTGCACGTACCCAAGGCTGAGGGGCTGGGGCAATTGTCAGCCTCGCATAAAGCCCTGGGATTCTACCCCATACTCCCTTATAAGATAAAACAATAAAACCCAAGGAAGTAAGGAAGAATAAAACTGAAGATCAGAAAACAGATTTCCTGCTTGAAGATTCTCAAAACACCAGATACTGAGGTTTTGCTTTCAAAATGTCTATTACTGCACTGGCAGTGATCTGGTAATTACACCTACAAACGCATAAACTCCCTCCTATTCTCAGGAGAATACATCGAGTCCTAAAGTATGCTTAAATCATCAGCACTCCCGTCAGCTCTCATCTATCTTATCAATTTCCGCCTTGGCTTCTTCCCATGTCTCCTTATTCTTCTGTGCCCAAACGATTTGACTTCGCGCATATGCAAGCTTTTTGGTGGGTTAGTATTCTATCAAAAATAGCCATGTGGCGTGACTCACCATGTACCGCTTCAAATCATCCTCCTTTTCAGACTGGAATCTCTTCAAATCTTTCAATATTCCTGCACTTGCGTCCCGCACATCTTGTGCTGAAACAAGCTGTGCTTGCTCCAAATGTGAGATTGACTCCCTCGTCCGGCCTATTTGATCCCTTCGTGTTCGTTCTGGGTCGACATCAACCACGCCGTGCACCGCATGACTGATTCGGCCAAAGATTTTATTGGTGATGAAATTGCCACTTGAACTCTTGCGATGAACGGGTGGTGATTGGGACTCCGGGGCTCCTTGAGCAGCTGAAGGGGTACTTGATGCATCTCCATGGGTAGGGGGAAAGTCCGAATCAATCGATGCAGTGTCTTCTTGAGCATTTTCTCTTCGTGAAGATGGGGATTCCCTAGCCGAGGAATTTGATCTTCGAGGAGCATTTGCCGTACCGCTACTGCTCAGGTATTGATCAATTCGTTTCGCCTGAGATTCGCTCGTTTCGAACGCTTCCAGAGATGCCCTCTTCCTGGCCAATTCGTCATTTGTCATTTCTTGCTGGATTCGCTTCATGACCCGATATTTGAGTACTCCTCGAACCACCCCAGCAAATTGGGAACTCTCTCGCATAGGCTCAGCAAAACTTGCCCCTAATGACCCAGAAAGCTCTTCGGTCGCGATGTAAGAAGAATCCACCGCTTGGCCGACACGCTCAATAGCTGCCGCAAGAGATGGTGATTGTTCTGAGAGCGAAAAGCCATTGTATCTAGCTCCAAGCTCAGACAAATCAGAAGATAGAGTTGATAGATGAGTCAATGTCCGGCGATTGACCTTTTCGATTGGCCCTGTGAGAAGCGTTTCTAGCTCTTTTGAAGACGCCTCGAAGTTTATAAAGTACGGGTCAAGATCTTGCTCGCTCAAATTTTGGGTGTCGGGAGGAAACCTGCCAAATATTTGAATTCCAGGGGTTGTATGGGCAGCGACTGATGGGCTTGCTTGATATTCGGTAGGTCTATTAGGCATTCCTTGGGCATTTGTATTACTTGCCAATGTACCCTTTAGCCTGGAGGATGGATTGGGAACGGGGAGATAACTATGGGCGGGGGTTGGGTTTGCAGCATCGAGAGGTGGGGCCTTCAAGATGGATTTTGGGATGTTCGCGATTGGGTGTGAGTGCAGAACCTCATTCTGTAGGGATTTAGTAATAGTCCGATTGGCCAGAAATCAAGTTCATAGCATACCCAGCTTGAATTTGGATCTAGAAATCTCCACCAAACACCATCGTTCCGGACATCAGACATCGCCCTACACCTATTCAGAAAAACCGCAAGCATTCGTTTCCGTAGGTCGATTGTATGCTGGTCCTGCTTCGCCTTTGTGGGGTTCGCCGCATAGTCTGCGATAGTGTGTTTTTCTGGGATTGGTGGTATGATGAGAGTTGGGTGTAATCTGGAGAGGGCGTCTCGAAGGGTCGCAAATTCCGAGTATCTTCGACGAACTTCAAGATCCTACGGAATAGGTCAACATCTGATTACGGTTTACTGTACCAAGATATCAACTCACGCCTGTCTTGATGGTATACACGATATACTTTCCACCGTTCTCACTGCTTTTGCCAGCATCCACGATCAAGATTGGAAGTTCCGGGTTCTCGTAAAGTATTTGTTCGATGCGGCTGTCATAACCACCCTTCTTTCTCCTGGGAGCCGCTGTAGCCGAGCTAGCTGCACCATATTCATCGTCACTCGCAGCATCGCTTGTATCGCGATCGTATTGCTGGGGGTGGTGGCTTGTCTCTGTATCGTTTTCGGGGTGGTCACTTGTGGTGGAGGGGGTGCGGGGGCCAGAGTAGCCATGCTCTACGAATTCCCAATCATTGTCAGCGTACTCATCTTGCAGTTGTATAGACTCCCACATCTTGGGGGATATGCTGCGATAGAGGACGAGGAAGAAGAGGTGAGAGGAAAACGTACGAGAGCCTGGGGAGCTGGGGTTTGCTGTAGAGGAGGCTGTTGAGTCGCGACGCTCAAAACTGCCCCCATACGGGTTATTGTCTTCATCGTTCCACATTATGCAGGATCGCGGACTCCCGTGGGAGGTTCTAGAGGTAGGCAATGGGCGCACAAGGTGGTTGTTGTTGTGAATCTTGTGGTGGGAGATTCATTCGGTACAAAGTCTAGGATAGATCGGATGTGTGAGGTGGTGGTGGTGAGTGAGGTGCCTGGTCGGTTGGAGCTGCAAGCTTCGTCATGAGCTGGTGCACGTGCCATCAATCGGATAACCTCCAGGTCACCTCTCAGCTGCCTACTTACCTTCATTAATATTGCCTGAATACTTTGGAACAATGAGACTTGATGATTCCAAGTGTCTAGGGTAATGGGTTTGACTTACCCTGGATAGTTGGAACAACTAGCTAAGTTGGCGGGCTGCCGCTTTTATTGTCCATTGTAAGCTACTTTCCTTCACACGTTCTCTTGAATCAAACTTTTCCTCGTAACTTTGCTCTTTTTCCTTCCTCTTGAACACCCAACTACGCTCCCACACAAGGAAAACTCTTTGTAGTGGAGTATAGCTTCAAGTTCCAATGCAAGAATCTACCTAAGCCCTTGTAAATCCAGGGCTGCATCAGGTCATGCTGAGCAATTATTCACAGCATATGTCTATATCTACCCCTCCTAATCACGTTAGTTACTATAATGTTGTCATTACCTCCAGCTTTGAGAGGGGGGATAAGGTTTATCGTTGCTCTTTCGGCTAACAACACTTGTTGTCTCTTAGTTTTCATACTTCTTCTAATCAGTAGCACAGATACGAAATAGCAAGGTATCAGCAGTTCAGTTCGTTGATTACATCCACGCCTATCCCTTCGACTTTTTCTCAGTGGGATGGGTCGATGACGAATTCTATGGCATATGACCTGGAAGCAGCAAGAATAGCCCTTTTTATGTTGGAAGCATCTCATTAGAGCTCACCACCTTTCATTGGCAGACCAGCTATGTTTCGAGTACACCCACCTGTGCGAGTGTGCAAACACTTTCGACGGAGTCATTACACACCCAAAACACAGTCATGAGCCCTTTCTGAAAGACTCACGTAAACTTGGACCGTGCATCTTGTCTAAGATCCCCAAGGGATGGTCAGTTCGGAAAATACAAATGCACGTAATTCGAGGTTCGGGCCGCCATGTCTCTGTTTTTGTTGAGCCATTCAAATGACCACGGAGCCAGTTGCCCAGGCACTAATATCAAAGCTTTTAAAGCAGAGGACGGTGTGTGTGCATCGAACCCTGAGCCCAGATCATGAAAGTAGGAATAACTAACTTTTCAAAGGAACCTATTATAAAATTGCGTGTGGCCGCCACGTTGGAGGAAACACCATGGCAACGATTGAAGGGGTTTCTTCCTTCGCCGATTGTATGACCAAGTGTAGTGAAACGAATGGTTGTATTTCTGTCCAATAGTAGGTGACGATTTCTTTCTCAATTTCATATTGTGGCTCAGAAAATCTGCAATACCCCGAACTTCCTTCATATACTAACTCAATTCAGCATGTATCCTCCAGGAGCTCCGAATTATACCAACTACCAATGTACTCTCTCTGATGCCGAAGGCCCAGGAGAAAGGGATTGCGAGCACGTAAGCCACCCATTTCGATCCTCCCCCGTCTCCTTTCCTGTTCATTTCCTCCCGAAGTACACTCACTAATCTATACAGTGGTTCGCCTACACAATCGACCCCCCAGAAACAGCAGAAGATAAACCCTTTCCCAACACCCTCTGCGAAACAACCTGTCCCATAAGCGACGGAATGGTCTACGAGTCCGAAGGCGGAGAAAACTTCAAAATGTCTTGCGGAAAACGCCACGGCACCAAGATTCTCTGGACTGCCACCCAGGAGACTTTCCAAGATTGCATGGATAGCTGTGGGAAGACTGTGCCGTGTCATAGTGTGGATTATCAGGCTAGAACTAATAAGTGTTATTATGGGTAAGTTTCTGTTTTTGGTTAGGGGTAAGAGATATGGTGCTAATGGAGATCAGACAACATCATGGGGAACCTAGTATTCCGGCGCCTGGCTTTTCTAGTGCTACCTTTTTGGGGTGTGCTGGGGCTTGTAAGAAGGGGGGCTGTTGTCGTGGTGGTGGGGGGAAGGATGAGTTGTGAGAAACAGATATGAGAATTGACGACGCGGGCTGAATTTATGGGGAGTAGAAGAAAAGAAATTTTAGAACGATAAAATGAGATATGAGCAGAGGTGAGCTAGTCTGACGAATGTACTATTTTTTGAATTGCTTTTCCCATATCTAATTTCCCCCTGCTGTTTCGCTTAACTTTTAAAACTACGGGTACTTAAGTAGATATAGATGAGTATCTCTTGAGATTTAAGTGAGGCTAGCACGTGCACATTTCAACAGTCGCTCAAATATTAGTTCTAGAGGGGTATTAGTTATTGGGGTTTAGAAGTGGTGTAAAAAATAATTGCCTTCAAATCCAGAACCCGTCAAGCTACAAAGGAGTCTGTCTCATAAAAATAAAACAAACACAATCGCCTATTTTTCTACTTCATCTTCCGCTTCCTCGTCATCGTCATCGTCGGCTTCAGCTTCAGCTCCTTTCTCCTCCCCCTCCTCCTCCTCCTCCATATCTTGTTCGTCTTCTTCCGCTTTTTCCACCTCGTCATCGTCGTCGTCCACCTCCTTTTTATTTACCGCCTCCTCATCATCATCCAAAAATGCAAATGCGCAAAGAACTTTGCACTGCTCCTTGTCCATGGCATCCCGAAACTCCCCCTTCACCACATCAAACCCCTTTACCTCGCCTTCCAAATCGGTGCCTTCAGAGTGCTGGAAGCACAGATACTCAGGAGGCTGGCCATCCTTTTTTGACTCTCTAAGTACAATGAAATGATACTTGTCATTCTTCGTAGCATACCCTTTAAGTGAGTTAGCTTCTTAGTATGCCAATTAGATTAGTCGAAGAGTCACATACCAATGGCAAGCTTCTGGACATTCCATTTGCTGAGCATGAATTGCTCATCTCTCCAAACTGCTCTACCACCTTCCGACTTTGGCTCCGGATCAAGACCAGAAATTGACTCTAACCAGTTTTCATATTTCCAATTTTTGCCGGTTGCTTCGAGGATTGGTTCGACCGACCAGGGGAGCGGGTCAACGCCGTTCGCATTTTCTGGGTCATTCATAATTTCCACGACTTTATCGGGTAGCTCGTTGACACTTTTATCTTCGTCGAGGAGGAAGGCCATCGCAACGAAGAAACAATTGTCATCTGAGCCTGATGGATTCAGCTTCGAGGGGGTGTTTGACGGCATTTTGGGATTTTGGGATACGTGTTTGGGTATGATATTGCGAGGAAATATTTTTGTTTTTCTCAATTGTTCCAGTTATATTGTCCATTTTATAGACAACAGTAGATGCCAGGTGTTGCTGACTTGATAACCGACGGCGAACTTGGCGTGGGTAGTCAAAACTTTGTAATACCCGTTATCATTCGCTTAACTTGAATGATTCGCTTACAAGGTCTCTCGGGGGGTCAAGAAGGCGCCAGTATAGATTAGGAGCCTCAGTATTATCATTGAATGTATACAAAGGATGGTAGTCGCAGATGGGGAGTAAAAGCACAATCTCCTCAAAAGAGTATGCTGCCACTCAGATACATACAGGCTAAATACCGCTGATACGGGAGTAAGTACGCCAAGTTTTGCATATAACAGATATTCAAGGCATCAGTGAATTTACTCCGAGTCTTTTAATGTGGTTGATTGAATTCAACCATGGTCATTCAATCCGAAAATTTGAGAGCGGATTGCCAGCATAGTAGATTTGGTTCGAATGACTTGTGGGCCAAATTGAACGAGCTACATATGAGAACTACACCATGTGAAATCAGATTTCTGGACACACCGATTTGATACGCGGGAGGAAGTTCAAAAGATCATTGGGAAACAATCATCTTTTGCCGATTGAGCGACACCCTCTTCTCAAGTTATCAACCACCTCATTGCAGTCGCCAATATCCTACTCTCCCCTCGGTAGTCAAACCCCTGGTGCTCTGTTCAATTTTGAGCAGATCTCTGGCAGCGAAATGAGCGGTGGCGCCGATAATTTTCACCCTACGGCCACAGGCATGATGATACAGCTTTGCTCCCTTGGAATAGGGCATAAAGAAGTGGTGGATATCGATGGTCTTAGCAGACGCTGCAATACACAGAGTCGGTTTGCATGTATTGAGCTAATACAATGAAATATAAATAAAGAGAGGGTAAAGAAGATAGTTGAGGTAGTATAAGACCATGATGAGAACTCGAGATTCTCGCCACGTTTCAGAGAATTCGAACTCTAAGTTCATTGCGTCACTATCTCTTGGGGGGTAGCTTTTAAACGGGTGAAATGAGTGCCCGCAAAAATGTACGCGCATGAAAATGATGTTGAAATCGTGGTGCATCAGGAAGGCGGTGAAGGTGGACATCACCGGCCAGAGGAGGCATGTGTGGCGGTGGATGTATTGATTAGCCAGTTGAATGGGATGTCATGATGGTGTCAGGCGGATATCGGAGAGCTGAGGCCACATGAGAGTATCGGACTCAAAAACCAAGACTAGACCTGTGAGGTGCAGAACAGTGGGATTCTCAGAATAAGAGATTGGGAACTCAGGAGCAGATATCTTGGATGAATTTCTTATGTCTAGTTTCCCCCTTTTGATTTCGCGTAACTTTTCAAGCTTCATAAACTAAGTTTTCGCCTCGGAAGAGGATTGTTTTGGTGTGCTAAGTTCCAAAATAGCGATAAATACACGAGATATTTGATACCCTATTCGTCCCCTTCCTTGTCTTCTTCCCTTTCCTCGTGGTTCGTCGCCTCCTGCTTCTGCTTCATCGTCACCTTCTGACTCTACTGCTTCTCCAGCATCCCCCTTCTCTGCCGCTTCTTCTCCCGCTGAGGCAAATTTCTCACATCTGTGAAAGCAATTGTCTTGCCTCAATATCTTGCTCTCAGCTTTCGTTGGCCAATCGTTGGCGCTCAATATCACACTAAGCCGCCTCGGTAGTAATACCCACTTTTTGGAACAAAGGATTCGAAAGCCTCTCTCTTTCGTACAACTCTTGAATCAAGTCAAGATACCATTGAGTCTCATCAAAGAAGGCAAAGAACCCCACAGGCGTATTGTCGGGGCGTGCCATGGGTATCCCATGGAGGTAGGGCACCCAACGTTTAGAGACTAGATCGCAACCAGCCTTCCAAACTTCGTCATGGAGGTCAAGACCCAGAGAGCCGTAATCGTTCTCGTTGTAAGAAGTAGCCCAGTCTCCAAATTCATCTAGTCGGCATAGTTCTGGTGGACTGCAATCATCGAGAAATGCCGATGCTTGGTCCTGTAGGTGCGGAGTCGTTGCCATGATCCCAATGCTCCAAACACAATAGAAAGCATGTTTGAAGCGTGCAATTTCGGATGGCCTCATATGCGTATCGAGTCCTTTGTCTTCTCCTCTGTCCATGGTATAGCTGTTGTGAATCTGACAGAAATCCACCCAGGTGTCACATGCAGCAGAGGCACATCGAGCGTTGAACAGGAGGCGCTTGGCTCGTAAGAGGGACTTGGATTCGGACTTGGATTTCTCTTGTGTCTGTCCAGTGCTCATAGCTTCAGCTTCCTCCTGGATGTCCAGCAATCGCTCGGCGTCGGTAAGGTCCGAGAAAACACGAGGGGCGACGGCCTGGCAGATGGAGGTCGCATTCTCTCGCCAAGTGCGGTAGAAGAGAGGTGCCGTTCGAGCAAGAGATGCGACTTCGGAGAAGTCATTGGCAAACTCAAAGACTCGACAGATGAGTTCGGGTGGGATGGCTGAGAAGAAGGAAGCTGAAGGGGAAGGCGACATCACGGTGGTGGTGGTATGGTAGGTACAGAATAAATGAATTGATAGTGAGCGACCAACGAGCGAGGTGGCTTGCTTATAAGCTGACGATAGATTGATTACCTCATGTCTTATTCCCTTATTCCACCACATGCAGAAGGGGGGGAGGGACGTGGGGTGAGCGGCAAGTCCTGAGCACGTGATGGGTTGATCTGACCTATAGGTAAGAGTAAAAGAGAGACTTACATAACTGATATTGGCTTGGTACCACCACATCTAGATTTAAATCGTCTACAATTAACAACCTTGGTAATAACAAAGTGTACAAGTACTTTCGTACATCGCACCTAAGATTCTCCTTATATAGCCCTTGTTGATCTCTATCTCCTCCTCGTAACTATAGTTTTTTGTCTTTTCCATTACGCCTGTAACACTTTAACTAACTTCCTTGCTTTACTTTATCCATCAATTTATCTCACCGTATATACTCTTACTCTCTAGCGATAGAGATGCTCTCCTCTCTCTACGTGCCCTTGGTGCTTGCAACCTTTCTTCGTCTGGCGTCGGCCGCGTCTCTGCCATCGCAAGTTTCGCAACAATTGTTAGGCAATGGCTTTTTTCCAGCTGCAAACGAGCCAGGAATCGGCGTGGAACTTGAAATGGGGAAGATTGTCATTCAAGGCCCGGCGAAATTGACACCAGAGCAACAAGAGCAGATTAAAGGCAAAGAAATGACACCCGTTGGCTTCGTTGGAGCTCCAAAAACCAACTGGAAGCTCACCGCCGAGATTGGAATTCAAATCTTCCCAGAGGCCATCGTCGATGGTCTCCAAAACAAGGTTGGAGCCCATAAGACAAAAGACATCGGAACAGAGATCTTCACTTTCTTTGTATGTTTACAAATCCCCCTCATTGCCCCTATTATTGCCTGCTTTGCTGACTTCTATGTTTCTATGGACTGGTTGGGCCCCATGCCGCGCTGGCGCAAATTGCCAAGTTACTATCGCAGGCTTTGACCACCTTGGTCCTTGGAGTGTCCAGTGGCCAAATGACGCGCCAGTGGACCTTGCCAAATTTCCATTCGGCGCACAAGTAACGGCTGCGATGCCCTTGCAAGGTGTTTTGGAGATTCTCAGCGACGCGAAAAACAGAAACCTTGCAAATAATCCGCTTGCTAGTCGTGGGTCGATAAACGCGAACAATATCAAGATACTGAAGAGGGACGACTTTGCGTCTTTCAAATCCATCAAGCCAGCCGATATCAACGAAGAGTTCCTTGGTTTCTTCTCTCTCTTGACGTCCTATTGCGTTCTAGCCGAAACAAGCAACCCTATTGAAGGTCCCAAGCGCATCCTTCCGATCATGCCTCGCACCGACTTTGTTGCTCAGTACAACCAATTTGTTGAACCGAAGTTGAGGGACCAGCTTGTCAGCCAGCATACATCCTTGTACGAGATTATTCAAAAGGTCTCCGGAGAAGCTCCCACGCTCGCGAAAAAGGTATTCAAATGGAAACCTGAGGTTCACCTGGCTATTCCCGACAACTGGCTAGGAAAGGAGGCGGATCTTAAAGCAGGAACTTTGGAAGTAGAGAAGTTCCTAAACTATGTGCAAGGGTACGACAAGGCGGCGAACACGCCACTTCTTCAAATGGATCTTGTGAAGCTTATGGATAGGACTTTGCGACATGGTCAGATTGGAGGTCTCGGTGGCAAGATGGAAACGATCCTAGGATCGGCTGAACCTGCCGCTATCTTCGAGTTCCGCGATCTTGATAATGTTCTTGCGGCTGACCTCGGAGCTACTTTGGGCAGATATGAAGACAGGGTTATTGTGTATCACAAGAGTATCGTTCCAGTTGTTAGGGAGAATGAGTTGTAAGAGTCTTGGATCTGAGTCAGATATATGTGGATATGAATCTCCTTTTGTTTTTTATGGTTTTTTCTTTATTTTTTTTATTTTTAGGGGGGGGGGGGGTGGGTCGCTTAACATGTCAAACTTTGTCTCAAAAAGTCAAGGTGAAAAATGAGAACAGCAAGCCTTGAATTTAGAGAATTCCCAGTGTTTTAGCAAATATTAATTCAATTAGAGATAGGACAAAAGACAAAATAAACATGACAATGAAATCGGTTCTGGGCATGATTGGTGATGTCTTTTTCAGGTCCACGGACCCTGCAGTTTTGACATAAGTCAAAACAAGTATCAAGAATCCCCTGGTAGTTTGTTCTCCGTATTTCTGCAAGCCCGCCATTTTCCAAGTTGCAGCCTCGGATGGTTCCCAGCCCTCGATTTTGCCAGTCAATTCAGACAGTAAGACGTCTTTCAATTTCTCCTTCTGACTACTTTTTTCAATGAGGGTCGTGCTTACTTCATCGACAATAGAAGCGATCCCTGAAAGTGGAAACGCCGTGGTGAAATGCGAAGAAAGAGTAGCAATATTAGTAGTCCCATTCAACTTCCAAAAAACCTTCTCCTTCGTCTCAGTATCTGGCTGAGCAGACTCAACCTTCCCTTTAGCAGTCTTCCATTTCTCAAAATAAGTCGTGATTTCATTTCCAATGGCTTCACTCTGTTCTTGTTCCGAACTCTTACTTGTTGATTGCCATGCAACTCCGGTATCTCCGCCGTAAATGACTTCCAGTGTCAGAGCTTGCGTGCTTCCTAGGAACTCTGCTGTTGCCTTTAGGACTTTTTCTCCGAGTTCAAACTCTTCAGCTGGCTTCTTGTTGGCATCGAAAAAGCGACAAACTGAACCTTTTGCTTTCTTCTTTCGGTCTTTGGGAAGTTCTGGTGAATCTTCGTCGCCTTCTGCCTTCACTCGGAATTTTGGTGCATTGGCTTCAAATTCGAAGCCAAATTTGGGCTCTGTTCGTGAAAGGTCAGTGGGTTAAACAAAATACAAAATATCAAGTATAGTATGACCTTGCGTTTTGTAATGATCTGCCATTTTGTGGTTCTTTGATTCCGCTCTTGTAGCCCTTGAAGTGTATCGAATGTTGGCGAGGTTTCGCGAGGTTGTTATTGAAATGAGCCGTTCGCAAAAGGTTAGAGATGGCCAAGCAGTTTATAAGTACGACTCCTTCAATAAAGCTTGACTTTCAGTCCCTTGTCATATCCCTAAACCTCATCTCGCCCACCAGCTTACCCGAGCTCACCTATCTATGGCCTTTGTGACATTATGAAAACCCTTCAACGGACCGAAGAAAGCGTAAAATACAAGGTGTCGTTCCAATTCTCTAGGCGAGAAAAATGATTACAGTGAGTTGCGAGTTAAGCTTGAATTTGCCCACTTTTTTTGTAATCCGAGCTTTTTTTTATTAAGGCTCTCTCCCTCTTTTCTTTAGAAGACAGAAAAAAAAAGTACTCTAAAAGAGACGAGGCCTAGCTAGAAAGAAGCGCTATATCTAATTATCTCTCTTCTATATAGTTTATTAATTCAAAGTAAGTATAATAAAAGTAAAATAAAAGATAAATAATTCTTAAAATAACCCCTTTTCTTAAAAAAAAAATTCACTACCTCTATAAGGTCGAAAGGCTATGCTAAGACCCTATAAAAATTAAGACAGATATAAAATTGTCTGTTTTTATCCTATAAAGTTTATAGAGTATAGGAGATATAAGCCTCTTCTTTCCTGTTCTTATAAATAGTATATTATATATTGTTGTTAATTAATAAGTAAAAGAGTGCCTAAAAAGGGGAAATCAAGGAATTTTTTCAAAAAGCTCGGATTACAAAAAAAGTGGGCAAATTCAAGCTTAACTCGCAACTCACTGTACTTCATATTCCCGGTCTTATGCTTTTCCAGCCCCGGAAGTATGCATAGCCGGCTTACGATAAGCATTTTTACTTACCCGCATTACCGAGATGGGTTGCCACGTTTGGGTAAGCTGATACTGTATCTGAAATAACGATACACGCAATATTTGAGAAATAGAATCACCCAAATGAGGACTATCGGAAGCTTATTCAATTAATTTAATTGCCTCTTGGATAATATCATGTGTTCTTCATTACAAGAGGGTTACATTCTTGAACGCCTCATAAGTTGAGAGTGCGATGTAAAATAAGGAGACTAGGTAGTGAATCAGCGAAGTCTTGCGAGTACACCCTACCATCTTTTTTTTTTTGACAACTAAGTATTCTCTTCTTTTTATTCTATTACTCTCATCTATCTAGTTAACTTGAATTAATTCGTTCTATTTAGAGAAAGCTTAGAATTTTAGACTTCTTTTACTTAACTTTATTTATCTATCTCTCTTATAAATTTAGTTTTAATAAATCTAATTACTAGATTATTTCTAGCTAGAAGAATATTAGTTTCTTTCTATATATCTTAGCTCTTCTTTATTAACTCTATTATTCTAAAAGATTAGTATACTTAAATTACTTCTTTCTATTTAAGAGAAACTTAGAACTTAAAAGTTAGTTTTAGTAATTTTAGTATTTTCTAAATAACATCTATTTAAAAAGATTTTTCTAGATAGTTAGAATAATTAAGCTAATTTAAAACCTTTACTTAACTAGACAGTAAGAAACAAAATTTAATTAATATAAATCTTCGAGTAACTTTACTACTTTAATTCAATTACTTAAACTGTTTCGGGTAATTTTATTAATCCTGCCATTTTACGATGAACGACCGCACGTACTTAAAAAATATAGCACTGTGTACACGTGAGAAGAAACCCATCTCAATTGAATGGCTCAAAATAAAGCCTCTAAAACCCCTACTTCTTTCTCCAAGCACCAATTGCAGACTCAACACTAGAAAGATACCCTTCTAATTCCTCAATCTTCTTATCCTTCTCGGCAATAATCGCTCTCAGAGCTTGATTCTCCAACTCCAACTCTCTCTCTCTTTGTGTAGGAATGCGTGGTCGTGGAATAGGGACAGAGAATCTTGGGGTTGGTTGCTTATTTTCTATCAGAGGAGTAAGCCTTGAATAAATGACCTAGGGTTGAACTTTAAAATACTTGGAATTGACGGATTTCCTTCGAGAGACTTGAGGAAAGCATCGACCGTCGAGGTAATTTTTTCTAAGTCCAGAGATCAGCTTTCACGTTCTCATTGGTAGATACAGCAAGAGAAATACCGTGAGTTGACTGAATAACCCGGAAAGGCGCACGACAAACAGCCTCGACTGGGACAGCCTCCTTGAAAGCAGAGGAATCTCTGGGAAAAGGGTACGAAACAGTTGGGGAAACCACGAGCTTGACATAAGTTCCGACTTGTGGAGGTGGACCGAATGGGTATTCGACAGGGGCTCTAAAATAACTTGTTAGCCAACTCGATCTTGGATCTCTGAAGCTGAATTTCTCACCCCTCCTTCCAGATACAAGCATGGATGTAAATCGCATAATGAAGAAGCCAGGCTTCGCTTTCAGAATCATGGCCGCCGTATTTGAGTGTCATGATGTTCTTGTAGACGTGGTGGTGGAGGACTTTGTCGCCGGTAAGCTTCGATGACTTGGGTCTGGTCTCGTATCCGTAACAGAAGTTCATGAGCCATTTGAAGGCGGGACTTGCTTGGATCACAAGCAAGAAGGTATTTTGGTCCATCATGATGTCGGTCCGATTGCAGGGCGCGCGGAAATTGATTGATGCGTGCTTGAAAGATCGGATGGGAGAAAGGTAGCTTGACAAAAGTTGTCAGAAAGCTGAGGGGGTTTGAGCCAGCAACCTCAAGCGAGACCAAATGTGGGTCTATTCACCGGCTCCACTCACCTTTTTCACCTTTATCAAACCTAGCCGCCAATGACTCTAGTATTGGGGAGGCATGAGTGCATTTTCCAATGGGAGAAGGAGAATGGTGCAGCACACAAAAAGCTCAGCATCCAATGCCAAATGAAAGGGAGTTCCAACAGCTCGCTTGTTCGTGATTATGAGCATCCGCCCCTCATTGTAATAGAACTGTTCAAAATCAGAGTCTGACGTAATGTTCAGAGCATAAATCAGGGACGTTTAAGTATTCAAAAGAGTATTAAAATATTGATTAAGTGTTAAAAGCGTATTGTTTGAAGAGGGTAAGCATGAGGCCTTATATACTAGTGCGCCTAGAGACCCCCCTGTGACCCCACGAGCTCGAGCTTGGCAGAAGCACGTGACAGAAACGTGACACAGAGATAATAATCCAAAGACAAGGCTTGAGATCGAAGGATTAGCCTATGCTAAAGTTAACAAGAAGTAGTCATGGGTTTTCGCAAATCTTTCCACGAGCATCTGATGGCAAACAAAATTGATATCTCAGAACTTCAAAAAGGCGACGCCCGCATTGTCCAGTTCCCTTTTACAACTATGACATATTACTCTTTTCCCCCTAACAATGTTTGACTGTCACTCTGCCACTAATAAGAAATTAAAATCACGGGGGCTTTGTCAAAAACAAAGCGCTTCACCATGAACATGAATACAATGGGAAAATGAGAACTTGAGATATAGAGTAGGAAGAAGTAAGAAGTGAATATCTACAACTACAAACTCGACTCATTTAGTATCTACTCTCCCTGCAATGTGACTTAGATTGAGGGTGTTTGCTACATGTAACACCATGAGATGAACACATAATATAAGAGGTTGTACCCTCGTTGCAAAGATCCTTGTGTATTTCGACCGCGAAATTGACAAAGTACCAGTAAGCAAATACTCAATGTTCGTACCTGCCCACCTAGCTCTCGCTGTTCCATCTATCATGGGAAATTCTCAGTGTTTAACCCAAGAGCTTAGGACACTTCAGAAAATCAACTCAGGTGTTTCGGAACAATCCGGTTCAACTGTCCTAAACTTAGGGGACTACAAGCGAGCTATAGATCGGGGAGCAGGAAGATTCCAGAGAAGGCAGGCAGTAAGTGTCAGGCGTCGAACTTACGGAGGTGCCAGACGTAAGTTTCGGTACACCGCCCTTTGGCAGAATGAAAGTGCTACATAAATTTTGGTGAAGCGAACATTCTGCCAAAAAGCGGTCTACCGAAACTTACGTCTGGCACCTCCGTAGGGGCTAAAAGTGGACTTGCGGGTAAGCGATCAATTACTGAGTAAGCCAAACCAGGTTTGGGGGCCAAACAAAGTTTGCCTGTAAGCCAACAATCAAGCAGTAAGCCACAAACGCCCTCCTCTCCTCAATCCTCCCAACGTCATACACCAGAATAACACCTGGAGACAAAATTTCTACCACCATACGATGATCTTGAATGAAGTTTTAACTTACACGTGAATAAAAAAAGCTCATCATTTTCCTCGAGTGTCCAGTGAACCCACTGGATGATGATTAATTCGAACGTATTCTCTCAAATTAAAAATCACAAAAAAGAGTCAACCATTTGCGGATGCATGAAGTTTATTCCTTTAAGTAGAAAGAACCCTTATGGGAGCCTCCTAGAAAATTGCAAGCTACTCAGCATCAAGAACGCACAATCCTCTATTAAACATCCCTAGCTTCCCACAAAATTGTACCTTGTCTTTCTCTACAAAGCAAATCCATTCCTACCTACCCGTCAGCAAAAAGCTCCTAGCCTCCCGTAGAACAAATATATCAGCACTTACAACTTGCTATTTATAACATCCTGCGCAGCATTCAAAGTCTCCATAAGACTGGAAATATACCGATCCTTCTTCTGAATCTCGTTATCCTTGCGCTGTAGTACCAGGTCTTTCTCATGGATCTCCTGGTCCTTTCCCTCGATGCCCTCGCGTAATATTTGGAGCTCTTGGTTTACTTGTTCTGTTTGGTATTCGTTAGTTTGGATTTAAGGAGAGAGCGGATAGAGGGTGGACATACCATCTGTGCCAACGATTTGTTGGATAACAGGAGGAGTAGGTGTAAGAGCAGGAGCGAGTTCCATAAGACTAGAGATATACCGATCTTTCTTTTGTATCTCGTGATGCTTTCGTTCAAGCTCCTGCTCTTTTTCGTGGATCTCTTGGTCTTTGCGATCGATGACTTCGCGCAACATCAAGTTCTCTCTGTTCAAAGCTTCTGCCAAACTATTAGCTCGGAAGATGAAAATAGAACGGGTGGTTGGGAAGCATACCATCACCGGAGACAGTTTGTTGAGAAGCATGTGTAGGAGCAGGAGCAATATTTTGGAATCCATTGAACATCTCTGCGGTTCCGTATTGAGGCGGTGATTGGAATGGATAGTTGAGCTTCTTGACCTTCACTGTATTGTTCAACCATCAGCCATCTTCCTCCCATCTTCCTCACCCTCTTCCACCCACCCAGATCCCCTCCCCTCATTCCATCTACTCATCCGCGACTTTTGGAGACTTACAATACTTCAAAGCCGCCTCATAAATAGCATGATGAATAACCCACTCATTACTCTCGCTCTTATGCTCCGCTCTCAACTCGCCAATCGCATCAGAGACCAATTTTGGGATTTCGAAATGCAAGAAAGGGACATCGGTCTGGTAGGTCTTGCGGTAGATACCTGATTTGACGAGCTTGGTCTCTAGCCATTTGTACTCGGGGATCTTGCAGAACTCTTCTCGTTCCATGGTGGTCATCGGTAGTTTCGGTTGGAGGTTGACAGTGGTTGTCGGCATGATGGGTGGCCAGGAAGCCTGTCGTTGCCAGCCTCCAGGTTTAATTGCCAGGGCGAAAGGTGAAGTCTGACGCGAGTGAATTGTCGAAATCCAAATACTTACTAAGACCACTACGTCGCCATTATACAGTGAAGTGAGTGTAAGTGAAGAAAACCATCTCTTTCCCAACCACCTCTTTCAGAACCTAAAGTGCATCCAAAAAGCATCAACTTGTCCAAGTGGCAAGAAAGGCATACAGAAATCGCCCTTAGAGGATCGTAACGGCAGCCCACCTACGCAAGAGAACACGGGAAATACATCACATTCAAACTTCAAAGGGAACAACCGCATTGCTACTTACCACAAGCTATTCATAGAATCCACAACAATACTGCAAGTAAAATTGCAAATTCACTTATCATCATTCTACGTACACTTCCCAGCTTCCACCCATGCAAAAACTTTGAATTCAATATACAAAGTCTCATAAACCACATTAGAGACACTTCAACAAGTAAACTTGAACACACTCCAAGATAAAAGATTCGCTGACAGCCTAACAAGATGCACTAAGAATCGTCATAAAACCAAAATAACCCCTTCCCCTCCCCTAAACAAGCCAATACTTCATACAAGGCAATACCCAAGAAGCGACAGACCGCAGTAAGCCGGAATTCAGTATACCTGTTTATCCTCAACAAATCGAGAGAAGCGAGTTGGAACATCCCTCCAAAACAAAACGTAAAGACTTACCATCCCCAGCAATACTCACCCACCCAGCAACGAGAGAGAAACGAAACAAACCTCCCGACGTAAAAAAAACCAAGCTCAAAGGCCTGAAAACCCAAGGCATAAACAAGTCTACAGAAGAGAACTTAAAAAAATCCGAAACACTACAATGTGATCTGAGACACGTTTCCAAGATCTACACACACAACCACTTGGTGACCTGAGAGAGCCCAGACCCCTTCAAATATCGAAGAAGCGGGGTCAGGCGAAGTCCGGGGAAATCAAATTCCACCAACAACAATAATCAAGCAATGGAAATTTAACAATCAATGAGCAACAGAAGAAAATCTTCAGTCCTTAGCATTAAAAAAAGAAGTGGATCAATTGTAGACTAAATCAAGGGTATTGGGTATCGTTTGTCCATCAGTCAAGGCTCATCATGTCCATCGACTTGATCCGCTGCATCATAAGGGGGTATTCCGAGAGAAAGTAAACACATCAGCCTCCGCCATCATATCCTGTACCACCTATGTATCCTCCTAGACCGCACGCACAACTTCCATTACTTGCTCCTTCTCTCCGAAAACATCGAAAAAAATATCAAAACTAAACACATGCCAAAGGACGAATACTCGATGTGTACATGGCGTTTATGCAGCAGTTGGGGCTGGAACGGCGGCGGCAGCTGGTGCTGGCTCTTCCTTCTTCACTTCTGGAGTTGGGGTTGGCTCTTCCTTTTTGACTTCTGGAACTGGCTCGCTAACGACTGGGGCAGCTGGGGTGGCTAGAATCCAGTTAGCATTTATGCCAATATATATTTATTCTTGGTATCTCGGGATTCGCGGAACCATCATTGCTGATTTCTCCAAGATCTATGCAGAGCTTAGTATGACTTACGCGTTGCCTCGGTCTTGGCAGGCTCAGTAACAGCTGGAGTCTCAGTCTTCGCAGGTTCCGTGACTGGTGCAGCAACGATAGGCTCGGTCTTTGCCTCTGGTTTTGGCTCCTCCTTTGGCGCTGCGGGTGTGGCCTCAGTTGTTGCGGGTGTTGGGGTAACGGCGGCTAGAGACAATAATCAGTACTTGGACCGGGATAAGAGTTTCAACAAGTGTAATTTACCTGCGGCCTCTGGAGTTGTTGCTGGGGCGGCGGCAGGAGCAGGAGTAGTTTCGGTAGGAGCAGCGCCGTTGGTAGGTGTTGCCTCTGCTGGCTTTGTTTCCGCGGGTTTTGCTTCGGCGGGCTTCTCCTCCTTCTTGGTCTTGGAGCTCTTGCCCTTCAAGATGCTCTTGAATCGGGCCTTGAGGTCGGATAACGCATTTGGTGCTGCAGTCGAGATGATATAGGTTAGCAGAGTTTCCGGATGATGTGCGGTGGTGTTGTGAAAGAGGGAAAGTAGATGATCGTAGCGTAGGTACTTGAGGTACTACCAGCCGCAGAAATGATCATATGTTGGAGCTGATAACACAGCTTGGGGAGAATGGGCGAGATGGGGATAACGAGCAGATAAAATCGGGGTGGTGCTTACGAATTCCTGGCATTTTGAAATAGTTTGATGTTTCGAGAGAAAGATGGAGAGTTCTGTTTGGTTTGGAGTTGAGTTGTGTTGTGTTGATGGTGAGATGAAAGGAAGTACGAAGCCATTCGGGGGAGATGGGTGAGACACAGGGGTTTGGCAGTCTAACGCGCTTGGGACTAGCTCAGCAACCGCCAACCCAATTTTAGGAAGAGCTGTGATTGGTTGAGTTGAAGTGAGATGGAGAACGATATTTACGGGTCGGGTATTTGAATAACCAAGTTGCCAACAATATCAAAATGCAGGGTTAGATTACATTCTCAGAGTAAGAGTGGAAATAATTACTATACAACGCGTTATACATGAGAATGGCCTCTCCACAGGCAATCTCGGAAGAACTGACACTACAGCTGTAAGTGAGGGAGGTCAAGAAAGCCGAATGATATAAAATTATTCCCAGGAGTTGACACGTTTTCAAAAACTGTCCACAAATATCCAGTGACTCAATTCCTGAGGAATGCTAGGTTTGGGTCGCGAGATTGAGTTTGAAGGATTCACAGATTTATATTGCCAAAGATACGAAGTAAAATGACACCTTGTCAAGGGTGGGTACATTGCGCTAATGCAACCTCGAGGAACGGAACGATGCGTGATTGTTAGCAGCAGCATCTACTTTATATGTACGGAGTACGCATGCCGTGTCCAAACTTCCTAGCCTAAGAATATCAACCGGGCATTTGGCAACTATGTTGTGTAATGCTACACATCTCACTGTGCCATGTCAATCTGCAAGGACAAGAATCGTACTGAAATGTACAATACTCTTCATTGGGCCTGGACTTTGTCGAGTATAGTTCACCCTCCTCCGCCATCTCCTTTGCTCGCCCACGGTGCTCTCGTAGGTTGGTTGGGATTCCTTGAAGGTGGAGGCATCGAAGTGCTTTCCGGTTGTCTAGATGTCCCAGCACCACTTGCCCAAGGTGCCCTCGTGGGGGGCAGTTCTTGTGAACCCCCAGTCTGTTTCTGAGCCCATGGTGCAGCCGTCGCTCCTGGCTCTCCACGAGGAGTTGAACCTGCCCATGGTGCACGCATGCTTTGAGATGGAGCTCCCGTTGATGTATTCGTTTGAGTCCGGTTACTCGCTGGCTGACTTGCTGTGTGCACCGAGGAGGTTGCCTGGTCGGCGTTCGGATCTTGCTCCCAGGGAAATAGTGATCCAAAAGGAAAATGCTGGACAACTGGAAATTTGGAGAGGACTTCTGCGTTGTACATCTTGATCATGCCCTAGACACATGTGAGCCAGTCACTCTAGTAAATCAACTCCCAGGCATACCTTGTTTATCTTCCCCCAGCCCGCTCTCACTCCAGAAATATCAAATAACATAGGACTATGCTCCCAAAATGCACCAGTCTTCACATCGTTGATAAACCCAACCGCTGCGAAGTACATGTTGTGTTTTCTCTCTCGATCAACAATATTCTTCTTGGTAATATCCCCTGGATCCGGGGAACCGGGCAGGGCACCTTCAACAGGCATCGGGTCTGATCCAGTTATTGCTGGGCAATATTGTGACGATCCAAAAATATACGGTAAGAAAGAATGGTCATCAAGACCCCACACTCCATGAGATCCCGCTGGCTCGAGGGTATAAGTGAGAATGAGCCGGCGAACGACTCGCAAATAACTGCAAAACTTCCATTAGGAACATGTACCTGGGTAGACGCTTCAACAATACATACGGTTCGATGACGCCTAAAACAATACTTCTTTCCAACTCCCCATCGCTAGATGCATTCCTTGTAAAGCCACCAAGCTTCCATATGCAACCAAGGAATGCGAGAAAACTAAGCTCATGACCGGTGCCATAGTCAAGCCTTTGAGAACTACCAAAGGCACCCATAAGATAAGGGGTAAGCTCGTCCAGGACGGACACCTCACTTGAAGAGCTGACTTGGAATTCAAGAACTGGCCGTGGCAGGTAAGCCTCGAGCAGACCTCGAACCCGTGATTCCAAGATTTCATACCATTTTCGGAAACTGACATTTCCAAATCTCCGAGGGCCAGTATCAGGGGGTGCTTCCTCGATGATCAAGTTGATCCTCTCCATCAATTCTTGGAGTTTCTGGACTGGTTCTGAGAGAACGAGGGTATCGTCAAGTTGAAATGTTTGGGCTTTTGCTGTACCAGCAGACTTTCTAGGACACATAGCAGTATTGAGCTGCATCATGAAGATGCCAATATCGCTATATGCCTTGGAAGTAAGGAAGAAGGGAACATCATGGCCTTCGTTTATCCGCTTGGCTGGGGCGATGAAAGAGTGTGGTTGGGAGGAGTCTAGGAATGGTAAAGTTCTCGGAGTTGGTTGAGCTGGTTGAACAGACGTATTCGGCTCTTGGAGACTCATGTTTGATTTCCGTCTTGATGTTGTGAGAGGGAGGAGAGGGAGGTTGTTGTTGATGGAGGGGCATGGAGGGGCACTGGCGGGGAGCTTGATGGGAGCTTCCGATCTAGTGCCGAGGTCGGACTTGTTGGAACTTGGATCCCTGCAAGTCGCGACTCCCAGCCATCGACTTTCGAGCTTCATTTACATCACAGTGCTCCCCGCTTCCACCCCACCACCAACGACAATCCATATTGACAATTGCTGAATGTCGAATACCGATCAATACGCCGGATCTCTCTTTGATCTATTAGCTGGCACCTCCCGCAATGCCTCCGAAACGCAGGAGCCCACGCGATACAACAATCACAAATACCAGAGCTAGCAAAGCTACCAAAATTCTAGAACCAACACCAGAAGTCCCGGAGAACAGTATCAATATCGTGGCTGTGGAAACAGGCAAGAAGTTTGCTACAAATTCAATGCTACATGAACTAACCTCATAATTAACAGACCATGGATCAGATACCGACCTCGATGCAGAGGCCACAGCGAACATCCTCAACCTGGCCACCAAGAGAAAGCCCACCCCGCACAGAACGGAGCCATTACTATCCTTTGGTTCAGTTCGAAATATTGCACGAAGACTATTTGCCTCCCATGACGAGGATGAACCCACAGAGGCAGGCGAAGAGGAAGTTCGGCAAGCAGAAGACCAGATAATTCAAGAAGCTTCGAGGCAATTCCCATACGTGGAACCTCCGGCCGTCACGGAAACCCCTGCGAAAAGAACCTTAGACCAGGTCTCAGATGTCGAAACCCCAGCCGGAGACGAACCTACACATAAGCGCGGAAAGGGGAGGGGGAAAGGCAAGCAGCCTCTGGTAGCACCAAGGACGACTAATGGTCAAACTCTGCAGGTTGTTGTTCCTAACCATCCAGGAAACATGCCATCTTCGAGCCCAAAAAAGCCTCCGGGTAGAAAGCCTACAAAAAAGTCGCGGCGGAACCTAAAGGGGCGCGCAGCGAAATCCAAGAAAGCAGCTTCTCCTGTGTCTGAAAGTCCTGGAGATAATCAGCAGTTGATACCCGATCAGCCTGCCCGTAGGAGTAGCCCGAGGAAAAGTACCACTCGAGTTTTAGCAGGAAAGGCAACCCCAGTTTCTCCTCGGTTACCTTCAGTTGCCCCTCTAGATTATGAAGAGGGAATTACCGAGATCCTCATGAATCCAAGTCCAACTAAAGTAACAAGGCAAAATGTTGGTTTCAATGCGTCATCAAAGAAAGGAAAATCGAAACCTGGTCGGCCTTCGAAGGGTTCTGAAAGCGTATCGGATGGCGAAGGGGAGAATCCTGCTGAGAATGGAGTTGAAAACGAAGAGGACCTACCGCTATTTGTAGAAGATGACCAGCATGCCGACAACGAAAAACGGAGGGAGGAATCGATAGAATCTAACGAGCTTCATAGCATGGCTGTGGACGCCGAACATCTCGAATCACTCATCAAAAAAGCAAGGCGGGTCGGTCAGACGCAGAACAGAACCACGAAGGAGTTTGCAGATGTCAGCGAAGTCAGTAAATCTGTCACTCAAGGTGGTACGAAAATTCACCGGAGACTGGATACCCTGGTATCAGAATATGAAAAACTACAATCTTCAAAGTCGGAAGGCGATGAAGACTCAGCAAAAGAGGCCCGAGAAACTATCGTTACCAAACTGCAAAGTCTGACCAACTATGCAACCAGAATCGTGTCTGTAAAGTTGAATGGTAAAGCCAATGAAGACATGGTCATGAAGCTTCTGAGGGACATTTACTTCTACGTTCTCCCTGACTGGCTTGCCTGTATCAAACTTGCTGCCGAGTGCTACGATGAAGATGGTTCCATGAGCACTCGTTCATTGAAAGAGATGCATGCTCATTTGAAATCATGGTGCGAGTTGGCAGAATCAGCCATCAGTCAACCTACCAATATCCAACCCAAAGGCGGCTACCAAACCTCGAAACCAACACGGGAGATTCTACCTCAAATACACAAACTCCGAAAATCATTCCACACCAAGATCTCCGCCAAATCCGACGCAAATCCAATCGCGAAGGCTCTACGACTGCGAATAGAGCGCGAGAAGAAGCTCTTTGAAGAGGAGGAAAAGGAGGATCCACCACCCCCTTCGGCACAAGATGAGGAAGTCCAGAGGCTCAAGCTCGAGTTAGCAAAAGTTCGCCGAGAAAAGGAAGAGAGAATGGAACGAGCAAAACGTCAACGAATCAACGAGATCCATCGAAGACAAGCTGAGCAAATCCGTGAGGCTTCGGAATGGCAGCGGAAACAGGATGCCAGGTTTGAGCGGAGAGCGCGTGAGAAACTTGAACGGGGTTCTCGGGGTTATTCGAGATCCAGATCATTGCAGCATAGACTTGTGGATTTGACTCGCGAAGAAGAAGATGATGATGACCCTTTTGCGGATGACTACCAAGTCAGACCTAATGGTCGAACAGCCTCTGTCAATTTAGGAGAGGAGGATGAAGACGACGAGTCATATGCGGATGAATATCAGCTCGAAAGAGTTGAAGTCTTTCCTCATAATAACAAATCTCGAACTACCCCCATGCCCTGGTCAGACGCTCAGAAGCTTGTCTTTGTTAATTGTATGATCAGAGGAGGTATTTCTTCCCCCACATCCACACACGAGATCCAGAATCAATACTGATATTTCGACAGGACGCGATAAGTACGAACGTGCAGCTGAAAAGTTGCAATGTAGTATGGATGAGGTTTTCGCTGCTGCTAAGGAGCTTCAAGAGGCCCATGACAAGGCTCATGCGGCGGGGCAATTGAATGGGCCGGATGATGGGTGGACTTATGATGTTTGGGTTGAGCAGGGATGAGGTTTTTGTGACGCTTTTCGGGATATGACACTATCATGGCAGGGAGCCCCGTGGGGGAGAAACGAAGAATTGGTATTATAACAGTGGTAGAGATTCGACAGGCTCGGATGTTGGGAACTATTCAAGACAATTCGTCCGTATAGCGATCGACGCTGACTGGATGGCTACGAAGGCTTAATGAGTCTTGGGGAGTTCATTTGGATTGGAACTCGAGTCACTCGACCACCTTTGGGTCGGAGAACATGTTTGGTGAAAATTTAGAGTCCGTTTGGCGCATGAAGGCACACGGAGTGTAGGGGCGTTGTTTTTAGGGGGTAGTTTTTGATATCTGGCGATTCATGATACCCCTAGGATAAGCAGATAGTTTCTTTTTTTTTTGGTTGTATACGTTGTCTTTGCATTTTTGGTGCAATTAAATTTATTAGTTTACGTTATGAATGTCTCTCTGTATAATGTGAATGTTGATTACGAATGGGTTCACTGATTCCAGAAAAGCATGCTGTTTGTAGGTTACCTACCAATTGGAAAACCATGCAATTTCGTAGGTAACCTACTAATAGCTACAGCAGGAAACATAGCTATCGGTGGGTGACCTACAAATAGCCCGAGGAAGTGAAGACAAGTTTTTTGAAATAGTTGTCTCCTATGGTTACTAGCCTTAGTTAACTACTACATCTATATCTTAACTCCTGGTTTTGTTTCCCTCACACAGTTTTCGGGGGGGGGGAGAAACAGAAATCCTGCTATTCCTATTTATAGGTAACCTGCGAATAGCTGTGTAGGAAAGACGTAGTAGCTATTGGTAAGTGAGTGACCTACAAAGAGCCCCGAGAAAACGCAAGTAAATTAAACGGGAAATTTTCTTCCATGATTTGTAACTTTACTAAGCGTGAGTATAAATGCATTTCACTCCCTCTCTCATAGTTTAGTTGTCTGATGGTTTTCAACCATTGAGCTATTCGTAGGTCGCCTGCAAATAGCAGGGTGCCAGAAAACGTTGGCTATTGGTAGGTGACCCACTGTTAGCTAGGTGAGAAATGAAAACCAGATTTCGAGAACTGGGTGTAGCAACGGAGGTTGTAAGTTGTAATTTTACTTATTTTACGAGATGATTCGATGTTCTCGCTTTCTTTTGGTTGAGGTATATAGTGTTTAAAAATAGCAGGTTCTTGAGAATGTGGGTGTTGGTAGGTAACCTACGAATAGTTGTATTAAAAATAAAAATCTTTGTTCTAGGAAACAAACTACATGTATCCCCTGCTTTGGTACAATTTACATGTTTTGATGTCTTTCTGTCGCGGGTTTAGCTTGACCTATTTGTAGATAACCTACCTGTAAATAAACTGGGAAGTATTTCCAGAACGTGGCTGGTTGCGTGTAACCCAGGAATAGTTGCGCAACAATAAAAACCAGTTGTAAGAGTACAACCATGAAAAGAATTGAGCTTGGACTCCTTGTTGAACTGAATGTGTATGTTACGAAATTAGGACAACGAGGAGCAACGAATCCAGATTATTCCAAACCCTTCGTACATCAAAATACTTGTCCGAGGCCTTTCCGCCTTTTGGATGAATATCGCTTCGCTAGGGACGACCGAGACTGTTGCAAGACACGAAGTGACAGATTTGTAAAGGTAATTGAAAATATAGGGGTATCATTTTTATGTTCCAAAACCACGGGATATTCCATATATCCCAAGTCATCAAATCGATCATGACGGTCATATCATATCACCATAGCTCTCTCCCCATCCCCAGCATCACCCATCTCCTCATCATCACTCTCATCCAAATCATCCAAGGGAAACGTAAGAATCGCCGCAATCCCACCCAATCCCTCTAATCTCTTGCCACTCTCATGATCACTACTTAGAATCCTGACCTCGCCTCCTGCCTCCTTCACCCTATCCACCAGCCCCACCCATCTCTTCCTCGTCCCAATTTCCTGACTCCGAAATAATGAATTGTTAATTAATAATGTTCCTCCTCCCCCGATAGCGCCTTTCTCCGCGGCTTTCTCAACTTCAGAAGGCCCGTACCATGCTCGTCCATCGTCTTTACGCAGCATGGTCGTGAAATCATCCATATATTTTGATTCTTTGGCGTATTTCGTATCCTTCAATTTCGCCAGTACCTCTTTCGATTTCATGATTTCGTTAAGAGAATGCAGATGTCCAGAGGAAGAATGGATGACGATGAAATTCGCCTTGTTCCCCAGGATAGCTTTATTCCCCAACCTCGAGGCCTCACTGAGAATATATTTCTGGAATCCTATCGCGACGAAGCCTGGACTTGCCAAGAGGAGGGGTCGCGGTTGCGTAATATCGACATGTCGGAGTAAAGTCTCAAGCGTACTCGCATAGAATTTCTCCAGCCCTTTATCGTGATCCCCCGCCCTTCCAGACCTCTTCTTCGGAATCGCAACCTCGACTTTTTGTTTAAGCACAGTCTGATACTCGGTAATCAGACAAATATTCGCCATCCCCTCCTGCATCACAACCGCCGGAACCGTGCCCTCTTTATCAACCTTGATACTCTCTCTAATAGTATCCAACGCCACTGAATCCCAGCCTTCCTTTTTCGACAGTGTGAAATTCCGCTGTAGTTCGAGATCAAGAGTATGGTAGGAGCCCGTAGCTACGAAGGTATTTTCTTCCACCACCCGACCCGAGACATGGAGTTGCGAGATTTGAGGGTCGAATTGGATGGCTGTGCAGAGGATTGCTATTGTGGTGTGCACGCGTTTGGAGGTTGTGCTGCCGGTTGTGGATTCGGTGATTACTTTTCGGACGGCGGAGGCACGGAGGGTATCGCCTACTGCTATTAGGTTGTAGGCGTGCCACTGGGAAAAGGTCAGGATTCAAATGAAGGAGGTGGGGGGAAATAAAAGGGGGCATACCATATCTTCGGGTTCTTGAGGGAGGAGGGTGACGGAGCCTGAGCCATCGCGCTCGACGATGTCTTGTTTTATGAGCCGCATTTTGAATGGAGGGCGAGCTCGAGTCTTTGGTGTTTTGGTATTGCTTGTGCAATGTGCGCGGGAGGTTTGGTAGTGACTTTATTTCGAGCGGTTGTTTTCTTTGTGGTTGTGAATGTTGATGAGGGGGAAAGAACCATGTAAAAATACGTGGTGGGGTGATGCTCTGAGTGGGGAACCATGTCAGTTCTTGACAGATGAATCTAGTCCTATTTACCTAGATGTTTTGAGATAATTCAAACATATAACCTATAAAAAAGATCCAAACTCCCTCGTTTAGAAAAGGAGACAATAATGGCACCACAGGATAGCTTCACTCTAAAACCAGCCAATCGGGTAATGACGTCAACTCCACCGCGGGGTCGAGTTTCTATAATCTATTTCTTTTTCTCCTTGTCATAGAATCTTTTTCTCCCTCCTTTGTTTAAAAGGACTCAACTAAAACATGAAATCAGCAACCCAAAGACTCAAGCTCCTCAAAAACCAACTCACAAATCCCAGAACTATACATTCACAACTCCTCACCAATCCGTAAGCCTGTATTTCTAATTATCCCTTCAACCTCGCAATAAATGTCCCACTTAATAACAATGTGGGGCCTATTTTTATAACCTCCTTATAAAGACATCACTTCGCTATCGATGACTCTTCAAGTGTCCATGGAGTTTATGAATCTGACTGAGATCGTTAAACCCGAAAAATCCGAAGTGTTAACACCGATTTTGGACGGACTTGCCGTTTTGAAGACCAAGAATATCAAAGCAGAATTCTAAATACTTGGTCGAGAATTGGTATTTAAAGAGCATTCTTTCTGTTATTCTCGAGGGTTCAAAAACAAGAAGATTTGGATTTATACTCCTCGATATTCGTTCTTACCTGTTTCTTAGGAAAACGATGGCGGCTCTCAATATAAATTCGAAGATTCGTATGAATTCGGGATATGAGATTCCGAGGTTGGGATATGGTGTATGTGAATTTCCTTTCTTCGGGGCTTGCGAATGCGTTGACTAATGTCCTTTTAGGTTTATCAGACGTAAGTTCTGAAAGTGTTGTGGATGAGTTGAGGTTAACTGTTTGAAGTCCAGCGAATATCACTGAGGATGTTGTTACTCAAGCCTTCAAAGCTGGGTATACCCATGTAAGCGTCTCGTTGTCTTATGTCCTTCCAGGGTCAAGTGATTACTCTCAAGTGTTTGAGCAAGTAAGCGAGACCTAGAAATCTCGCTCGATTCAACATTGCACACCATCGCATGAAAACCTGTCCAAATATATCTGCTAAAACTCCTCCAGGTCGACTGCGCAGTAGTTTATCGGAATGAACAACCCTGCGGCGCCGCCATCGCCAAAGCGCCCATCCCCCGCTCCTCCATTTTCTTCACCTCCAAAGTAATGGCCCGTCCTCTCTCCTACAATGTAGCGAAAACACAACTCGCCTCAACTTTAGAAAACACCGGCCTAGACTATCTCGACCTACTTCTCTTGCATTCCCCCTACGGAGGACGCGAAGGCCGGAAAGGTGCCTGGAAGGCACTCGTTGAGGCCCAAGAAGAAGGAAAGGTTAGAAGTATTGGTGTGAGTAACTTTGGAGTCCACCATTTAGATGAACTTGAGGAGATCATCAAAGAGTTAGAACAAGAGAGAGGTGTGGGGAAGGGTGGAAAGATCGATGTTGGACAGTGGGAGGTTCATCCTTGGTTGAGACATAGGGATATTGTTGAATGGTGCGAGAAGAGGGGAATTGTCGTCGAGGTTTGTTTCTCCTTCCCCTCCAAGATCTCGTGATTTCTCATAAATTCCGGATTTCTAACCATTTATTTAGGCATACTGCCCCATCCTCCAAGGAACTCGCCTAAACGACCCACTCCTCCAACCCCTCGTCAAGAAATACAACAAAACCGCAGCTCAAATTCTCCTCCGATGGAGTTTACAAAAGGGATTTGTTCCGCTTCCTAAGAGTGTTACTCCCAGCCGTATCGTGGAGAATACTCAACTTTTTGATTTTGAGTTGAGTGAGGAGGATATGGAGAGTTTGGAGACGGATGATTATTCTGTGGTTTGCGGTTGGGATCCTACTGTTTCCACATTGTCGGATTGAGGAAGAAATGAGGGGTGAGATTTGAGGAGGTTCTTTCTTTGGGAGGAGTAGGGGTAAGTGTGGGAAGGGGACGAGAAGTGTTGAATTTCTTTACTCGGGTTGAGGGGTAGAAGTAAACGGAAGAAATTTAAGATTCCAGTTCCATTGAATCATCAAAACATTGACCAGTATTATTGTATCCTCTATCCAGCCAAACATCCACTATTCCACGATTTCCCATCCTACAACAACTACCAAAAGCAGTATCGACCCCCCCTTCCCTAAACCCCCGCCGCCCTGACGTCACTATAAGACGAATATCTAACCTTACCCTGAATCTCCATGAGCCCATCAAGCTTCCTCCCATACTTCGCAAGACTCGACGGAAGTCCCCCCTTCTTATCCGCCATCCCTAAAATCATAGCATAGATCCCAACACCTTCCTGGCTTCCAATCCCTTTCACCCATATCCCTACAGTCATAGAGTACATTGTTGCTCCATTGCCTTTAAATTTCAGGACTCTCTTGGTGGCTTCTTGGGAAGAGAAGGTGAAGGATGTTATGAGTGTAGAATGGAGCCATTCTCGACATTGAGTGTTTGTCCATTCCCACTGTGGTATGTTTTTCGAGGTGATGGTTGGGATGGCCAGCATGGTTGTGGCGACTTGACATTCTTCATCGTATTGTGGTGGTTTTTCCTTTGAATCGGAGAAGATTTTGAAGATGGAGGAGGAAGTGGATTTATCCATGATTAAATTCAATGCTGTGAACTGACGTGAAGATTGATGATTGTGGAATAGAAGAAGAGCAAATGAATGGAGTTGAATGAAAGGGAAAGTCCTAAGTCTTTTATGAGAATTGAATTTGATGCGAAAACTTGCTCCGATAAGGTGATGAATTATTCTTCAACTGCCGAATTTAGTGTGGCCCAGCTCCAGAAGCGACGTTTTAAGCACCGCCATTTTGACCATTTTCCATACCCGTTTCGAGTAGGGCCTTATATTCTTGCACGTTTGATTCCGGCACTTCTGGCTTCGAGGTATCAGTATCGCTAGGGAGAGGCGGTTTCGTCGCCGAGCCACTAGAATCTATGTTCGCATCTTCTGACTTCGGACCATTCTCAACTTGGTCACCAGCGTTCCAAATCGAGTCGTCGTCCCAAAACAAGTCCTTTGTTTCTTCAACAAGTGGTTTGTCTCGGCCTCCCCAGACCGCAACAGACGTATCTTCGAAATCTAAAACCGGAGATTAGAAAAAACATGAACAACACCCATCAGAGAAACATACCTTTTCTCTTCCTGGTCTCCAGCCCTCTTTTCAGACTCCCCCTTATATCCTTCAAATTAACATCCTTAGGAACAGCTCCTTCCGCAGATCTAAACCCATAGAGCATTCCATAAACCCCAGCGCCAGCATTTCTACCTAGCATCCAAGTCCATTCATGCGCAGTTGCAATATACAGCGTAGATCCACAACCATCAAAGGCCTCAGACTTGCCTTTTGCTTCTTGGGGATCCATTTTGAGATGGTTTGTGTAGAGGTCTAGAAGCCATTCACGACAATGGGTGGTGTTCCATAGCCACTGTGGAGGATCTGTAGCTTTGATGATTGGCTTTTTGAGGACGTAGTTTCGTGGGCCGATGTGGATTTCGACCGGCTTTCCATCGACGGTGGGTTTTGAATCACGGTTTGGATTGTATGGGGGTGGGAGATCGGTTCTTGGTTGTGCACTATTTTGAGTGAACAAATCGCGGAGAAACCCCATGGTTCTCTCACTGCTTGATTCCTGATACCTGGGTAGAAAATAATAGGCAGTCTTGCTACAATAATTTTTGAAATATGTCGATTGATTTGAAGACAATAGAAATGTAGGAACTACCTATGAAAATATCTCAAGGTGATTCATACTCGGTTTGCAAAACGAGGCTCCAGGCAACCACTTCTCGTGGCACGTGATTGAATTCGTAGTCTTGTGACATGTTGTCAGCAAGATCTGCACAAGAATTAGAAAATACATTTTGGAGCTTCATTATTCTCTTCGCATTGAAGATGTCCAAAAAAACCCTATTTTGAGTTTCTCTACTTTTAGAATACTCCTTCCGCAGTTTGCTTGGCTGAAGAATTGTTCTATATCTGAAAAGCCCGCACGAAAGTGGTAAACAAATCGTTATCCTCACAGCCCGCCCAACCACCAAACAAGGAGTTTCCGCATTGGACAGGCCATCAACCGGTAGAGAATCTGACTAGTCAGATTCGTTCAAAACGAACCACTTGAAATGAAAGGAATCGATTAAATGAAAAGACCGTATGGAGCAAAGTAAGCATAAATTCCATTGCTGACATGTCTTTTGAGGTTCTTCAAGACCAGTAACTGAGTTACCAACCCCACGGAATCTCACGGGAGTCCAGCTTACTGGGATCTATGAAGGCTGATGCAAGCAGATGGAGGCACAGACATTGATGTACTTCGAACGTAAGTAGGTAGTAAATCATTATCCTCACTGCCCAAAAAATAACGAGATATTTAACCAGTGAGAATTTGACTACTTGGAACCAATCGAAATAAAACCACCGCATAAGTAAGCTTAAATCCCAATGCTGAAATACGCAAATAACGAATTTTTCAAAATCCTCCCGTGACTGAGTTTCCAATCCCCCGGGATCTCACTAGAGTTTTCAGGGTCCAGCTTACTAGGATCAACCAAGGCTGATGCAAGCAGATAGAGGCACAAAAGACCTGAAACATAGCTTACTTCTGAATAGAAACGGTTCAGTACCATCCGAATTGACGTAAAAAAATAACGTAAACACCAACACGTGAAATTTACCGCTGACATTCCACTTAAGGTTATAACACCGGTAATCTGTGCCACCATCCATGCCACTTAGGTTTTGAAATCCTAATGACCGCGTTGGAGGGATTGTGCATCACGGCTACGGATGAAGTTGAGCCCAGCGCTATCTTCAAGAATCGTGGGGTTTAAGTGGACCTGATGATTGTTGGTGTTGTGTTGGTGTTGCGTTGGTGAAAGAGGAGGGTTGCACTTGCATCCTTCAATCTTCGGTCCCGAAGGTCGTCAGGCCTGATGAAACTTCTCGAAGATGGCTCGAATGGCAATTGGTTTCGCGACCGCCGACCGCCGACCTCTGCAGCAATGCGCAATTGTTTTCTCCTCAGCTACACTGCAGGGCTGTTTACTTCCGTTCAGTTGAAGATATCCTTGTGAGGTTTGTTGGTGGTGTACTGATATCGCAATACATTGGCGAGGATGTTGGGGTCGAAAAATGTCGGTGGAGGCGTGGAAATCAGCGGAGATGTTTTGTAGATATTTGTGTGGTCAGGAGAAATGGCGAAAGATTGGACGATAGTGGGAACCAAAATCGAGAATGCATACGCTTTATCTTCTGGTTAATAGTCGGTTCCCCTAGATATTGGTGATCATTTCATGATGGTGTTGGGTAACTTCTGTAACTGACAGAATTTGTTCCAGAGTTCGTCTGAATTTGATTCAAGATGATCGCTTGGTCTGTTTCCACGTGCCAAGGTGTTTCATGAAAACTTCGATGGGATGCTACACGGCTCGCTTGTTCATTATATACTAGTGCTGCATGCACTGCATAAAAAACCACGCGATTTGGAAGTTTGTGTCCATAATTTATCTGCTTTCGGACACCTGACCTTCCATCGGGTCTTCGTGAACTTCTTTGCAGTTCTTGGCTTGGGATTTGTTCGTGGGAGCTCGTGGAGTGCTCGTTCAGTGTCCACGAGAAGCAATTCGGTAAACCACAGGGGACTTACTCGGCAACGCTAAATTAATCGCAACTTCTTTTCTCGACAACACTTCTTTCTCACTCATGAACTGAAAGGGAATTCTTCGTCTGTCTTCATCAAAGCTCGTCGTGGTGCATACCCAAACGGTAATTGTACGAATGAGCCTCGATTTCAAAATGAGTGAGATGCAAAGAAGCGGCGAGGTCGACAAATATAGAAGAGCGTCTTTATGTCAATCAGCCCCACACTCTCGTGCTCCTCTGTCCGCCGCGACCCCCGAAAAAATACCGTGACTTTCCCCCCTGAGTTACAACTGCCATGTGCTCGCCCACCCACCCACCCAGGTTAATGGCCGCGGGGCGTAGCCTTCTCCTCGAGTTGCAGACACCCGCAACACAGCCTTGTACTAACAACGCCATTGAAACCAAAATAATACACTGCCCATGCACAAGCAGGCAGAGATCACACAAATTCATATCTTTCGACCCCCGCAAAGGATTCCATCGCACAGGCGAACCAATTAAATTGAAGGATGGAGAAGGCACAGCTCGGGAAACCAACAGAGGCCGCATCTGAGGCTCTGTGGTCAAGGTTCGGTTCTCCTGCATTCGGAATTTTGCAGTGGTCTCCAGAATTTGATCCTCCAGGTTACATGCACCGAGCACATCTTAGCTAACAGAGCGGAGGATCAGCCTTACTATTATCCTGGGCAGATTACTCGGTAGGTGTTGAAATGTTTGGCTTGATATAAAGCTCGGTGGCCCAGTTTCATTTAGTGAATATACAATCCAGATCAAGCACTTCCAATACTCTAATACTTTCCGTATCTTGCACAGCCTATCTTTCTCTCTCTAATTATCTATTTATCATCGAGTTCGATTGGTCTTCGATTGAGCTTCAAAACTTTCCATAGCACAAATTGTGCAATCTCCATTCGAAGTCATGGTTTCCTTTATCACTACTCTCGCAGGTCCTGTACTCGCTCTCGCATCGCTGGCCAATGCTTTCGACTTCGACAGCTCCGTCTCACTAAGAAGTGCGCCAGTCTCTCACCCCAAGCTGTCAGCAATCACAGTACGATCACACCTTCAATCTCGAGAGGAGGCTTTCATTCCAAAGGAAGATTGTACCCATCATTATGCAGAAGGTATGCAAGTTCGCAGAGTGTTTTCAACCCCATCAGTACTAATATTTTTTCTTCTAGACAAACCCTCGCTTAGTGGAGGACGATCACGCTTCGTGAACACTCACACCAAGTACAAGCTTCCAGCGCTGGTCCTCGAAGATATTGAGATGGTAGTTGGGGGCATCGACTGCACAGAATCATCCATCACTTTACAATTCCCAGACCGACAAACACTCGATGCCATTCGACCAAGTTGGGATTATCTTGGGGCCTTTTTCATTATCTCCTCCCATCCTGGTTGCAATGCCGATGGCGAGAGAGCACCATACTTGGTTTCGGGTATTCACTACGACCTGCAGAAAGAAACAGCGGAGTTCGCCGTCCAGCCGGTGACTTTCAAAGATGCCTACAAGACGATGACAGTTAAATTTGGTGCTCAATTCGGTCAATACCCAGCAAGTTCCTTCCGAACTCACGAAGGTCTTCGAAAAAGACAACTTGTTGGCTTCTCAAATGTCATTCGTTCGGCTTCATCAACTGCAGTTGTATCTTCGACAAGAGCAGCACCTCTATCTTCCTCAAGATCCGCGTCTTTGACAGCCACCAAAGTTTCCTCTTCTTCCGCAAAGCCAACTGCTTCGCAGAAACCAAACTTTATGGTCCATGCCGACATTGCCAAAGGTCTAAATGCAACTGACAGATTCGATCCCAACCAAGTCCTTTTCGAACAGGAATTCACGTAAGAACATCATCAATATTAAATGGAAATATAATACTAACTTCGACTTAGACAAACGGGAGGTACTGAGTCGCTTAAAATTGCTTGCAAAGACTGCTCCCTTGGAGGCACGATTGATATCGTCGACGGTGAATTCACAGTCAGCGATGAAAACAATATTATTTCAGAAGCAATTGACTTCTACGAGGATGGTTTCATCAGAGCCGTAGTAAACAACATGACCGCCCACATCGCCTTGGAAGCAAGCCTCAAGCTGGCATCCAAGAAGGAATTCGAAAAGACACTCATCGAAGTCGGAATCCCAGGTTTCCAAATCCCCGGTATTGTGACCGTTGGACCAACCTTCCGTCCAGTCTTCACAAGTTCAATCGAACTCACTGGTGACCTATCATTCTCAACCGGTTTCGAGATCAAAGTCCCAGATAACTCGACCATCACCTTAGGAGTCGCAAAGATCGTAAACTCAACCCTCACTGGCTTCCAAAACACCAAAGTCTCCACCCTCCCATTCCAAGCCACCTCCCCCTCAGTCACCCTCTCCCTCACAGCAGGAATCAGAGCCGATCTCTCCTTCGGTCTATCCTTCTTCAACGGCCAAGGAAAAGCAGATATCGGGGCCTTCTTCGACATCCCAAAACTGCAACTCACAATCTCAACAGGCACAAACTTCGACCAAGACTGCAAACCTGTCGTCACGAACCTCACCTCGCTCAACTCCGCAACCGCAGTCGTGCCTTTCAAGTTCCCCAGTCTAGTTCTCGTGGAATTCCTCGTGATCTTGGATGTCGGCGTACAAGCCGAAGCCACACTTAACTTCCCAGGGAACTTCGACCCAGGAACTAAGGTGTCGACTGAACTGGCAGCCACAACTTTTAGTTTATCAAACTCATGCTTAAGTTTCGATACCAAGAAGACGCAGTTCGTGAAACCTACTGTTCCTGTCACTTCTACCGCTGTTCTACCAGGAGCAACCGGTGGTAACTTTGCAGAGGTTGGGAAGGATGGGAATAATGGGACTGCGACTGCTACTAATGGCAGCACCAGCAGTGGTGCTAGTTCGTCGAGAGATCTCGCGGGAAGTCTTTGGTGGAGTGGTGCTGGATTGTTGACTGTATTTTTCGTGGCCCTTGCTTTGTAAGAAACTTGAGGTTTTAATTTTTGGTTTTTTGGTTGCGAGATACCCTTCTTTCTTTTGGTTAGGCGTTTGATTTTTCGCATTTGATTTTTTGGGAGCGGGCGTTCAAAGGTTTTGGTTTTGGGGCGTTGGAAATGACATGGCATGGCATTGGATAAATGAGAGTAAAGCTAGAGCTAGATTTTAAAGCCTAGAGGAATATTACAGAAGTCAAGATTTACAAAATTTCCCAGATATCCACTTGATTACCACGAAACCTTTGGGACTTTATCTTAAGTAATCTCACAGTCTTTTCCCAATCAACTGCTTTATCTAATGCTATTCTAGCGATGACACAAATGTGCTGAACACTTATGTGCTGAACACTTATATCTTATTCAAAGAAAAATAAATAGCAAGAAAACATTCAGTATAGTTTAGAGCAACTAAAGCATTCAGTATCCGATTCGTCTAATTCATGTTGAATAATTCTTTTAATTGCCCTAGAAGAGTCGGCACAATTCTTTGGTAGATGTGGAGGAGAACTTTGGGGACTACAGGGCAGTGTGCTGTAAAATGCCCTGAAGGCTTCTGGCTGGCTGTCAATCCTACCAAATGCCTCCCGATGGAGAATAAAAGCCCGACGACCTTGAATGTGTGAAGACACCCCTTCCCCCGCGACCATTTCACGATGACAATAAATCATATGTATGAGAGGGCGAACGTGGTCAGAGTCGTTTTTTTCCTTTGCGATATCAAGACGACGAACTGGTGGGGTGGAAGAATTTTGGTATTGAGTAGGGTAGTAAATCATCCAAAGTATTGTCTCAGATAGTTAGGATAATTGAATTAATGGTTCAAATCGTTCTAGATTCGTAAGATAATTCCATACTCTAGAAGTTTGGAACAAACCACCCTTTTTCTGTCCATCGCGAGGAGGCGCGGACACACCCTGAAGAAGAAGCATGGGAGGCAGCCACTGAGATTCAGCTGGCAGGTCAAAATGCAGCTTCAGAGCACATTTTACAGCGTACAAGCCTAAAAGTCTTCCTACTTGCCCTGAGATTATCTCCGTGTCTACCGAGATATCCCGAGAGAAATATATCCGAGAATATATCCGATAGTTATTCTGAATCCGCGAGAATATCTCCGAATTCTCCGAGCGAATACTTCCGAGTATTTAGAAAAGACTTTAGTACTCTATTTCTAAGTAATTATTTCTAAAGTATTTCTAAGAAACGAATTTTATTTCTAAGAAACTAACTCTAAATAAATATTTCTTAGTAATTAATTTATTTCTAAGTATATATATCTAAGTAAGTATTTCTAAGTAGTTTTTTCTTTATCTTAAAATTAGACTCTTTTAAAAAGCTAATATTTTATATATATAATATACTAACGTGGTTTATCAGGACCTGGCGCATATCAAGACCTGGCGCACTTTTCCTTAGCATTCAACTTTAAATATTAATAAATTAACCACAACATATTAAATTAACTATAACTACTTAGAATCCGAAGAATCAGACATATCTACATCTATTTAACAAGTTCGTACATTGTAACCAGCTTTTCCGCAAGTGCTACAACGCCGTCTAGACGATTGCCCCTCCTTCTTATTACCCCCCTCTACACGTAAGTCGCGTCATACTTGCTCGTTAACGTCCTTTTAAGTTAAAAGATCTTGGACATCCTCTACTATAAGTGCCCCCCCTTGACATACACGAGTCTTTTTAGCTCTACAGCGTTTGCTTAAGGCTTCATTCGCTGCTCGAAGGGTACGTACTTTAGCAGATAACAAGGTTATCTTATAGGCTATTCGCTCTATACCTTTTACTAATACAGCAACTGTCTTAAATAGTGGAGTCGGCGAGCTCCCCTGGTGACAGGCAATCCGTTTCTAAATAAGAGTCGATTGTAAGAGCGCTTTAGTAGGGTTTAAGGGAGTCTAGGAGATCTAAGTGTTGGAATTGGCAGTAGAGGGTCTTGGGGGAGTTGGAGTCCGTAACCTTACGTCAAGCTTTGAAAGTACTACTTGCGGGTTAAAAGGTACTAGGCCAGCTCTACAGAATCTAGCTTGAGCGTTTCGGACTGTTATTGATTCTTTATATGCTGCTATAAAAGCTAAAAAGAACTCTACCTTCGTAATGTGGTTGATATAGGCTTTGATAAACGTCTTAATCTGCCGACTATACGCCTGCTTTAATATACTAAAGCACCTAACATCAAGTGGTTGGGTTATATAGGATGAGTGAGGAGGTAGTCTAAGAGTTATAATGTTGTGTGCTTTATAATACTCTTAAAATTCGGCTGATTCATGACTCTTATGCCTATCTAACACTAGCATTCGATATAGACCCTTTATACGACTAGTAGTATGTTTATCAAAGTGTTTTAGCTATTCTAGACCTGTCTCGTTGTTTGTCTATCCGTTACTTGTCGGTTTAATAACCCAGTCGTGTGGGAGGCCGCTGTCTGTATACTAATTCGTAAGATAATTCTTCCCTTAGACGACCAAAAATGGAGGGATATCCCAACCCTCGCCATTGATACAAGCAATTGTTGTAGCCTATTCCCGATTGCCTGGCTGAACTGCCTTGCCTCTGCTACGTTGATCTGCACGTGTGACAACTATTGTAGGGTAAATCATACCTATTATAAAGCCTGTTTCGTCGAAGTTATAGAAATCGCAATCTAAAACGCTGTATTTCGCCCTTATATTTTGCATAAGTTGGAACCACGTGCTAATTAGGTTAGGATCTTCGTATAAGGCCCTTTGGAAGTTGTAAACGTGATTAAAACGCGTCTTTAACCCTGGTTGTCGTTGTATAAATCGATGTGCCTAAAGCTTGCTAACACGTTTCCCTCCCCGTGATTCGAGGATATAATTTGCTATATCTTCTATACTAGCTAGCCGGGGTATAAACCCTCTGGAATCTAAGTCAAGTATGTTCTAAAGAATCACTTCCTCCTCAAGTTAAGTTAATTTGATATTTGCTGGCCGTCGTTCTAGGAGGGGAAGTTGGCCGTTTATTCTACGGCGAAGGCTAGTTTCGGGGACTTTGTAGATTTTTACAGCAGCCCAACGACTAAGCTTTTTAGATGATCGGATAGCCTTGATAGCTAAGATGATTCGAGCTTCTTAAGTTTGAATTTCCATTAGTGGTTGTTAAGATAACGCGTATTAAAATAATAAAGTAGGGAAGATGGGAAAAGTGCGCCAGGTCCTGATATGCGCCAGGTCCTGATAAACCACGTTAGTTATAATTATATAATATTTAAGACTATTAGTTTTCTATAAAAGTTTAAGAACTTTTAGTTATATTTAGTACTAAGATAAAAAGTTAAGAATTAATCTTTTAAATATTAGCTATATATCTTTATAACTTTTAACTCTTAGATACTAGCTCTTCTTTATAAATTAAGTCTTTTAAAAAGTAAAAAGTTTAAATAGTAACTTAAAAAATATACTGAAAAAGCTCTTTTATATACTATATAATAACTACTTAGTTTAGTAAGATATTATATCTTATAGAAGTATTTTAGACTCTATATTTTAGTATATAATTATTAAATTAAGTAAAATTAAAAAAACTATATATAAAAAGTAAGTATAAAATATTCGTAACGTTGCGCGAGTTATACACCTCTGCTGAACGTTATAACTCGGCTCGGAGATCAGTTAAATTTGCATGCCTATGGTGAAGTATTCTAGGAGGTAGATCACGTTTTTCTGGCTCGCGCTACCTTCTTGCAACGATCGCCAAGAGAACTGTCGCTAAGAACAGGGTTCTCCGCCTACCACGGAAGTCGGGTAATAGTAGGTACTGTTATTTGGTGAGCTTCTGGTACGCTCGGCAGTGGCCTGCTCATTTCACGGCCCAGTTGGATTGAGCAGATAGAGAGAGTTGCAAAATATCAAGTCTGTGCATGGGGTCTAGAGCTTCGGATAGCGGAAGGCAGATGCCGGCCGCAATATCGAGCTAATCATGTCAAGCCAAGCAAACTCGACTGTGCCTTCGTAGCAAATCATTTCTCGCCTAGCTTATCGCCTTATGAAGTACACATATGAAGTTACACATGCACATGCAGTGGTAAACAACCGCAGATAGCGACACAGCCGGCGACACGTTGTACCTATAGAATTATGCCGTATCGCCGAGTGAAGCAGGGCAGGACAGAGAAGGGTGATTCCCCTACCTATACGACCATGGAGGAAGTGTGCCGATTCGAATTCGTTGTACAATATACTTCGCGAGATCCAGAAGAGTACTCCGTACCGCTACTGAAATCTTTACGACCCGAATGTTAAACCTTACATTCTCAATAAAGAAGAACCGTGAGCTTTCACCATTTGAAGCGCGGGTCGGATCGATCCGTCAACGGTTGAGTGATCCACTCGGAAGGAAGAAGCAGGTGGCCAGAGCGTCTCCAATCCCAGTACGAGTAAGCGATCCTCTCACAATCTGCGATGCAAGAGAAGACTGTGGATGAGAATGTTAGCTAACAAGAGTTACGCAGGAACCCCTAGCTGAAATGGGGGGTAAAAAAAAGAGCCGAAAGCAAGTCAAAGCAGATTGGTACGCCAGTGGAACAGACGAGAGCGACACGAACGCTTCTAGTAACCACAAGGTTCCTGCTACCGCAGAAGTCGACGATCACGGAGAGAGCAATGACAATGGGCAGACAGATAATCGAAACGGCGGTGGACGATCTCGTGAGGGCAAAAGAGCCAGTCCACCGCACCCAAAGCACAAAGCCACCCTCGGACCCTGGACACAAGCCGTGGGCGAGGCTGTTCAAGGAATGGACGCAGCCCAACGAGCAATTAATAACTTACAGGACATGTTCGCCACTCATGTGAATGATCTAGGTATGATGGATGAGATTAGGAACAGGCTCGACCAGGCAGAGGTAGACGGTAGGGAAAAGGACGAGGAGCTACGAAGGCATGAAAATACAATCCGCACTTTGACTAGCATGGACCAAAAGTCAAAGGCCGAGATTAAGTCACAACTTGCACAGCTCGCTGCGGACAGAAGGGAGTTGGAACAAGACAAAGCGAAGCTAGAGACAAGAATCGCCGTGGCAACGGCAGAAGAGAGGCTCCGCATGAACCGCGATTTTGATGAGCGTATATCAAAACAGGACAAAAGCCATGAGACGCGGATGAAAGAGCTGGAAGTTGAGTCCGCTCGAAAAAGCCAAGAGAACAGCGCGAAAGCGACAGCCCTGGAGGCTGAGATGGGGCAACTTTTGACCCAAACAAAACAACAGCAGAAGACAATCAAAGCTCAAGTAGATGAGTTGGAACAACTGAAGGATCAAAATGACGTCCTCAACAGAGCAAAAGATTCACTCAGAAGCGAGAAGCAAAAACTGGAAAGAGAGCTCGGAACGATGAAGAAGGACTTTGCATTGAACACCAAACCTGCAGCGTACTTGTATGTATTTTGGAACATTTACAAGAAGAGGCTAACGAAATTTAGTGAGCACAAATTCGCAGAAATATATGGTCAGATTGAAGATATTTCTCTGAAATACTTCCATGATATAGAAGAGGTAAGAATGCTTCTTGCCACCCGCCACGCATATTTTCTTACCATGTATTAGAACTCGGAAAAGATTCACGAGAAACTTGCCACTGTAGATCCCTACTTCAGGACCGTTCCTATTGACGATTCTGAAGATTCACGTGATCTACGTACTGCTCATGCTCAACGCATTATCTCCAACGCTATATGCGAAGACATCTGGAAACCCTTCAGCTCCGAGTTTACCTTACTACACCCCGAATTCAGTAGTTGGCTCAGCAAGATATCGGACAGTCTCGACAGATCTAGCCAGGACGGACGCATAGCCAACGTCTGGACAGCTCTCACGACGCGAGCTCTTCAATCATTACAGGATGACACAGTGGCCTCACCTGTTCTCGAATCCAAACAATTTCCCTCCACAGGTTCTATCAGAGCCGATAGTGTCATCTCCAAGGTTTTTCTTATCCTCTCCCCGCTGGTCAGTTCGTCTCAAACCGAGACGCTTCGAACGGATCTTCACGCAGTTGTGAACTCGTCAGCTGAAGTTTGGAATAATGCTCAAGCTGGCGGCTTGAAAATAATTATGGATCCGCTGCTCGATCGTGCACACCGCGAAGAGTGGCGGTCTCAGCGGTTTGATCCAGCATTACCATTTGACGGAGATGGACCAGATCCAGACCTGGTATCAAATACTCACCCCCGAGTGTTCACCCTTTTCCCTCGGGTTTCGGTTCGGATCCAAGACAAGCTCCCGCCTGGCAGCTGGCCAACCTCGGAGCCGACCGTAATTCATCCTGGAGCAGGACTCCCAGAGTGGTCGTCGTTGGTAGTGCGCGGGAAAGTTGACCAGGAGGAGAAAGAAGACTACATCAAGGAAACAATGGCAAATGCGTGGAAACAGGCGAGCAGGCATGTTTCGGGACATGGAAGGAGGGCGTCAAGAGGAAGTTCGACAACAGGACCACAGAGTCCAAGTGCGCAATAGGAGATTGGAGGCGCAATGAATGAAGGAGCTAAAACAAAGTACGAGTGATGGGTTGGGAGTAATAACTAGCTCTGTGATATTTCCACCGCGATAGGTTCATGAAGCTAAAAGGAGCCATGGGGAAGAGGTCGAGAGAGTTGAGCAGTTAGCAAGAGTCTACTACGAATCTGGCGGAGGTGGGATTTATTGTTTCTTTTGGTAGTCACTTGGCGAAACCATTGATATTGTGAATAGGGGGGAGGGAATATGAATGACGAGAACCAGGGAAAGGAAGTAGCGCTCTAGTACAATACCGCGTGAATCTAATCAAATTGTAAATATTACATGCTTGAGAAAAATGCAGAAGGAAGGCAAATCTGATCAACGAGGATAGCAGGCAAGCTCTAGGCAGTGAAGCGAGTGGAGGAAACCTCCTAGACCCCCAAAAAAAATCCGATAAAGAGGAATCGATAACTGGTACAAGTTTAGCGCCTCGTGAAAAACGCCGGTGATGGTTATAGCGTCCTCCTCGTGCTGGTACGCAATCCGTTTGCCCTTCGAGTTCCCGGCCGTCTGCTTTATCTTTCCGACCGCTCGAGGTGGTCATCATTCAATAGCAACCTCCATCCTTCTTTCCGAGAGGGAAGGCAGCCACAATCAGCTTGACATGGCGCGGACTGTGACACTTTTAGCATTTTGCAGAGCATACTTGAGGACAGCTCAGAAAGCTTGCTCTCCAGTGGGCTCGATCTGGTGATCTTAACATCGTGAAAGCCAATAGAGCGAATGGATCTCTTATTTATTTCTAGGAAGTCCTCCAGAGCATTGTGTTCGGCCACCATATGGCACATATCCAGCTGATCAAGATCCAGTGCGCAGTGGGACAGTATTTCCAGAGGAGAACTCGAACAACTCAGGCGTAGGACCCGAACGGACTCCAGCAGCTTTCCTCAAGACTCTGACAATGTGCTCAGGTCAGGTACTTCCCGCGTATGGTAGTAGGGAAGATCGAGCCCCGATAAGCTGACGGTATGAATCGCAGCGCCGCTTACTCTAGAACTCTGGATAGCATCAGACACAACTCGCACATGGTATTCATAAGAGTCTTCTGCTGTAGTCATGCCTGAGGTGAAGGGCGACAGCGATGAGTCGTCTTCTATCGCCTCGCAGAAGGACAAGCCCACGTCCGTCAGTCGAGGAAGCGCTCCAAAGGTTGAGGATAAAACCGAAAGATCAACGGCGTTGTCCACGATGCTGCGCTGCTTCTTACATATATCATGTAAGGTTCTGTAAATAACCATGTATGAAGGGTATTCATCCGCCTCACCATTCGCGTCGTAAAAATCTTTCGTTGTTTCCACATAGCTGTCAGGAGTCAAAAGATGGGACTTGAAGCAGCTGAAGCCTAGTATTTCTGCGCGAGATAGGAGCAGCGTCAGCGTAACTCTAGCAGACTGTTTCGAAGAGAGGTCATTACCAGCCTTCAGGAGTTCTGGGACTGCATAAGTGAGAGAGACGATGTGGTAACGAGCATCTGTATTTATGAGGCTTTTGAGTCCGTTGAACTCGTCGTCCGAGAACGGGATCTGAACACGGCGGAAGAGGGGTGGTGCACGCTTCTCTCACCCTTTTGCTAGCACGAGACAAATCTTTGACATCCCAAAGTGCGAGAAGGTCAATAATGATGCGAGAAATCTCTGATGGCAGAGTTTCGAAGCGGCTGCTTTTCGAAAGGTTGATGGTCATTCTGATTTTAAGGTCCGAATCAGTGCATCTAGATCAAGATGAATGACAATAGATGAGGCTGATTTAGTTCAGGAAATGAAGTTGGAAGAGTCCCCAATCTTGGCTGCTGCTCCGACCTACTTGCCGATACAGTAACACGGTCCATAGCGTGAAATCACACGTGTTCTATTTCACATGGAGGTGTCGAGATTCCGGTCAAGCAACAATATGTTCACGCGGCCTTGGGGTATCCCAACTACACTAACTACAAACAGTATAAAATCGAAGAGCCTGTCCATGCATCCAGGCCGCAGCGGAGTAAACAACGAACGGATGAAGGAAAGCAATTCCAAACCACCACGAGAAACGAATTGCCGACCCATCTACAGATCAGCAAGGGGGTATGTTGAAAAAAATTGAACGAGTCCTCCATCCTTGAAAATAATTCGTAAAAGAATCAAATCAAATCCCTTATTTGTCCCCTCCCAAATTTGACACCAATCCATCCATGCATATTATTTTTTCCTTTCCTTCCGTTCATCATCAAAGTCGTAACATTCATCTCGCTCGTCCCACCGCTAAATTAGATGCACTTCATTAAGACTGGGTTTCCTTGGATCAAACTAGCGTCTTTTCCGTAGATGAATTTGACAACTGCCACAATTCGGTTGCGTGTCTCGGGCTCCAATTGCTCGGTTGGCTCGTCCAGAACGGAGGCAAAGACTGGAAGGAGCTTAGGGGTCAAAGCCATGATTGTCGCGTCTTGGTGCTCATAGAGGCCAGTAATACACTCGTAGATGGGCTTGTTCTCCTCGTAATCCTCCTTCAATGGAAGTAGATCAACAAGAACGGGGAGGATGTCAGCGACAGGCACTTGATCCTGGTGAGCCATGATCATTCGGCAGACACATCCGGAGGCATTATCCAAAGTTCTGGCAATTTGGGTGTGGAGAAGGGGCTCCAACTTGGTTAGGATTTGCTTGTAGGCAGGGAGGTAAGTTGCGGAATCTGTGGAGTGGAAAATGAGAAGTCCGATCGCATAGGCAGCGTTGGATTTGGTCTCATTATCTTCGTCCGTCAAGCGGTGCAACAGGAGCTTCAGGAGAGGCTCTGTGAACTCAGTAACACCTGCGCCCATGGTCGACGTGCATTCAGCGATGACTCCAATGGCTGTAGAACGCTCGAAGTTGGTCTGGGATGATGCAAACTTCATCACTGGCTTTTGGAAGATCTTCCATGGCTCAGAGAACTGGCTACCGAGAGCAGCAGACATTCCAATGATGACATCCAGTGCAGTATCAATCACCAACCAATCATACTCGGAGGACTCCTCGTCATCTAAAGCTTCACGGTCATCATCGTCACCAATGTCTTGTTGACAAGGGTGTGATTTGGTGATGATCGCAGCCAAGATGGACATGGTTCGTTCGGCGAAGTGGCTCTGTTCTAAGATGGCGGGACCACAAAGCTTCAAAGTTGCAGCCACATTTCGGTTGATGTCAGTGACGACGGCTCTGTGTATTCAATATTAGCATTTGCAACTTCCTAAATTGTAGAATATGGAGCAATGTGATTGAGATAGATCAGAATGTTGATACGTTTTCTCAGCAATTGCAACTTGTGCATCTGAGTGAGCTGGGATAACGTCATGTTGTTCATCATTTCCAGGAATTTTTTAAAAAAAGAGGAGCAAGCTTACCTATCAACTTCATCTTCCCATAGGGACAGGGTAGCAACAGTAACAACTTCGCCCAACTTGAGGACTTCCCCGGATGGTTGAGTGTTCGATGGCAATCCAGGGGTCCACTTCTCGCCAGTGTGATCCTCCATCAGAGCCCATAAACAAGCGTATGCTCGCCATAAGGTTGCAATTGCTGTCTTTCGTACACCCTCGTAATGATGTTCAACCAAGCCCATAACGGTCTCGATTGTCTTCTCGAAGTATGGAACGAAGTTCTTGCGAGTGTGTGAGAGGACATCGCCGAGAACTTCAATGGCAATTTCCTTCTCAAAGGCAACGGCGGAAACACCACCTATATCATCCCAGGCGTCGTCGTCATCATCACCTTCCATACCATCAAGATCCTCTGGCTCGTCGGTTGCCGCAACGACCTTGACCTTCTGACCGGCAATGGTGACCTCTTGACCAATCAGGTCTTTAGCCTCCTCTCCAAGCTCGACATCCAAATCGGACTCCTCTTGCTCTAAGCTTTCCATGAGTCCCTTTACCACACCAGCAAGGAAAGGTGTGAATTCCTCCTCGTAGACCTTGGCAAGAGTACTCCACAGAATATAACTTGTCTCTCGCAGGCGTGGGTGTCCCAAGTGAAGAGCTTCCTCACTTGCTTGCATGAGTGGTTGAACGTATGGCTGGAAGGCTTCACCACCAACAGCCGCTGCCATGCTTCCCATAGCATCACAAGCAGTGGCGCGAAGGTCGAGCTCATCTGCCGAGTCCTTGATAGTAGCATACTCAGAGAGAGCCTTCATAGTTGGCTCAAAGTATGGCAGGAAAGCCTCCTCGGCTGAACCAGCAATTGATCCCATTGCGCCTGCAGCACTTGCTTTGACAGTGAGATCGGAGTGGCTGAGCAGTCTTCCAAGTCGAGGAACGAGCTCTGGGAGGTATGCTGTCATGGTTTCCTTGTCGAGACCCTCGGTAACGGAGTCCAAGGCACCACCGGCAGCTTTGAGAATTGCGAGATTCTTGTTTTGCTCTGATTCGCTTGATGCTTGAACACTGGCGGAATCCAGGTTTTTAAGTAAAGATGGGATTAGTTCAGCGTGGTGTCGGGCCAAGTCCTCAGATAAATCATCGGCAAGTCTAGCTACTCCGTTGAGAGCAGCATTTCGGACACCAACGACAGGATCATTCAAGAGCTTGAGAACAACTGGAATTAAAGAGTCCAATTGCGTGCCGATGAAGTCTGGGGCACCCTCAACACACATACCAAGGGATAGAATACCAGCTTGACGATATTGTGGAGACTCGTTGTTGACATATGAAGGGAGTGCTGCCAAAAGAGGAACAATAACCTGTCTTGGGGGAAGACTGCTAGCGAGAAGATCCAAGAGACCAAGAGCAGATCGGTGTGGGTTGACTTCATCGTCCTCGTCATCATCATCGTCAATCTCAGTGGCAATTTGCATGGCCTTGAGAGTGAGGGTCTCGCCCAAATCCTTGGTTCCTTGAATCTTCATCTTGCGGAAACGAGCAGCTTGCATCAAGAAGGACAGAGCTTGATTTCGTGAATCATCAGAGATATCGGTGTTGGAGGCGATATCGATCATGAAGGTCATGAGATCCTTGAAGTGGGCGTTCAACAAAGCAGTCTCGCAGCCGAGGAGTGTTTGGAAAACCTCGAATGCTTGCATGACTCGGTCCTCGTTGTCCTCGTCAATAGCAGACTTCAAGACCTTGACCATGCCGGGGAACAATGCGACGAATCGAGCAAGGTTTTCTGGGTCTTCGTCTGGTTGAATCAACGTGGCGACTCTGCTGAGGCAAAGAAGGGTGTTGGTTCGGACTTCTGCGCTCTCGGCGTCCTCGAGAGTGGTAGCAAAGAGACTGAAAAGACTTGGAAGCTTGTCTTCAAAGGCATCACCAGCTACTTCAAGCAGACTGAAGAGAATATAGATTCCAACCTCGCGTTGGGAGACGACGGTGGAAGTAGAGGCTTGAGCGAGAAGACCTGGAAGGGTTCCCCACTCGCCATCTTCAAGATCGATCTTGGCGATAGCGGCAATGACGCGCGAGGAGGAGTGTCGGACGAAAGACTGTTGTTCAGCAAGAGTTGCCTCGAGGAGCTTCTGTCGGATCGCTGGCTTTTGGTCTGCGGGTTGGGCAGCCCAATGAGGCTCGATTAATCTAAGGGCCTCGACGGCTGCCGTCTGGCGAGTTTTGGAGTCGTCATGGGAGGTGAGGATGTGCAAGAGCGAGAGGAGGGTTTGTGGGTGAGGGTAAAAATCCTTTCGGAGAGCGGTTGTCGTAGCCTTGAGTTGCTCAGTGTCAGCTAGAGATTGGAGGTTAGCAAGGCGACGAGCACCAAAATGGATGGGTTGTAAACATACGAACTTGGATGCTTTGCAAAAGCTCAACAAGGCGTTCTTGGCTCATCTTTGGTACTTGGTACGCGCTCTCGAGCACGCGAAGACAAGTATCAAGATGTTTTGTGTGCTTTGTTTGGAGAAGGAAAGAGGAAAAGGAAAAAGGTTGTGATTTTATGGCGGGGTCGGTGGGAAAAAAACGGATTTGAGATGAAATTTGGCAGGGATTACTAGCGCGTTTTGTTTGATGCCTTATTGACGCCTAAGGTTGGCACAAGCGCGTTTATTTATTTTTGGGAGCTTTGTTTTTTAAGATCCACAAGACAGCGTCAATGATAGAAAAAACGTGGTAAACTCATGAAGAAGCCTAAGAAGCAAAGTGGGATTTGAAAATTCCTCCAAACACGTGTGCTGTTGTCAGAGCACATCAAAGTCCAGGCTTCCTAAATAGGAAGGTTACAATTTTATGGTTGAATCCTTCGGGATGAGATAGCCTCATATACCACTTTTTTCGTTTGGAGATTTCTCTAAGAGAGGTTGCGGGGTTGCGGAGCTGCAAGAATTCGCAATTGTTGGCCTATGAGACTCTCCCTTCTATAATTGTTCTAAAACTTCTGGGAGAACGAACTTGACATTCATCTCATTATTCTATTCATTTAGGATTATCGAATCAATTCTCCGAGTCTTGCTCGAACATTCAGAGGCTCTTTGACAGTCACGAATTCCTGGCGAGTCGTACAACTTTGTAATTCGTGATTAAATTTCATGCTGTGTCATAATGCTATCCTAACATGCTTGGGGGTATCTTATTCCATTCCCATCCCATCCCATCCCCTACCATACCAATGGAGGTTTATGCCCATACTCCAATAAAATGCCACCTCCCTAGTATCCTATGCTATGCATTGCGCCAAAACCAAATAAGAAAGATAACAGAAAAGAAACTCGTAAAAAAGAAGTACACCCCTCTCCTTTCTCAACATAAAGCAAGCAACTCCTGAGAGCACCCACTAAACTCGTCATCCCCATAATCAGTCACAGAGCTTTGAGCTCTTTGTAGTGTCCTCTTGTTTCTAGAAGGTGATTCGTTTATCGATACCTTCGCCTGTGTCTCTACCTGAGCTTGCTGTGGTGCCAATTCTTGAACTCGTTCTTTTGCCTTTGCCCGTGCTCCTGCCCGTTGGCGTGCTTTTTCCTGGGCTTGAGCTTGCTGGCGTGCCTTCTCAGCTGCTTCTGCTTCCCGCATACTTTCCAGCATTGCAGCAATGACTAGGTCTTCGTCTTTTTCTTCGAAGAAACGCCTTTTTGGTGGTGGAGAGAGCGGGGTCTTCGGCGGAATTGGAGGTGGTTTTGGGGACCAGGATTCGGATTGGGATCTCGGATGGGTGTTCTTCTGATGAATCAGTTGATGAGGGGGTAGATAAGGTTTCGGGGTTTCATTTCTACTCCGAGGCCTTGTGAAGGTAGTGTTTGGTGGCGGCCTCGTCGCGTTTTCGGGGAGGGGTGGCTCAAGAGGTGATGGTTTATGGATCTTGTTGAACGAGCTGCTCCGTGCCAAATCTCTTCCTTTCGATGTCGGAGGGAGTATTTGTGGAGGTTTCATGATAGTTTCTTTCCCGAGCGAGCTCCGAGGAAGTGGTTGATGGACAGTTCTATTATCCCTTCCAGCTGGCTGATTTGGTAGTCGACTCGGTGTGTCCATTTCCAGCATATCTTGAGAAGAAATTGCAAAGTCCGGTAGAGGAAATAAATCTTTCAATGGATCATTAACATCCTTTGATATTTGCTTTACGGGACTCAGCTCTTTGGCAATCTGCGTATTGGATGGCATATCATCTATGTCATCGAGCAACTCGCGTATTTCTTGGCTGGGGCTGGGAAAGAAATCATCCAAATTGTTTTCTATGAATGCTTGGGTGGGAGTTGGTGCTGAATTCTGTGCTGGCCTCTTCCGCTGTCTGACTGGTGCCTGCTGGACCGAGGATCTAGATGTTGGAGGGAAAGATGTGGCCCTGTGTACTTTTAGTAACGCGGGTGGAGGCATGGTGTTGGCTGAGCGTCCGTAGAGTGGATATCTAGACGGCATAGACTTATGAGGTGGCATGTTGACTGTACGAGAAGCCGATGGTCGTTTTGGAGAATTAATAGTTCGAGGAGTTGTATGCGATGTCTGGCTATTTACGGTATTCCGCGCGACAGCAACAGTAGCCGGTTTCGAGGTAGTTTGAGCAACGTCCAATCCATCGTGTATTTTGTTGGCCTCTGCAGTCTCTGAGAGGGGCTGACTTCCTCCCATATCAACTAGTAACTGAGACTCAGTGAATCGAAAACCATCACCTTTTGGCTTAAGCTCCTGTACTTCTTTCCCTGGCGGAGGAGATTTGGTTGAGGGTCGCTGAGGAATCGGGGTACAATTGCGTGATATGGTGATCGCTCCTGGGGGCAGATTGCCCTTCTCTAAAAGTTCGCATTGTGAGAGCGTGGGAAAGTCGTCTGATCCAGGGTCTGATAGTTCCTTCTGGGCTGACATTGGAACCACCTTTTGGTCCTGGAAAGAAGGCATTGGGCTGTCCATTTTCTGGAATATATCGCTTTGTGACAATGATGGAAAGTCTCCAAACTCATCGTCAGATGACATGTCCATCGCTATTTTCTTCGCAGGAGGTTCCATGTTGGTTGTTATTGCGACAGATTTTCCATCGCCCACCAACCCCCCCACAATTGGCTCAAAAGCCACCTCTTCTGCCATTGTATCCTCTGCAATTGTATCATCTGCCGGTGTATCTTCCTCCTCCTCATCCACATCCTCCATCTCCTGCACAGTCCTCTTATTCCCAGGCCTAACAAATCGTGATATCGTAGGTTGACTGGCCCTCACAAATCGGCTAGGCTCCGGTATCTCCTTCCGCTTCCTTTCCTCCTTCTCAGCATTTACTTTGGCGGCCTTCTTCTCCCTGGCAGCCTTAGCCTTAGCAGCTGCTCTCTCCCTCTCATGTTCCCTGTTCAGTCTTTCTACGGCCTCCTTGTCTAATCTGCGCTGTTCGGCTCTCGACACTTTAGGGCCGCCGCCCTGGTTCGCTTTGAGGTAGGCTTTTTTGGCTGCTTTACTGGTCATAGGAGGTCTGGATATCGGCTTGGCCACCGTTTCCGGCACTAGCTGGAAGGTTCTCTGCATAGGCGGCATGGTGCATGGTGGTGGTTTGTTTTTGGTGGGATGGAGGCAGGCAAAATGAGATGTGATCTCGTATCGGGATAGCGCGTCAAGCGCGTTCGGCTAAATACCGGATTTGAGGATGTCACGGAATCAGTGCGGAAACAGGTGACCATCCTTGTCAAAGCCTTGCATGGACAGATACCTCTCCATACCTCTCATTGTTCCAACTTTCTGGGACAATTAAAGTTCTTTGTTCCAACTTTGTAGGAGAATTTTTAATTGTGCCAAGTGTTTAGGATAATTCACTTCAATTACCCTAGAAAGCTGGAACAATGAACAAGATAGGCAGGTACGTTAAAGAAACATTGTCGCTATTTTTACTGTCTATTAGGACTAAAATAAATAGAAATTCCACAAAAATTGCTGTGTATATTTATTAGAGAGTTAGAGATTCAAGTACTATTCCCCATAAGAATAAATCAAATTTTATATAAGGAAGGAAGTTTGCAAAGCAAGATGTGTGAGTAATTCACTGTACACCACCTGCGCATGCAAAACAAATGATGTTGTGAGTTTGTACCAATTGCTTGTAACTAATTTCAATGTTGACGGACAAATCAATCACAATATTGAATTTACAAGCAATTATTAAAAGCGGCAGTAAATAGTTTGTGGTGTCAATCTTCTATGTTTTGCCGCATTTCCTAAATCTTTAGAACAATGTACCTTCAATGTTCTAGTCCACCTGGATTAATATTCGAAGTTGTCCTAAACGTTTAGATTAATGGCTTTCAATTGCTCTAAAAAAGGTAGAACAACAGTCTAGGTAGGCAGGTATGACCTAATGTCGCTTTTGCTGTCTACTACGTTAGAAACTACTCTTTTTGTAAGAGCAAATTCAAGAAAGGATACTTAAGGCCTATTAAAAAAGTTAGGGCCCGAAATTACGATGCGAGTAAGTTGGAGAGATGTCAAATTTTTGGGAGAAATTTTAGCGAAACCATTTCAGGAAAAGAGAAATAGCTGGCTTCATTGAGTTGCAGGCACCTGGTTGAAATCTTGAAAGGAAGGAACGAAGAGAAACTAGTGTCCTCCAAGTTGCCTTGGTACTAAAGAAGGGAATGCGACTTCGCATCCCATCTCCTGGGGGTGGCTAGGTTGAGTCGAGATCAAGTAGAGAAGAAACAATCTTTATCCCGTACATTTTTGCTATTTATTTCCTATAGCGAGCCTGGTGTTCGATGCCGATTTTTGAGAATTGGACGTGGGCACAGAGAGAGTTGAGGTGAAAGAATTGCTATGGTTTTTCTTTTGTTTGTTTGCTTTCATGCGCATGATGCAAAGCTCAATCAATTTTTGATTGGTAGGATACAATCACATCAAAATTCCAGGTAAAGCAGTTCCAAGTAAATCATTCCGGGTTCGTGGAGAGTCGATCGTCCAAAGCTGAGTGAGGTCGTTCCTTCTCTGACGCTCTCTTGGCCCTTCAGAGGCAGCCAAGATCGCTCCTTCCTCCTTCAATCAATGGACCGACGAGAATCTCGACGTCTGGCGTTAGAGTTGAGCTACAGTGATAGAACTGGCTTCGGAATAAGAAGCAGCATAATTGTGAAGTCACGGGCGCTTGTCAAGACCTATTATCAAAAATTATTATCTGGCCTTTTATTTCAGGGCAAAGCGTTGTCTTCGTCGCTGCCCGGTCTTAGAAGCTAAGTATGCCTAGGAGCACTAGAGGGGTATAGGAATTGGTAACTTACCAAGAGTAGAATATCCCTCTTCTCTACTTGCACTATTGTTTGTTAAATAATCAGACTTAAACAACCAATCCAATTTCCTAAATAACTAGAATAATTTTATTTATATTTCATTTTATTCTTAGAAGTATATAATCATTATATGAAGTTTACTATTGTGATCCAGCCTCCAGGTTGTGACTCTTCATCAGATAACCAATGATAAAGAAACAGCCAGCAACTCTTTTCTTATAAGAGGGGAAATTTGGAACTATTAGAACGTATGAGAAATTCTCACACTTCAAAATTTTCAGCGCATGTGATATGAAAGATGTCGCAAGATACAGCTAGAGACGCTTGTTTTAAGACTACTTATAAAGCAAGTATAGCAGTTGATTGGTAATCAAGTATTTTATGTAAATTCTTTCGCTGAGGTGATGATTCATTTTTCAACTGCCGAGTTTAGTGTGGCCCAGCTCCAGAAGCGACACTTTTAGCACCTCCATTCTGACTATCGTTTGGAGCCGTTGCAAGTAGTAGCTTATTATCTCGCATATATATCCGGCACTTCTGACTTCGAATCCCTCTCGATTTGTTCACCAGTATTCCAAATCGAATTCGCGTCTCAATTAATCCTACGTTTCTTCGACAAGTGGGTGTTTATCTCCACCTCCGCTGGCCGTAATAGGTGTATTTTCGAAAACCAAAGCCAGCAAACAGAAAACCATGGGATTCCTTCGCGATTGGCTCACGCGACGCAGTGTACAGCCAAGAAACGACGTCCCCCCTTCATACGATCTAACTCACGATTCAAAGGCCACCTCCAAACCCACTCTCGATGAAAAGCCAGTAGAATCCCCCAAAGAGACTTCGAGACTACTTTTTCAAGAAACGAGTAATCAAAGCCACAGACCCACCCCAATGTAGGTAAAGGGGACACTGTTCTCCCACATCCCCATTTCTTTTGGATCATTCCTCGATCAATCCTGGACACCAGTATTATTCTGTGACGAATCCCGACACTCCTTGATAAGCAATCACTGACTCCCCCAACTTCTAGGGCTCTGGACCAATGCGGAGTGCCGTGAATGGCTTCTAGACGTGTACAAAAACCATCTTCAAATGGATCCTCAACAAGCGAAGTCTAGGTCAGAGGCCTTTCATGGTTGTGGGTCCACTCTGTATATCAGAACTTGGAATGAATGGGTTCGGTTACTAGGTACGGACCGTGGTGCTGGAGTTTACGGTATGCTTGTTGGGTTTCGGGAAAAGGTAATCCCTGCGGGAGTAAGCCTAAATAAAACGTGTAAGGGAAAATGTAAATCGACAGGAAAGGTATGTTTTCTTTGATTGTTGCTTCATGGTTTCTCTAATCTCTGGCGTTAGTCAATCAAAATGCTCCTTCTGCAGTTTGCGTGATTGAGAAGATATGTCCTACAATCGATGTAATTCGAGCGTAAGTAGTAATTGAATCGTCACCCTCACTGTCCAAAAACCAGTGAGAATTATCTTTTTATTTCTTACTATACACCCAAAAGCCGTATTTCATCAGAGCTCAGATGCTCTATAGGCTCGCTGACCCAGTTTTTCGAGGTTTCAACGCCTCTTGCGCGGCTGAACGCGAACCAGGCATTTTTACATGGTGTTATAACGCAGCGGCCCGTGGTCTCCAAATCATTCCTACTCTGATTGCTTTTCTTTCCATGCAGCTAGCACCTATCGTAGCACCAACTTTATCGTCAATTTTGTCTGTAAATTTGAGGCTACTTTATTTATCTCTACAATTTTTTGAGGTTGGAATTCCTAGTGACCATTTTGCCACTCTGACTTAAGCGAACAGCTAGAGGCAAAAAGCAGACAGGAGAAAGGAAAAGGGTAGGTATGTCAACACATATACAAAGCTCTCGTACACCTTGCAGAAGTCTCGCAAATCCTTCTCGAACTCGGAACTCAAACACCATTTCCTACAATTATTCCCAGCTCTCTTGAAATTTGCCCACAAGTCTCAAAGTAACCTCCCCCCCCAAGATGTCCCTCTCAGACCCCTCCGAAAACGAAGAAAGAGAGAAAGCACCTTAACACCTCTCAACCCAACACTCCCCCCACCTCCCCATGAAGTTTCTCTCAAACCAAATCTTCCCCGGGATCTTAACCCTCCTAACTAAAACCTCCGTTTCCCCACGTGGCCCCAATCTATCATGCAATTTCGAATTTGAAGTAGGAACAGTTCCGCAAGTCGTAGTACCTTTGACATTCTGCGAAGGAAAAGTATGAGTGGGTAACGCTCTCTTATCCAAACCTCTGCGCCAGTAAATCTTCAACGTTCGTTGGAACTTGGGAATCGGAATGATAGTTCTGCGGCCGTCGACGAGGAGTGGTGGGGTGCGGTGATCCATTTGGAGAAGTGGTGCTGGGGGTGATTGTGTTTGTGCTTGTTGCGAGCCCTGTACTTGAGGGGAGTTTTGTGCAATCTGGGATCGAATTGATGATGTTCCTCGGAGAGAGTTGGAGTTGTATGTTGAGAGTAAATTACCAGTGGACTTTGGCTTTCGAAGGAGGGGTTGGTGTGGTGAGCTCAATAGGTTCACGGATGCTCGTTTTTGTAGTTTTCGACTTGTGGGTTTGCTGCTATTTTGGCTTTGAGTACTGGACCCCTTCAGGCTTCCTGGGAATGGAAATTGCCTGAGAGGTGAGAGAGGCGCGTCGGGGAGGAGTTTGGAGCGCCATTCGAAACGAAAGGTCGAGGTGAGAAGGTTGTAGACTAATTCAAGCCGATCCTTTTCTTGTGGCGCGATTGGGGTTGTGGCGGTTGGGGAGCGGTTCGATGACAGATGTGGGAAGTTTGTAGTGTTGAGGAGAGGAAGAGATTGTCGGCGCGTTACTTCTGGTTTGTTGGCAAGGTTGATTGGTTGATGGGGTCTCGATGAATTGTCATCTGGCTTTGGGGGGTTGGGGACAGAAGGCGACGGCGAGATCGAATGATGGATAACAGTTTCCGAGGAGCAGGCTCGTGAACGCGTTTCCATTGGGGGTGAAGTGTAGAGTAGAGCGCTTCCATTTTCCCTTCGACGCGTGGAATTATTTTGCGATCTGCGACGGGTGAGAGTGAGGTTTCTTCGTGGTGAGCTACCTGGGTTGCTGAAGGAACGAGGTCGCGGGCATGGCGTTTCTTCTGTGGCGGATGCAGATCGAGTGGATGCCGGAGGAGTGGAGGGCGAGAAGAGGAGGGATGTTGGCGTTGTTGACATTTTGGGATTTGGGTTGTAGGTATGTTCCGTGGGGGATGAAGACTGAGGAAGCGGGAGGTGCGGTTGGTTTTGACGTTGATGTGGAAACAAAGGATTTTTGTGTTTGACCACACATTCAGGGTGATTTGGAGTTGAGAGCGTCGCGTTTGTATTTGGTGAGACGCGAGGAACAAACACCTTGCCAGGTGATCTTTGGTCTCTGCATGATTCACTCGCTTAATGACCTGCTCCATGGTCACTTCACTTCTGAAGACTTCAAGTATCACATATCTAATCAGCCGCTACTTTCAAGTAGTGAAGCACCAGTATGACAGCCATAGACCCACCACTACCAAATACCACGACTTCCCCCCACCAATAGGCACTCAACAAACAAACTCCATCTACCTCAATCCCTATCCTAGAAAAAAACCTCCTGAAATAAGTCCCGACGTAGTAGGAGGTTTCTGAGATGATACGCTATAAAGTGTCATTCAGTTTTGCCAATTTAACCTAAGAATTCTTTTTGTTATTCCTGCAGGAGTCTTGAGCCGATGCTCCCTTATTGGGACTTGGCGAGCCTCACGAGGGAAGTGTTGTTCTCTGAGATGTGCGATGATGTGATAGTCTTCAGTTCTGACTTTTTCTCCATAATCACCCGCCGTTCTGATGTAAGAAAATTCTAAACCATGATATACATATCATAGACCTTGACTCTTCTAACAAGGAGATTTGAGGATGAATTCCGCGACGTGTTATCGAAAAGAACCAGAAAGGTTTTGTTGCTCATCGTGGCGGGTTCAAATTTGGCGGCTGAGAATCCAACGCTGTTTTAATACCGCGAACTGAGTAGCCTTCTCGCAACCCACGACATAGCCAAATTTTGCAACCTCCAGATAGGTTAGATACAATTCTGTGATAATTACAAACACTTACATGGTCTATCTCTCGTATTGAAATACTTCCCTGCTCCTCAGTAATGGCTAGCAGATATATGATCGGGAAATGCTTTCCGTCGAGATTCTGGAACTTGCAATTTTTGATGGAGGGTGCTTGGAGTAACTGCAGAGAGAGCTTGATTTGCTTGAGCCTGGATGTGCAAATAGTGTTGTTGAGAGAAAGTCGTAAAAGGGAAACATTGAAAATAGTATCGGAAGGTATGAGAAAAAATGCGACCATGGTCGGATGTCTAGGTCGTTCCTTCCTGACTTGACCTCGTACCTCACATCAGTAGACTGGACCGCTCCTTCCCTAGCGCGACCTCTTGCCAGCGCGATGGCGAAAAAGACACCCCCAACCGAACCCCTCGGTTCCCTCCCACATGGGTGGACAGTTTTTGGTTGTTAAAAAAAGGAAACGCGAGGGTGGGAGGTCGATTTTGCAAACGAAGAAGTGAGTTGACAGGACCGAGTTCTACAGAGGGTAGAGGTTCGCAAGAAAAGGAGACGCACATGTAACTTGGGCCAAAGAGTACGGAGATTGATTGAATTGAGGTATTCAGTTAGCCAAATTCTATCTATCATCTTCAGGGGCAGTGGTTGTCCAAGAAAGGACATGGAATGTTGATTTTCTAATCTCTTTACACCCAAACTTTCTGTCAATTTTGGTGTGCGCCCTTTCTAATCTTTGGTTGTTACTAAGTTTTTCGGCATCTAGGAGAGGTGGTAGAAAGGTTTCAACTTGACCTGAAACCCACAAAAGTCTTGATCGTGATCAGAATCCAACCATGACTTGCAGATTACGTCCTCCTTGCAGGTCCCCAACTCCAAATATTCAGTCCAACCTTCGTTCCCGTCAATATGGGCAATCCCGCATGGATGGTCTCCTCGTACCCCCTGCCATCGGGAGCTAGATTCATCCAAAAGATGGCATTCCGTTTGATGGGTTTAAAGGTAATTCCCCAATCTGACCCCTCCTCGCATTCTAAGAAGTCGCACCATCTCCCTTTCTCCACGCTTGGCATGGCGACCCTTGGAAAATTGGTACCGCCACCAGTGCAATTCGCATCCACGTAAACCATAAATGTACTTACTCGATCGGCTGCTCGACTCGCACCACTCCAGTCGAAATGGTTTTTATAATGTCCACCTACGCCATAGCGTTGCGTTCTCAGCCGCTCAATGTGTAAATCTGGTCGCCAGCCTTGGAAAGCACGAGCACGTTGTTCAATGCATCGAACAGTGTCATCTCGGTCGATGAGAGCAACTTCGCTGAACCGAATATCCTTTTGGATTGCGGTCTCTGCGCCTGTTGAGACTGTTGAGGGCGCATATTTGTCTTCACTAGATGATTTTTCTCTTGGTTAGCCGATGGCATCTTGGAAGTCTTGGGCAAGGAGATTTGGTGGGGAATTCCCCAGGTTAGAGAGTTGGGACACCTCAATTTCAGAAAAGCCTTGGAATTTGCTTGACTTTGCTTTTCCATCTCTTGGTGTCTTGGTAGAATCCACAGCTGTACCGTACAGATGGAATGTCTTGACAAGAATCTGGGGAAGTTGGGGATATCGCTGGGCAGCTGGGCAGAAGATCCCAAAATCCACAAAAGAAAAGAAGCTTCGATGAGGCAACAGGCCTCTCTCCAGATTTCCCACGCATCCCTCGGACAGATCTGGTCAAAGACAAGAAGAAGCTTCCAAACCAAGCGTTTTGGTTATCATCTAATCCACTCTTTGAACATGGCTTGAGAAATGGCAAGAACAAGAGAGAAATCCCTACCTGATCTGGAGAAGATGCTTTGATTCTTTTTCACTAAGAAAATCCTCCACATAGATGATCAGAGGTTCATGCGAGAGAGTAAACGTGTTGTAAGCATGAGGAGAACATTCTACCGGGTCATCTGAAGCGATGAAAGAACTGTTGAAAATGGCGGCAGAGGGGTCTGAGGGTCGTGGGGTTGCAGAACCGAAAAGCAGATTTTGCAGAGGCACCCAGATCAGCACGTAAATGGGGATAATGGCCGCGAGGTAACCCAATTGGGACAGATTGACCATGGTGTTGTGCTTGGCTGTGTAGTGTTGGAGGTGCGATTCGACTGTTGACGTTGCATCTGAGAGTTTGGTGTTTCATAAGGGGGAGTTGTGGGTCACTTTATAAGGCGCAGATATGGCTTGCAGTGGACGCACGTGATCAAAGAAATGTCTGAGAGCCGCATGGCGGGCCAATGAGAGTTGAGTATCGCGCCCCTGAATACGGACCGACTAATTCTCCGGAAATTAAGAAGCCCCAAGCGGTTTCCTCTCTGCGGAGCGGTTTCTTTTTTATATTACCTCTCTCAACTCTACACAGGAACTCCCTACAAGCAACTGAGCCTCACCACCTATACCATGACTCCCTTCCCCCCTCACAACACAAGTCTCGCCCCCAGGATAAACTCTACGTACCATTTTGGAAGTTTTTCAAAACTCGCTAGTTCCTGTCATCGCGCTTGGCGGTTATGCTACACGTCTCGTCTGAACGCTTTTAGAAGAACTCTACGATCATCAGACCGGCGCCCAGCATTGGCACGTGTCACAGTTCCCCTTTACCCAGCGAAGGAGGCTCAGGGAGCAGCAAAATCCAACGACTCGTACCCCGCCCAGCTGTCTCATAAGCTTTGACTTATACCTCAAGAGCCTCTTGGCCTTTGTGTCCAACTCCCCCCTCTGAAGAAAAAAGTCCCCCTTCCTACCACCGCCAAGGTAAATCCCATCCGGTGAGAGTCTGGCCCGATAGACCTTGATAGGTTTGCTGTTTCATCAACCCCCAAATCTTCAATTTGCTCGCTCTTCTTGGCTGAACTTGGCTGAGATTCCCCAAATGCGGAGGAGCCCTTGGAAGTGCCCTCAGAGCCCTGCTTGGTCGCCATTTTCTCTGGAACATGCCAACAACGGCCAGTCGTCCGAAGTCTTGAGATGCTTGTCTGGCCTTGGTCCGCCCTTCAAACGGGTCCCTATAAGTATTTTGCCAACCGCCCAGCTTCTCCTCTTTTTTCCCCAGCTGCGCTCACATTCATTTCTCTACCCCATACCAAGAAAGCAAGTCTTCCTATTTTTCAGCCAATCACAGCTTTAATCACATAATCCTCCTCAAATACCCACGCCAGCTTCAATCTTTTCTACCCAATCAAAATCTATATCATCTATATCCACAAAAACATATCAAATCAACAACACCAAACAATCCCCACCTCCATACATATCGCCAAGATGCAATACTCATTCGCCCTCGCTGCTCTCCTTTCCGCCACGGCCGTCGTTGCCCTTCCTCTTAACATCAACCTCGGCGCCTACTCCCCAGCGTTGGTAGTCGGTGATGGAGAGATCTCATTCGGAGGCGGAGAAGAAGGGGCGAAAGCATTGATGGAGACTCTCAGTGGTGCTACCGCATCAGGTGCGGGTGCCGCAAAGGGCCTTGAGTCTGCCACCCGAACCACTCCAGCAGAAGCCGGCACCGCGTCCGCCGCTCCAGCACTCGCAAATGGCGCCGGTATTGGTCGCACTGTGAAGCCCCGTGAGGATGAGGCTGAGGTTGGTGCTGCCGTCCCTGTTGCAAAGCGTGATCTCGCCGGTTTTAATGCAGCGCTGAGTTTTGCTACAGGCGCTTTGAAGACCGGTCCTGAAGTTCAACTCGGTACAGGCGAAGGCGGATCCGGTGTTGGTATCATTGTCAAACCAGGCGGATCTGCTGCTGGCGGAACCAAGACCAAGAAGAGAGAAATTTCCGCCGAAGAAGCCGCTGAGGATGCTGCCGATGAGCTCGAGGATGCTGATGAGGAATGATTTGATATACTGTAATGTTTTTTTGTGGATTTAGATTTACTTTTTTGGATTTTGGATTGTTTAAAATGGTGCTTGGGGGGTTATGGTTGGCTAGGGGGAAACGGAAGGACGGACGATCGTGTTAATGCTGCGTTTTGAACATAATGCGATCATACTTGCCCACATAGTTTTGGTGTTTTTGCTTTTTGAGATTTGGGTAGAAATTGTAACGATAGATATGCATGGTGAAATATGTGCTTATATAAATAAAAAATCAAATAACGTGGTTTATCATCGAGTCGCCTATATCATCGAGTCGCCCACTAAAAATACATACAAAAAACGTCTGTGCAACCCTAGTAAAAATCTGTAATTCTTAATAAAAATTAATAAAATTAAAAAATCTACTTTATTACTATATAAATAAGTAATATTGAAAATTTTAAACGCTTACTAGCTATAACTAACGATTCGCTTAAAATTACCCCTGTATTCATAGATTTTATTTATTTTTTTAATAACTTAGCTATTATAATTAGTTAGTATCTAAGATTTCTAATATTATTTACATATATAGTAATAAAGTAAGGTTTTTAATTTTATTAATTTTTATTAAGAATTACAGATTTTTACTAGGGTTGCACAGACGTTTTTTGTATGTATTTTTAGTGGGCGACTCGATGATAAACCACGTTATTGAAAATTATCATTTATTCGGGAAATAGTCTCCACGTTAAGACAATGTTGCTTGCGATCGTCGAGACATTTAAACGATTAAGCTTAACTTCAACATACATACTTCAACATACATGCATCTTTGAACTATCAAGAAAATAACGAATCAAATTGATATTCGGCCCCGAGGAATGAGGGTCAATAGTTGTTAGTCTTAGTGTAAGAGTGTGACCTCTGAAGATGTCCCTACTACACTCTGGAAATATGAAACTTCTGTGAATTTCCACGACTCCCTCCTTGCCAAAAAATGAATGAGAGCCAGATAAACCCACATGTCACAACACATGACCTCGCATTCAACAACCTGAATAAGTAAACAGACCCGAGGCTTCCTCCAGTATGCAGGAGACTTACAAGCGACAAACATTTGCATGTAAACACCCAAGAACCTCGCTCCCTACGAGTACTTGATCCTTCCCCCATCTGCAAGTTATACAACACCGAATTCCAGAAGGAAGCCTTGCGAAACTATCAGCCAGATTTGAAACAACAACCTAAAAGTCAAAAGACAACAACGAAGTGGCAAAATATGACTAGCGTTGAAACCAAGAATATGCTTATGCTTTCGAGCGTCAAGGACCCTGAAAATCGTCATCGGATGGTTTTGGAGTCGTGAAAGTTTGTGAGGGGAAGAAAAGTCTTGTTTTATGTAATGGGAAATGCGAGGGTTGTGAGTGGTTGGTTCGAATGAGAGATGGAAGGATCGTTCCTTTGGGAATTTGTAGGTGGACATCATAACATCTCGTGTTTTTTTTTTGAAGGATGAAAGGAGATAAGAAACAGGAAAGGCTGAGAAAAGCTTGGAACTGCTAGGTTCGAATGACGTTTTTGTCGGAAAATCGACGTGATATCGAACTGTTGTAACTGGTCGGTTCGAAAACTCAAACTGGAAGGGGTGGAACTCCAGCTTCAACCTTTCTGAAGGATTTTGGAGAAGGAAGTAAGACAAAGAAGGTGTAAAATCTGGAATTTTTATATTTCAATGAGAAGAAAGTCTCTTGAGTCTCCTCCGAGAGAATTGACATGTTGAGATAATAAGCGAAGGAAGTCATGGTTGCACCAACACCACTGGCCAAAAAGAGTCTTCTAGGAGTGTTCCACGAGCATTGGCTCGTCTCTTACTATACTCAAGCTGAGTGTAATATCTACTGCTCACCAAATGAGTCTCAAGGAAACAACTTCATAACGGCGAGGAAAATTCAATGTTCCTGCCATCGACCGGGGTTCTGATTTTGAGAACAAGTATGAACTGATCGCACCGTAAATGTTTATATAGAAGCAGGGTGTTAGAGTGTGACAGAAGGGGAATAGCTTCAATTCTTAGGGCATACTCTAAGCAGGAAGAGTTAAATCGATGAGCATCTTGTCCATACTAATTATCAAAATCCTCGCGAAAAATAGCAAGCTTAAAGGACAAAAAGAGTCGTCTGGACTATTCTTGGGAACTGGAATATGAAATTAAACCAAACTTGTCAACAGAATCGCAGTGTAGATACAAACAGGCCATCTGGAACAAATGGACAAACCCGCCGACACGAGCAAACTCCCAGTCACTAGAATCCGGAACTTGATCAAGCTCTCCGTATTAGGCTTTACAGATATCCTCTGCTCTTAGTAATATTAGAGAGAGATAATAATCTCTGAGCGATTTCTCACGAATGTGATAGATAAGCTTACTGCCGGGTCAGGAAGTGCTCAAATTCTATCGGCTCCTCGGTTCTAGTAAATTTTGGGATTCGCTGTAGATTTCAATCAGCATGGTATTTAAACTGAAATCGTCCGAAATGGTTGCTCGCATGCCCTGAAAATAGTTGGTAGATAAACAACGACAAATTAAGCGAGCGCAAAGGGGGGCCGCATTCACTTAACCATTAGCACACCACTACAAGGCCTATGGTCAATTACTTTCTTTGTCGGGGAAAAAAGCCATTTTACTAGGATTTGAGCCGGTCGGAGGACCGAAAATTTAAGCGCTAGGTTAAGACATGGGACCCCCTTTCACCACCTCTTACTCACGAAGCAGGGTCGTGAAAGATGGCTTATCGACAATGATTTAGAAATTGGATCGCATTCTGAAACTCGTGCTTGGATACAGGTCTTCCAGCTGAGATTCGGCCTGGTTGGAGAAGCGAAAAATGACAGCAACGCATCAGGCTGTTTAACCCAGATAGTTGGTTTGATTACCTTGAGTTACCCTAGAGAGTTGGAACAATGAAAGAGGCAGTCAGGCACGAAGCTAAAGTATTTACCACGCTTTTAGAGTAAAGGGTGAGCGACAGGTCATTTTTGTATGTCTATCCGGCGCTCTTCGATCATCAAGGTCCTAGTTGGTTTCAAAAGACTTACTGACGCACAATATGTATTGAAGGAACACGGGGAACAATTTCATGTGATATCTCGAGGACCTTTGAAAGACTGCGAGAGCTGATGACCAAAATTATCAGCGTGCTGTCAGGTTTGGCCAAAGGTTCATAATAAAATATGTTCATTGTAGCTTCTAGAGCTGTAATATACTACCTGTAATCTAATTGTTCCCCGAAATATGCCACTCTAAACGACCATGGATTGACCAATGGATTTTCTCTCCCATCTTATCTAAACCGGAACCTGTATCCCAAACCTAAACTCCGATACAAAAAACCCAGGAGAAAATCTATGAACGCTATCATACAGTTGAGAAGAAAACACAAAAGAAACATTATCGTAAAGTACCGCTATTGTCAATCTAGACCCCTTCCACCACACACACAAACATTACCCAACGTCCCCTATCAACCACCGAGCTGAGAAAGTAAACACTGGGCACTCTACTCAGCAGTCTTACTCCTCTTGGTCCTCAACTTCATCAGGAGATAAACCATCGCATAACTGCTGACGACAAAGATAACACAGATCCCCGCATCTCTCCACCCATAAGTATAATCGAGCAGGTTGACATTCTGAAGATAATCCGCACCAGTTCTGTACTGGCACACCTTGCATCCAGTAGTGGCATCGGGATTCGTAAGATTGGAGAGAGCTCCCATACCTTGCATATAATCGGCAAGATACTGTACACAAGTCTGTCCAGAAGGAGGGTCGAATATGGCAAATTCAGACATCTTGCAGATTACAGGCGCGTCGTGGACAGTAAACACCAACAAAGAACCCATGAGATAGTTGAAGGGGTTAAGGTAATACAACCAGTATCGCCAAAAGGGTGTAATAGCTGCGTAAGGAACGAGGACTCCACAGAACGAGACGAGGGTTCCGATGAGGAGAGGATTGATGAGGGAGGCGAAGAGAGCATTAGGTGCGTAGGCGGCAACGAACTGTCCAATGCCTGTGTACATAAATTCATACCTAGAAGATGGGGGTCAGTATCTGCCTATCAAAAAATGTTTCGGGATTCGGGCACAGGATAATGCTGGGGTTCAGGAATGACTTAGGAGTGATTCAGGAGAAAAAAAAGCGGGAGAATAGCGTCCCCATTACCTACATGAGCATAACGAAGAACACAGCTCCAGCTTTGTCAGAATCGCCTGGGAATCCTACGGTGTAGTACCAGCATACGAAATAAAGGACTGCGCAGACGGCCAGATAAGGGAGTTCGGATACGATGAGGCCAGTGACGAAGGAGACCCAGCTGTACATCTTACTCTTCTTCTCTCTTGCCTCGTAAATGTCGCGACGATCGATAAAGAGAGGTTGGAGTTGAGCAATGACACCGGGGGCGACGAAAATGAAATTGAAGACCGTGAAGAGGCGGAGTTGTAAATCGGCGACGCTGTTTCCAATCATCCAGAAGGAGAAACCGTTGAAGAGAGCTGAGCCAATGTGTAATGCTGCTTTGTTGTTGATGTAATCTGTATTACGCCAAATTGAGGTATTCATTCGTTGGGTGACGATTTTGATTTGACTGCAATCTCGAGTCAGTATTGCCCTTTGTGAGGAGAATGGAGAGAAAACAGGAGAGGAAGAAGAGGGCTGTCTGAGGAGCAAGCGGTGCCTTAACCCTCCTAAAACAACCCGGAAGGGGAAAAAAGAACTCGGAGAACACCCACCTCCACATTGGCATGGCAAATTCAAAGCCATCATCTTTAGTCCCTGGTTCTTTGGCAGCTGCTTTAGTAATAATTTGGTCCAGTTCTTTCGTCATATTGTCATGTTCAGGAGAGTTGAGCCAGACGTGGTTCCAGTCTTTATCTCTAGAGAGCGGTCCAGTTACCACGTCAATCATGTGCTCAGCAGGGTTGGCTTCTATTGGGCAAGGGGCGTCGTTTCGTGCAAAGTAATCTTTGAGGATAGAGGAATTCTCGCCGATATCGCCGAAATAGACTGTCTTGCCTCCCTTGGCGAGAAGTAAGAGACTGTCAAATTGTTGGAAGAGTACAGCGGAAGGTTGATGAATCTGTGACCCGTTAGCTTGTGTTTTAGTTGAAATTTCCTCATATTCTACACCAGTGCTTGTAGCCATTCGTGGCGGTCAGTGCAAACCTGTATTAGATTACCTCGAAGAATTACTGATTGTTCTAAACCAGTTCGTACAATATAAGATATTGTGCGAAGTAGTTTCGAACAATCGGCATTTAGACTCTGGAATTCTTCTAAAACGTTCGTACAATGGGAAATCAAGAACCAATAACCGCCACGTAAACCGACAGCCCCTATCGCGAGAACCAAGGATTCGAAAGGGAAAAGAAAATAAAGGGTTACTTGCCGTGACTAACACTGCCTGGCCGACATCTGCGAGTTTCCTTAAGAATCGCACAATGTTGAAAGCAGCTTGCCCATCAAGACCGGAAGTGGGTTCGTCGAGGAAAATGAGAATAGATGGCTTAGAAACAAGCTCTACTCCAATAGTAAGACGTTTTCTTTGTTCAACTGATAAACCAGCACCAGGAGTTCCGATGAGAGTATTCTCAATATCATGCATTTCTAGCAAGTCGATGATCGTGTCCACATATCGAATTTTCTCATCCTCGGGTGTAGTTCTTGGTTGGCGGAGGAGAGCTGAGAATTCAAGAGCTTCCCGCACAGTTGCTAGGGGCTCGTGGACGTCAACTACAACAAATTAGCATATGTTTTTCTCGTTAATTCAGGAGCAGAGGGAAATGAGTAAGGATATAACTTGCTCCCGGTATTAGGAATAGGAGTTTGAAAAGGGGAAGAAAGGGAAATGTTGCTTACGTTGCTCGCAGTAACCGGCGGATCTTTGGAAGCTAACAGTAAGGGGTCGACCATCGACCTGGATTGAACCTTTGACAGTGCCGTCAGTCTTGCGTTGAGCTAGCACATCCAATAGCGTAGTCTTTCCAGCTCCCGAAGAACCCATCAAAGCACCAAGTTGACCTGGTCTAACCCAACCCTGGACATCGTCAAGCAACACACGAGGTCCAGATGGGGTTGGAACCGTGTATGTGAGATTTTTCCAAGTGAATACAGAAGTGTTTCTGACTAGTGCCTCTTTGTTGACGTTGGTAAGCGTTTCATCAGATGATGAGCCGCCGCTTGATTTGACGACAGGTCGTTCGTTGGTTGGCTGAGATTCCTCATCGGCCGGTAGAGCTTTATAGTGCTTTTGTTTCTCACGTGGAATCAAGAGGAATCCACTTTTTCCACCGTTGGCGTCCCAGTTGCAGGTTGAGTAGATAGTGATTGCAACGTATAATACCCACCAAGCCCAGATGACTACAGAAAATCCCGGAGTTAGTATTGGTATGTCTGAGAAAATAGCAGGGTAGTAGAGAGGAAACAAAGCTGTCTGGGGTGTTTTAACCCCATAAAACAACTCGAAAAAGGGATTAAGAACTCGGAGAATACTCACTTCCAAAGTTTCTCCACAAGTTATCGTGACTGTAGGATAGAGAGGCAATATATTGATCTCCAGTGACAGAGGTTGCTCCAGGTAAAGCCCCCCCTATCCCAGCACAGGCCTGGTGGACCAAGTCGGTATACTGAGGACCACTGGGAACAAGGTTTTGTGCGACACATGGAATGACTTTGTTGTGGAACTCGTTGGCCATAAGAGATTCAAATCCATAGGACATTGGATCAATCCAGTAAATCCAGACGAACCAAGGGTGCATGGCTGGTTTTGGAATCATGTAACCGTTATACATAATGAATGCAGATACTAAGAATCCAGAGACTTTTGAAGCAGCATCGAAGCTTGGAAAGGCCGCACCAATTGCTCGGAAACATGCTGTCATTGCCATTGCAGTCGCGAAAAGAAAAACCCAGAACGTGAAGAAGGCTCCAGCTGTCAATTTTAAACCAACCATGAAGTATAAAACGAGGGAGAAATGAGTGATCTGGAAAATGAGGACGGGTATATCGGACGCAATTTGTGCAAAGCAAAAAGCCGCTGGATGGTACAATGCAAATTGCTTGTGTTTGGCGAGAATGGGTCGACCAGAGAAGGAATCAGTGACTAGAAATTGTTAGCACGTGACTTTGCAAATACTGTTTAAAAGGTCTAGGACGATTACATCCATTCTACGGAACGTTTAGAAGAATCGGGAAACTGATTTCACAATTCTTCCAAATACTCTCGTACAATAGTTGAGGGTAAGAGATTTTGGGGTGATGGGTTTTGGGGGGGAAGGGGGTACGTAGTGTAAAGTTAATATTCTTACCTTCAGCCATGGCGAGTAGACTATTGAACAACAATGCAAGGAACAAAGCGCCACCTTTAAGAAAGAGACCGGCTGAAGTATCGGGGGCGTTATAGAACAGTGATCCAGACACCAAAGCCTGGACCAGAACCGAAGCTTGCTTTATGATAAAGCTGCTTTTATCTCCCCAAATAATTTGATATTGGCGGGTAACACAGGTTTTGACTTGAGTAGCGAAGCTGACAGTCATTGACGAACTCGCAGGGAGACTCTTATGTTGTTCTTCACGAACTCCGGCTCGGAAATCTTCAGTTCGGGCGGCTGCTTCTCCTGTGTGGGGATAGTCGTATTCCGCTTCCATTTTGGTTTTAATGTCTGATTGTTCGTAGGCCGATCTGATTTCGCGGGATGTTCTTGGAAAATTTGATTCAAACCCAGGGCGGATCTTTCTTTCTGAAGGTACCGTGACTCCGGTCAAAAAATCTGCAACATTGGCCCCATCATCGCAGTGGAACCCAACATCCTCCATAAAAGGTCTTGCTTGATCCTTTGGTCCATAGTAAATCTGTTGGCCCTCATCGACAACTAGAACCTTATCGAAGAGGTTGTAGATACCGTTTCCAGCTTGGTACAAAGTAACAATCGAAGTTAAGCCAAAGATATCGGTCAATGCTCTAACTGATTTAGCGTACTCAAGTGCTGTGCTAGCGTCGAGACCTCGTGTGCTGTTGTCCCAACAGAATATACTTGCCCGGGTCGCAAGAGTCTCGATGATACTGACTCTTTTTCTTTCTCCACCAGAAACACCTCGAACAAATTCATCTCCCACTTTGGTCTCGTGCGTATGAGAGATACCCATTGATTTCAAGAGGAATTCCCGGCTGTCCTGTTGAAAGTCTTTCGAGTTTGTTGAGTCGGATGGTAGATTGGAAGGCACCTTTAGCCTCGTTGCGAAATCGATTGTTTCTCCGACAGTGAGTGTGGAATAGAATATTTCGTCCTCTGTATTCATGACGATTTGTCCTCGGTATTGCTCTGCTTCTTTGGGATTCATGGTCCCAAATGAAACATCTCCAGTGACTTCGGCATAACCAGCTCGCCTATTGGCGAGCATCTTGAGCAGCGTTGTACATCCAGCTCCAGGTCTTCCGAGTACCATAAGCATCTCTCCCGGCTTCACACATCCATGGCTGTTGTCGATTATGGTCTTCATTGGCGTCTTTTCCTTATGATCTCGCACACCATTCATAAAATTGAATTGTGATCCCACGTTCTCATTGATGGCAGCATCGGCTCCAACTCCCAATACTGTCAAGTTGTTCCATGTAACACCAAGTTTACGTCCCTTGACACCATCCTTTTCGCCCTGTGCTCGACGGACCTTCAACTCTGGCATCATTCGCCAATCGTTGCCCATAGATTCCTTCTCATTCTCATCGTCATCGTCATTGTGGGCTCGACTTTTCCTTCGCTCCGAAAAGTAGGAGGAGTTTGTAAGGACTCGTGTGATTGCGTTATCGCGAGCAGGGTGAACTACCGACTCGAAGCCCCCAGGCTCTCGTGCCGCCATTGTGTTTGTCAAGGCTCCTGATATATTAGATAAGAAAAGGATGAAACAATGAAATTGTGAGAGAAAAGCTGTCTAAAACAAAAACCCATAGAGAGGGGGGAAAACATATAATAAAGGAAAATGAAAAAAATATACAGACCAGGGTCGTATGACGCAGAATTAGAGATAAGCGGGGCATCACAGTGCGTATCTCGCTGAGCGGGCAGTTAACGTGTCCGATGCCCTAGGAATTATCCACATGGCAAGCGTAACCCAGTCTTTAAGCCTCGAACTATGGTGGGTCATGAAGTTGAAGGGAACAAATGTGTGGGAGAGCCCCTCCACATTGAGGACCTCTCTGGCACGTAAATCGGCTTTGAGTGTAAGACCGAAGTAGCGAAGATGTTAGAAATATGGGGGCAGAGACCAATAGGGCAAGGCATTGGCCCATCATCTCGTTCAACTCAAAGACCGTGTTCGTCGTTCTCAATGTTGAGTTGCAAGATGTCTTGACGGACATTTAAAAAGACCGGACACCGGCTGCGCCTGAAGCAACTTCAACAATCTGGCTAGCTGGGGACGATGACCGATAAAGGGGCCGATATTATTTTAAGGAACTATCGCACGACCAATCTCCTCATGTGTAGGATTTGCTGTAATATTGTGATTAGATTCCTTTCGCGGAATCGGAGAATTTCTCCCGGTGTTTTTACAATACTTCTCTTTTCTTCCTGAATTAGAGAATCAACAGTCGGGAGAAACGAACCTCCGGTTATTCGGCGCCGGTACTAGTACCAACTTATCGACGCCACACGATATTTCAACTCTCTGTTGCATCCGCAAAACGCATCCAAAAAACTTCTTTTCAAAACTAGAATCATCATTAGATAGTTATCTACATCTTTCTCTTCTTTTGCAAATTTCAATTGCGTTGTTGTTGTGATACAGGGAGTTAAAGTTGGGGCCCTGCTAGCGCTATTACAATCTTTGACCGCTGAGTTCCCGGTCGGTCTCTAGGCTGGAGATCAGTTACAGATTTCTCCTCTACATCCTGGGATTGAAAACTATAGTAAACGGGATTATATACAGCACAATCCATCAGTTCTTCACAATCCAACCTCCCTACGTCACCGGCCTAAACAAATACCAATTGGTACAGTTTCACTGTGAGCTGGCAGTGCGATGAACTTTAATACTAGGGGCGAGACGCGGCTAGATCCTCTTTCTACAATGGTATCGGCGCTTCGCACAATCAGGATCCCGATGACCTGGTTCTTCGTCAAGACAACCTATACGAGCTGGTTACTATTCGGTGTGGATTCATAATCAATCAGTGACCAATTAATCGAAGAAGAAAGGAACAACTGTCAAACTCTAGCAAATTAGGGAATGTTGATTTCGAACGAATTGGGATACTTTGCGCCAAGTCTCTCTTTTTCACGCATTGAATGCTTCCATCATCCAACACAGGTGACATATAATCACTTTATCGCCAACTCACAGCTTCACAAACTAAGTAATCGTCATAGCAAAAGGAGTGAAAACGGAAACAACAGAAATCGAAACAGAAGTCGTTCGGGAGTCTTATGTTGATCGATATCGAGTTTGTTCATCCTTAATACACAGTGACGCAGGCCGGTCGGTGAAGAAAAAAATGTCCGGAGCTAGGGGTCCAACCGATCTCCCTGGACTGTGCACGCTCCTGGACTGTGCACGCCTCTCAGCCATTTTACCACCCTACTAAAAAGGCATATATCTTAACAACCACTTATTAGATTTGTATATAATTAAGTAAGGAGATCAACAAAAGGTAATTAAATAGATATTTAGTATAAAAAACTATGCGCGAGCATGAAGTAGCACTTTAATCTGCTGTTCTAATCTACTTTTCTAAACTATCGAGGCTACCTCTTATATAATAAATACACCTATAAGAACTACTATTCTACTTGGCTTTTTAGGCTCTTTAGAAGCCTTTTTTGACTCTTTCTTAACTTGGGGCATCCTTGGAGTAATCTTCTTTAGTATAACTTATATAAGCCTCTTCTACTTTAGAGCCTTAGGAGTTATAGTAGCTAGCTCTCTTAGAAGCTGAGTTTCCGCTCTCTTATTAGCTAATTCTTTAGCCTTTTGTTCCTTAAGAAGTACCCTAGCCTTTCTCTTAACTCTTCTCTCTTCCTTTACTTCTTCTTCTTATCTTAAAACCTCTTTCTTCTCTTACTAATATACTCTAGCCTTTATAACCTTTCTTAGAGAATAGACTTCTACTCTCTTACTCTTCTTACTACAAAGATTAAGTCTCTTTCCCTTCTTTCTTTTCTGATTCTTAAGAATAATAGCTATCTTAAGTCTATCGTTTTTATAAGAAAGAATACTAACTTAACTTAAGAGAGTAAGAATAGAAGAGAAGACCTTATTCGCTTTAAGCTTTAAAAGTGATTTCTTAAAGTCTAAGAAGGCTCGTTGAATTACTTTTGAAATAAGAGGTGTTTTAAGTTCTCTAGCAGAAGAGCGAAGAGACGAAGTAGGCTTCGTTACTTAGTCTATTATCTTTTGTCTAGTAATAGACTAGATTCTAGACTTATAAAAGGTATATATAATATTACGCTCTATAAAGGCCTTATTCTATACTAACTTAAACATTGTATAGAAAAATCGCTTTAATATCGAGGCTATTTCTTAAGAAATAGATATTAATCAGTCTAGTTTATTATGTGACAAACCTAATCTGCTAGCCCTCTGGTAGTTATCCTTACCTGTAGTATACACAGATGTAGCGGATAATCAGAGAAGTAAGAGGTGGTTTAATTAAAGATCTAAAGCTATAGAAGAGAAGAGAAGGAAAGAGGAGACTTCTAGAGGTCTTATAATATAGAGATAGCTAAGGAATCGATAAGTTATAGGAATGTCGATCCGTTTATAGAAATGGTTCCTAGCCTAGGTAGGAATAGTTCTAGGCTAGGCTAGGAATAGCAGGCTTTACAGACGCCGGCGAGCAGCCGTACACGAGTCACGTGCTCGGCGGTGGCCAGGTCCGTAACATTACCCCCCTCTTTAAGTAGAGCTTGCCTACGAGCTCTGAACCTACTACTCTATAGGTAATTTATCCTCGTCCTTATAATATTCTAGCTCGTCTATACTATCTTCCTAGCTCTATAACCATTCTACTAAGTACCTAGGAGGCCCTAGAAGAGAAGGATTTAGAGCGTGAAACTCTTAAAGCTTATATAGGCAGCCTATAAAGTTAGAAGCTAGGTACTAGGCTGGGTCTAGCTCGCTTTGTACTTATTAAACCTAGTATTATAATTTTCTGTAATAGCCTCTAGAGGCTAGTACTTGGTCTATATCCTATTCGTTATACCTATTAACTATAATAGATAGTCCTGGTTCCTGTAGCTAGCCTGGTAGCGGATTGTTAGGAGCTTTACGAAGCTTGTTTATAGAGATTATAGGCTATATTTTAATTATCGGAGGCAGGTTGACCTAGAAAGCGTTTCTAACCTTTTCTAGGACTGTATACGGACTAGCTATCTGCTGGTCGAGCTTACAGCTTAGGCGGTCTATATTCCACGTCTTTGTTGATACGTAGACCTTGTTGCCTATAGTAAAGTCTACTGGTCGCCGGTGCTTGTTTGCTTGCTTACGCTAGCGTTCCTAAGCAGCCTCGATTCCCTTATAGGCAGTTTCCTAGGCACTATGTATACGAGTTACGTACGCAACTGCTTTATCTCGTAAAAGCTGTTTATAGACGCTTATTAGCTCTTCCAGGCTCTGGCGGACCTAATTAAAGCTGGTACGTAGCACGTAACTAAGCTCGATTTGTATAAGCGGAAGAGTCGTCGAGTTCTAAGGAAGTATAGCTTAAGCATAGTCTATAATCAGTATTAGTTTAAACTAGTTATCCTAATAGTAGTTTATAAACGGGCGAAGGCGTTGGTTAATCTACTAGTTTATATTCTTAGTTTAACCGTCGGTTTATATATATACAGCTATGGATAGCTTAATCTTAGTCTCTAGGATCCGGTTAAACTCTTACTAGAACTCTAAGACGAATTATAGACCGCGGTTAGAGATAATAGTATCTGACGGTCTGTAATAGCATTATACGCGGTCGAGGTAGATCTGCGTAGTCTTTTTTACGTCCGTAGTCTTTAGGTAAGGGATAGAGATAGATCTCTTACTTAGCTGGCAGATAAAGATAATAATTATATCTATCCTAGACTTGTTAGAAGGGAATTCCTTAAAATCAACTAATATATATTACTATAGGCGATCCAGGATAGGCAAGGGGTTGAGGAGTCTAGGGGGGCGGTCTCGCGGTATATAAGAGCGACGGTAGGTCTAGCAGTTACGGACGAATCGTTATATATCCAAACAAAGGTGCGGCTAGTAGTAGCAGTCTATAACTAGCTTTAGGGTCTTAGATTATCTAGGGTAGGCTACTAAGACTTGATTATAAACCTTGCTTAGTAAGCATACTTTAAGATCGTCGTCCTCGAGTAGGATAAGCCGTTCTTAGTATAGTAGGAGGCTATTATAGGTTGTCTAGCTAGGGCGTTCGTTCGTAGCGTACTAACGGAGAGCGTTAAGGCCTATACTCGTACGATTAGCCTATAGGATATCGTCAATTAAGTTGTATAGTCCGTCGGCTACTCTAACAGGTGTAATATCTATAGAAGGGTCTAAGTCTAGGTCTATAATAATCCGCGAGTCGAGATTCTCAGGCTATAAGAGGACTTATATACGAGTAGATATCTTTATTACTATTTAACTATCTGCTTCTTAGTCCTAGCAAGTAAGGGAATCCGCTCGATTCTAGCTACTAGGCTTATAAGTAAGTAGGAAGTTAAATCGAGAGAGGGTTTTAGCCTAGCGGGCTTGTTGGCTAGATAAGGCTTTAGTTGTTATAAAGTACTCGAGAGCTTTATAGTCTAAAACGACCTATATCCGGTATAGAGACCCTTCAAGCTTAGGTCTCTAGGCTTCTAGAGAACGTATAATAGCTAGTATCTCTTTGTCGTAAATCGGGTAGTTAATCTCAGCAGGTATTATTATCTTAGAGAAGTAAGCTATAGGGTGCTACTCTTGACTCGGCTGTAACTGAAGGAGTATACTACTAAGAACGCCGTCAGAGGAATCGGTCTTAACCATAGACTCGTATTACAGATTAAAGTATATAAGAAGAGGTATATTAATAAGCTAGGCCTTCAGCTCGGAGAAGGCGTCCTAATAAGCAGGTGTCTACTAAAACGGCTAGTCTTTACGAGTTAGGGCCGTTAACGGGCGTGCGACTTATCTATAGTTGAGAATAAACTTCCAGTAGAAGTTATAAAAGCTAAGAAAGGACTGAACACCGTAGACTATAATAGGGCGTTCCTAGTTATAGATCGTTTCTGTCTTTTCCAGGTCTACTTTAATCTCGTTAGTACTTATATAGAAGCCTAGGTACTTCGTACAAGTAATATTAAACTTAGATTTCTTAATATCAGCTTATAAGCTAGCTTTACAAAGCCGTAAAAGAATCTTACAGACGTATTCCTAATAGTCTAGCTCGTTCTCAGAGTAAATAAGAATATTATTAAGGTAGGTAGTATAAAAGTTATCTAAATAGTTGAAGAGTACGTCGTTTATAAACCGTTAATATATTACAGGTCCGTTAGTTAGTCTGAAAGGTATAACTTTGCACTTATAAGCTCTATAACAGGTCTAGAACGTTATTAGTTCCTTAGACTTAGAGTTAATCCGAATCCGGTGAAAAGCTTGTCGTATATCTAGCTTTATAAAGATACGAGCCTTGCCTAGACGAGTAAGAGTTTCGTCGATTAACAGAAGAGGATACTAGTCCTTATAGGTTAGGTTATTTAGCTTACAGTAATTAATACAGAACCGTAGAGAGCTGTTAGACTTCTTAACAAAGAGAATCAGGGCTATAAAGAGGGCTTGGCTAGCCTTAATAAAACCTTTATAAAGGTTCTTAACAAGGTATTGTTTTATAGCCTAGAGCTTGTCCGTTGACTAGTAGCGGAGGGGGCTATAGGACAAGTCGTCTACGTTCCTGTTCGTAAGTTCGATCTTATAGTTATATAGACGACGAGGGGGAAGAGTATCGGACGCAGCTTTAGAGAAAACGTCTGCGAGATCCTAGTAGGCTCTAGGGAGGCTTTCTTAGACCTGTAAGTCGTCTTTTTAATCCGCAAGCTTTTTTTCTATTAAGTAATCGATCTTATAAAGAGAGGTACTAAAGGCCGTAGCTTCAGTATCTTATAGGTTACAGCGATATATAGCAGTACCGATAACAGCGATGTCTACCGGTGGCAGGTTAAGGTGTACACGTTTTAGGCGTGCTATAGAGGCTTTACAGATATCTAAACTTGTAAGAGCGCGGTTTATATTTCGTAAGTTGTTTTGGCGGTCCTAGTACTCGCTGTGACATACGGCTAGGGGTGTAGTAGGCAGGCGTGCTAGGATCCGAGGGACTGGCAGCTCGTTAACAAGGCTTATAGACAGTTGCAGGTCTTCCTAGTATTTGTATATAACCTGTTCTTCTAGGGCCTGATCGCGGCGATCCGCGTTAGCTTAGTAATCTAGGTTTAAGAGCCGAGTCTATAAGATCCTAGGATCTAGGAGGCGTAGCTAGACAAGGTTAGGAGAAGGAGGGAGATCTGTAGGCTATATAAGTCGTTGCTAGCGGGGGTTAAGTTATACGTTAAGCTAGTTAAACTATATACGCCTAAGAATAAGGTCCTAATAGCTAGTATTAAGGAGGACTATAGAGACGTTGTACTGTTTATAGCTGTCTATGTGTAAGTAAAGAATAATATAGCGGTCTACGGACTGTCGACTCTGTCTATCAAAGCTACGAACTGTAATAGGAGTAGGAAGAGTATAAATAGTTAAAGGGAAGAAGTGAGCCAGCCTTTGAGCGAACTTTATACTAATGAGTACAAAGCCGTTTACTCTAGTATTAGCTAGAGCAGAGGTTTTAAATCCGTATCTATTATAGACTAAGTTATAAGAGACTGTGAACTGTTTTCCTCTAAGTAGCTGACTTAGATCGATAGCTAACTAGCCAGGACCTCGGTAAAGCAAGCCTAGGGAGGAGACTTTCCCTAGACTTGGTCGTTTTCCGACTGTTCTAAGTCGGACGTAGGCTTCGCAAGCTTATTAACGTCCGTAATAGGCTTAGAGTTCTTAGAGCATTCACAGGCATAGTGCCTAGTCCTCTTACACTTGAAGCAGGCGTCGTCCGGTTCCTTACAGGCAGGCGTTGGTTCACGTGATAGTCTGTAAAGGCGGGGGGCCGGGGTAGGGGAGGTTATACGAAACGTAGTTTAAGTAGTAGTGAAAGTTCTAGCTAGGCGGGAGGTAATAGTGGCAGTTGCAGGCCGGGGGGTGAGACGAGCGGTCCGTAAGTTGCTTTTACAGAGCTAAAGTCTTCGTAAGTTCTTATCAACAAGTCGACACTTGTTTACTAGGGCTGTACTTGTGAGTAGAACGTCTAAGAATAGTAAGACAGACTGTTGTAGAGGTAGTGTAAGCTTGTTATATAAGTCGGGCTGTAAGTCGTCTGTCAGGATCTGTCTAGTGCCTGTAAGGTGTAAGAAGCGAGTATAGAAGGTTGTAAAAGTCTCGTTATCTCTTATAACGAGCCGGCGGAATTCAATACAGGCGTCCTACGCTTCGAACAGGTTCTCTAGGATATCTGTAAGATATATAATCATTTCTTTTACAGACTGAAACGGCTTAGGTCCCTTCTAGTAACAGGGCGTGAGATGCTTCTAAGCAATATCAGCTATACGGTTAAAAACGTAAGCTATCTTTGCTTCCTCTAGCTCAAACATAGAGGCGTTGATAAAGAACTTGTCCTTAATCTAGATCTTCTAGTTGTCGAAGGTTGGAGACGAGCTATCTATTAGAGGCTTAGTATCCTTGAGCTTGACTATAAACGACCTATATTATCTAGTTTCGGACGGGGTATTCCCTCGTAGAGGGGTATAGACATCGTCTAGTTGTTCTTGTAGTAGGCGGACCTGTTTTAGAGCTATAGCGAGCTGTTGAGCGTCCGTAGGCTGGTCGGCAGACATCGTTATAGACGACTTAGTTATAAGGACAGAGGGTATAGGTAGAAGAGCCTTAGGCTCTTGTGTACGGTGGTGGGCGCGGGTACGCGGGGCTGTATAAGGCGCCGGTGGCATCTACGGGCGGTCTATACAGACCGTAGGTGTCGTGTTAGAATCGTAACGGATATTCTAATCCTTCTTAGGAGCAGTAGTAAATAGAGAGAAGAAGGGAGCTTTAGATAATATGACAAACCTAATCTGCTAGCCCTCTAGTAGTTATCCTTACCTGTAGTATATATAGGTGTAGCGGATAATCAGAGAAGTAAGAGGTGGTTTAATTAAAGATCTAAAGCTACAGAAGAGAAGAGAAGGAAAGAGGAGACTTCTAGAGGTCCTATAATATAGAGATAGCTAAGGAATCGATAAGTTATAGGAATGTCGATCCGTTTATAGAAATAGTTCCTAGCCTAGGTAGGAATGGTTCTAGGCCAGGCCAGGAATAGCAGGCTTTACAGACGCCGGCGAGCAGCCGTACGCGAGTCACGTGCTCGGCGGTGGCCAGGTCCGTAATATATTAGAGTAGAAGGCGGCTAGCGGTTCGAATAAGCTAATTATAACGAAACTTAAACGAACTAAACAAAGATAACTAAGTCTCGAAGGTTAGTATATAGGTAAGAAGTATAGATACACTAGGTTGTTTACTTAGAAGTAAACTCGTTACTTATATTAAAGATATTAAATAAGATAATAAGATTAATAGCTAAAGTTAAGTATAAAGCTTCTATCTAATAGCAGACGTGCTAGTCTTATATAGAACCTTCGTTCTTTAAGTATATTACCTATATTACTTATATCGTCTATATTGTTTATAATTAAAGTAATTAAGACGATTAAGACGATCACGTTACGTAGCTATACGTGACTTCTAATAGTCTTATAATAGTAAGATTCTAAAACTCTTAAATATCTTTCGTATTACTAATTTCCTCTTATATTACCTTCCTTTCCTAGATATTATACTTTATTCTATTAAAGCGCTGTCTAAACTACTTACTACTTTCTATAATTTATAATACTATCCCTTTCTTAGCCTAGCGTGTCTCTATACTTAAATATAAGCTAAGAAATATTATAGAGAAGTTAGTAAGCTTCTCTCTCTTCTATTATATCGTTAACATCTATTTGAAAAGATAGACTTAAATAATATAGAATCTAAAACGCTCTTTAAATTAAACTATTAGAATACGAAACAATTTCTTATACTCGATATACCTAAGTAACAACTAGTCGTCGCTATGTCGGTATCGCTAGCAGTTCTAAGTATTCTAAGTATACTAGAAAAGACAAGCCTTATAACGTTGAAAAACAAAACCGAATACTCTTATTTTTCGAATAGGAATCTATTAATACTTAGCAGCGGCGGCTGTAGTAAAAGAAGGAGATAGCTTTTAAGATTTAAGAAGAAGCTATATAAAAGAGTTTTAAGACTATGTAGAAAATCCTCTAATTATAGAAGTAGTAATACTTTCTTATTAAGTAGAAGTAAGAGATACTCCGCCGTAGTCTTATAAACTTATAAGAGCTTAATAAAGCTAAGAAGAGAGAAAAAGAAGAGAAAGAGCAGTAGAAGATAGTAGAAAAACAGCGAGAGACAGAGATCGCACTTCTAGTAGCTCTATCTATCTCTATCAGTTCCTAATCTAAGCTAAGTTTTAACCTAGCTTTCTTTAAAGCTTTTCCTCCTAACTACGAGATGTAGGTAAACCTAGGTTTTACTAGTAGAACTCTTAAAGTTATACTAAGTAATAGTTAAGATTACTTTTTTAGTTTCTAAGTGTTTTCTAAATATAAGTAATCTAACTATTTAATTAGATATTTAACTTATCTTCTAATAAGTTTATAGTTAAGAATCTTTTTAACTTTATATTTAGTATTTAGGTTTACTAGTTAAATTTCTATAATTAGAGCTAGTAGTACCCCTAGTAGTGCTAGTTCGAGTAAGGATATATAGAATACTAGATAGATATTTATTATCTTTAGTAATACTAGTTTATAATTTAAAAGTCCTTTAACTTGTTTAATTTTAAATAGTCTAAGTTTTTTATAGTCTAGTTTATTACTTAGTCTTTTTATATTAATATTTTTTTATATTAAGTAGACCTTATCTCTCTCTTTTAGTATTAGCTTCTAACTACGTCGTTTATTATAGTAGTATACGTTCTATTCAGCTATAAACTATAGATCCTTTATAAGTTTCTTATATAGACTTTTAATTTTTAAGACTTAAATATAAGTAAGTTAGTTATTAATAGTTATAGATAGTAGTTCTTAATATACTATTAATTTATATCTAAAGTTAGTATAGAATAGTATAATAAGTGTTATTTCTATTACTAAACTATTATAGGTAAACTATACTAAGAGTAGTAGCTCTACTTAGTTATTCTACTAGTAGTTTATATAATAACAAAGATATATTTTAACTACTTAATTTATTTATTTATTTCTTCTATTTATCTAAGAGTAAAAAGCTATAGAAAGCTTTCTTTTTATATCTAATTATTTTATAAGAGTAATCTAAAATTTTAAGATAAAGAGTTTATCTTTATCTAAGAGTATTTCTTCTAGTAATCTATATCTTAAGATTACTTCTCTAAGGAATATAAATACTAATTCCTTAGCTATACTTGATTCTATATATACTATTAGAATTATATACTTTATAAGTTATTCTATAATAACTAGGATCGAGTTATACTCTACTCCTGTTATTAGATCTTTAGATTTTAGTAATTTAATAATAAAATCTATAGATATTAATCTCTAAGGTATTTATAGTATTAAAGTAGTATTTATCTATCTATAAGATATATAGTAGGAGGCCTTATTCCTAGTATAGGTATTATATTCTACTATTACTTCCTTAACTATTATAGATAATCGATTAATATAGTAGTATTATCTTATCTATTAGAGAGTTCTTTGAATTCCTTAGTAACTATAAGTAGACGTAGTATAGTATTCTTATATAAATTCTTTTATATATAAGCTAGGAACCTATAGTTTTCCTTTTATATACTAATTATAACTCTTATATATATTCTAAATTTTATCTATCTATATATTATTTATTACTACTATTTTATATACTATAGGTACTAAGTCTCTATTTTTAAGAGTTTTTAAGATTATAATCTTCTTATACTCTTTATTTCTCTTATATCTAGGTTTCTAGCTAAGAGTATTAGCTTAAGTATTTAACGTTTCTTTTATATAGCAAATAATAATATTAAACTCTTCTAATATCTCTGCCTATCTAGCTAACTATCTAGTTATAAGCTCTCTAGTTATTATAAACGTTCTAAGGTTCTCGTAGTTAGAGAGAATCGTAACTTAGTATTTTACTAGCTATAAATAAATTCTCTAGTATTCTAGAGCTAATACTATAGTAAGTAATTCTTTGTTAAAGATACTATAGTTTTATTATACTAGATTAAATGTTTTAGAATAGTATATAATAGATATAAGTCTTCCTTTATTATTTAGTTATAAGTAAATTATATCTACTACTATATCTAAAGTATCTATTTTAATTATACTTAGTTTATTTATATTAAAGTTATATAGAATAGGTTTTTCTATAAACCTTACTTTAATCTTCTAGAAAGCGTCTTTAGCTTATTTATTCTATATAAATTTAATAGCCTTTTTTACTAGTACTAATATTAGTTTAGTAATCTTTATATAGTCTTAAATAAATAGATAGTAGAAGTTTATAAATCTAAGAAAGAACTGTATATCTTTTATATTTTCTAGTAACTTCTAGTTTAAGATGTCTTAGATCTTTGTTAAATCTATTTCTATTTTTCCTAGGCTAAATACCTATCTAAGAAAGAGTGTCTAAGTTACTCTAAACTTGTATTTTAAGAGTTTTAATTAAGAGTTTACTTTTATAAGTTATTATAAAACCTCTTTAATATATCTCTTATATTCTTCTTCTTTTTCTAAAAAGATTAGGATATTATCTAGATAATAGATTACTATTATTCTTAGAAGATCTCTTAAAATATTATTATTTTACTTTTAATATATAGCTAGTATATTATATAGTCTAAATAGTATAACTATATATTTATAAAAGCCTAATAGTAAGGTAAATACTATCTTCTATTTATCTCTAACTTTTATTTATATAAGTCTATAAGCGTTTTATTAATCTAATTTTATAAATCGTACTACTTTGCTTAACTTAGTCTATAAGTATTAGCTAGGTAGTAGTAGATAAGCGTTCTTAACTATAGTATAATTTACTTCTTAATAATTAATATATACTCTCTCTTTTAGATTATCTTTCTTCTTAATAATAAGTATATTTAAGGTAATTAGTAACTTAGATCTCCTAATATATCTCTTTTTAATAACTTTCTTTATATAACTTTCTATTCTTTAGAGACTTTTCTAGTTATATAACTAAAGCTTCTACTTCGAGAGGTAATAACTCTCTTTTAATTTAATTTTATAATCCTATAAACAATGTTCTAGTAAGGCTTACAAGTCTTCTAAGTTTTTAAACAAAGCTTTAAATTCTTTATACTATATAGGTATTTCGTTATTAGCTGTCTTACTAACCTATAGAGGACCTTAGGTAAGATGTTCTAACGCTTTAGAAGAGGTGACGCTAACCTCGTTCTAGCCTTAAAGTTATAATTATAAACCTATATAATTATATTAACTAAAGGTTATTTTCTAAGCCTTCTAGTTAATATCTAGATTATGTTTTTAAATCTATAGTATACTAAGTATTACTTTCTTATTCTCTATTTTAATAATATTAAATTATATATCTAAGTAGTATCTTTTAATAGTAATCTTTATTAGAATAGTTTACTAATCGATAATTCTATCCTAGTATATAACGTCTATTCTATTAACTACTTCTAAGTAGTAAGGTCTTATACTTTTAATTAAGACGTCTAGCTTTTTCTAAGCTACTAGAGAAAGGAAATTACTTATTACTCTAGAATTAATTAAGACTCGGAGTTCCTTTCCTCTTATTTTTACTATTACTATAAGTTGATTTTCTCTTAATATAGTGTTTAACTCTCTTATAATAGTATTATTTTCTAGTTTAATATAATAAACCTTAAATCTTCTCTTACTATTATTTCCTTTCTAAGAGCTTAGAAAGAATATTACTTTTTTATTATTAGAAAAAGCTACTTTATATACTAGACTATCTTTTATAGTTCTCTTAGGTCCTAGAAGTGTTTCTATAAAACGTTTTTCTATAGACTAGTCTAATAACGCTCGTAGTTTATACTAAACCTATTTAATAGTTGCTCTATATAGTGTTTTAGTAGTCTATTACTTACCTTTTATAGGTTAGTAGAATTCCTAGATTAGATTAGTCTAGAGGTCTACCTTAGTAACTCTAAACATCTACTAATCTCCTAATCCTTTAAATACTATAGTAACTTCTTTTTTAACTCTTAATACTTAATATTTTTTATTAATTACTAACTTATAATCTTTACTAGATAGGTAGGTAGTAATATCTAACTTTAAATATCTATTATATTTATTAAATCCTTTTAGGTAATACTACTGCTATTTAGCGGTATTATTCTTTAAATTAGTAACTATCTATAGATCTTCTTTCTCTAGGTAGTTATTTAATATTATCTATTCTAGTTCTAGCTTCTTAAACTTAATAGTTTCTCTTCTATTAATAGAGCTAACTATAGTTACTTAATTCTAATTATTTATTACTATCTTATAAGTAGTTAAGATAGTAGGATTAATTCCTTAAGTAGAATATAGGCTCTAAAAATCAGGTTTCTATTCTTCTATATATACTTATCTGTTTCCTCTTTTAAAGGTTCTAATAAATACTTATATTTGCTCTTTTTTAAGTTTATATATTCTAGGATCTACTTCTAATAAGTTAGATTCTAACTCTAATAACTCTAATAAACTTGTTAATAGTAGTGATTTATACTTTACTTAAAGAGGTAATTTATAATCTATTTCTGATTATATATTATAATTTTCTTTAAGAAGTAGATCTCTATTATTATTAGTATTCTATACTTTACTAACTTATAACTTAATTCCTTTATTTAGCTATAAGTATATAGCGCCTACTATTATATCTATAGTATCTATTTCGATTTATATACTATATTCTCTAGCTTTAAGTTTCTTATTTATAAGTTTAATTTTATTAAGTAATACTACTTTCTTATAAACTATAGTATTAATTCGTCTCTTTCTATTAGAGTCTTTCTTCTTACTATACTTATTTACTTTATAGCTAGAGAGACTATAGTTATAACATAAGTTCTACTTATATTAATAATTTTACTTCTTCTAGAAAAGTTCTTCTTTCTTTAGAAAGATTTTCTTCTATATAGTACTTACTTTCTTACTATAGTTAACGTAAGAGTACTTCTACTTTCCTAACTCTTTGCTCTTTTCTCTATATTTAGAGTTACTCTTCTTAAATTTATATAGACGGTTATCTAACTAAATAACTTCCTTAATTATACCTATAATAGTTAAGAACTATATATTCTATTTAGCTATTTTCTTATAGATATATACTTTTAATCCTCTATAAAAGAGTTCTATAAAAGCGATAGTATTCTATCTCGACTTTATTCTATATTATTAAAATTTATTAGTATAATCTATTACTAATCTAGTCTAGTATAACTCTAAAAGCTTATATATAGCTGTTTAGATTATATCGAAGTCTTTAAAGACTTTTCTAATAGTTACTTTAAATCCTTTCTAAGATTTAAATATAATCTTAGTTAATTCTATCTTTCTGTCTTTATTCTTATTCTTAAAGAAGTCCTCTAAGTATAGCTAAGCCTATTTTAATACCGATTCTCTAAGGTAGAAGATAGCGAAGATAGTTTATAAATTATAATTGCTTTGAACTTATTAGAATTAAAGTTAAAGTAGATGTCTATTTAAAGAAGGAATAAGTTAAGTTTCTTTCGCTTCTTATAATACGTGTTTAGTATCTTAACTTTAATAGACTTAAGTACTTCGACCTTATAAGACTTAGAGACGTCCGGTATACTAACATTGTCGTCGTTCCTAGTTAATTATATACTAGTAGGTATTCTTCTAGTAGTGCTTCTAGATGTTCCTACAACGTTAACTCGACTAGTATTTAAGCTAGCTGCTACAGAGGTTGCTAGGGCTATAGTAACTGAACTTCTAAGCAGGTGCTTAAAGTATAACGAAACTTAAACGAACTAAACAAAGATAACTAAGTCTCGAAGGTTAGTATATAGGTAAGAAGTATAGATACGCCGGGTTGTTTACTTAGAAGTGAACTCGTTACTTATATCAAAGATATTAAATAAGATAATAAGATTAATAGCTAAAGTTGAGTACGAAGCTCTTATCTAATAGTAGACGTGCTAGTCTTATATAGAACCTTCGTTCTCTAAGTATATTACCTATATCGCTTATATCGCCTATATCGCTCGCGATCAGGGCGATCAGGGCGATCAAGGCGATCACGTCACGTGGCTACACGTGACTTCCAACAGTCTTACAACAGTGAGATCCTAAAACCCTCAAATGCCTTTCGCATTACTGATTTCCTCCTGTGTTATCTTCCTTTCCTAGATGTCGTACCTTGTTCTATTAGAGCGCTGTCTAGACTACTTACTACTTTCCGTGATTCGTAACACTAATATCGAGAGGCTGTAATCGATGTATTATATAAGGTGGTAAGATTATAATAATTATATAGTAACGATCTACGAAGTTAATAAACTTCATATTAATATATAAGGAGTAGCTGTCTATAAAGAGGAGTCGGTAGGTCCTTAGTAACTTAGGTTTTATATTCCTTTTAAAGACCTTTTTAAGCTACTTTAGACTAAACTTATTCGAGGACTAGTCGTTCTTAGAAGAGCTAAAGTATATACTAGAATCCTCTTTAATATCTTTAAGCTAGGAATTCTAAAGATCCTCCGAGCTCCTTTTATATATAAGAAGTAGTAGAATCGCTTATCTAATAGCTAAGATATATATAAGAAGTAAAATAAACTCTTAAGACCTGTCCTACTTATTCTTAGTAACTCGACCTAAGGTATATATATTTATAGTTATTATACGCTTTATAAACTAACCGAATCTAATAAGGAAGCCCTTTTTGTTAAAGTTATAGAGGTTATCGGCGGTAATATAGAATTTCTCGACAACAGAGGTTAACTATAAGTAGAGCGTAATATTAGCTTCTATAAGAAAAGAGGTAATAAGTAGAGAAAAGAAAGTAAATACCAAAGTAAAGAAGAGTATAAACATTGGTATATACTCGGCTGTAACTCTTAAATTCTTAATATTCCTAAGATAACCACTGTATAACTTGTCCTTATACCGCTTAACAAAATCCCCTGTCTAGTTCTTACTAACCTTCTTCCTACGTATCTCTTCGGCAAGGTTTCGGATAATCGACGAAGTAGAAGGCATTCCACGATCTATAAGCCTACTTATCTACCGAATCAGGACCTCCTCTTGCTCCTTAGTCAATGCTTAAAGGTAAAAAGCGGTAGCCTCTCGACGTGTCTTAGTTAAGCCCCTAACTCTCCGTGAGACAGTAGAACGGTCACATCCATACTTCTTCGCAGCTTCAGCATAATTGCTAAATTCCCCTCTTTCGATTGCTGCCACCGCCTGGTTGATCCGATGCGTATTGTCTGCTCTAGCCATAATTAAAGTGTGTAAGTGGGGGAAAAGTGAAGCTATTTTCAGTGGTGCACAGTCCAGGAGCGTGCACAGTCCAGGGAGATCGGTTATCCACATCGACGGTGTTTACCCAGATTCTTCAATTTTGGCCTATCGAAATACGAGAGCTTCCCAAGATTTTCCTTTGTTTTCATCTTATTGCGCATTTTGGTTCTGAAATGCCATTTCCCCAATCTCCGAAGTTTACAGGTCACATTTGCCTTTACTTCGTATGCCTTGGCAGAGCTTTTTTATTAACGCGAGTTTTTTTTAAAGGAAGCTAGTAAGCATAAGGAGTAAGCTGCGTAGCATTCAAAGTTCCGTGCTCTGAATTTGTGCTTTTTGGTATGAAAGTTTTTTATTGCCTTTTTCGGTTTCAAGGTGTATCGGGGATATAGGGAGTACTAAGAGCGAACAAATTAAAACAATTAATATCACCTATATCACGAGAGAGGTAGGAAGGCGCGACAATACTATTCTTATTCCGTTTACAATTGCAGTACTATTTTCTCGACAAGTCCCTTGTTATTCCTTATTCTAATATCTAGACTATCCTTATTTTTTATCCAGGTCTTACATTTTGAACCAACCAGGGTCCATGGTCGGTTTCAATCCTTTTCAAACTTCAATCTACCAACTCTAACAAAACTAATAACTGCAACTTATAACAATTCCCCCTCGACATATTTCACATTCCTTGTAGAAGGATCGTGTATTAATTCTACTCCTTATCTAGGCTTGAGAAATTTCATCTTCCGGCATATGTCTTGACGAACCCAGGAGAGTTTAATAATAAAATTTTATCTAGCTAAAAAGAAAAAGAGAATCGAGTGACAAATATCAAAGTCTATTCTCGCTTGAATTTACGTCTCAATACTATATTATTAACAAAAAGAGCGAAGTCTTATCTCGTATTAGATTAGATACTTTGTTAAGTTATACTCTATTATATATATATAGCTAAAAAGTTTCAAGTTCTAAGTCTAAACTAGTATAAGAATAAAATACTCTACTACTTATTACTACTCTACTTATTTCTTATACTAGTCTAAACTGAAAATTAATACGTATTCTAATATATAGCAACAGAACACAAGACCATACCCCAACTACTAACACAATGGATCCTGCAAAGAGCAATTGGCAGACCTAACTTAAGATAAATACCCACCCACCCCACAATAGGTACCACCCTCTACAACCCAAAAATCATCTCCGAGAATAATCAATTTTACCACGTTTCTACACCGGGTTCAAACGATAAATTTTCAAAAGAATCTGAACAGAGGAGAATACTCGAAAGCAAGTTTTCAAACGACAATAACCTCGACATCGATAATAAATACATCTGTCATAGCATTAGTGGTAAAGTAAGCTAATTCTTACCTCTCTGTAGCAAGCTTTATACTTAGTGCGAGCGGAGGAATCGAAGAAGAGATGAAAGCTGCGAGGTCACCGAGCGCATTGTAGATATTACCTATTCGAGAAATTACAATTGAATATAGTATCATATACCCAGAAATTTTCTCTCGCTTCGTTAAAAATTTCAGTTCTACATATTTCTAAGGAGCATTGATGAAAATGATACAGACTCTCAGATTCTAGGAAGGAGTCTTTTTTTGTCTAAGAAGTGTTAGCTCGTGGGATTATTGAATGTGAAGTAGTAGTGTAATCCAGATCAACACCCGAACACTTCACTCTTCAAAGACATCAAGTCTCAAGTTCGTGCTTTACTAGAGTAGAGTAGTGAATTTCAACGCTCTCTCAGCCTATATATATATGCTGCAGAGCACATGACCGGACTTCAACAAGAAAAGCAGATAAAACCAGGAATTGAAGTGTAAAGAGAAAAAGGACTCACCAAACGTATTTCACCCACTCAACGCTTTTCGTCCCATCAGTACTAACTGTTGCTTCCTCCCAAAGTATTGAAAGCGCATACAACTGCGAAATAATTGTCTCGGAGTGTGTTATAGGAATAAGCCGAGCGTCATTATATACATGCCAAGCCAGAGGCGTGCGAGTACCTATGAAAACCCAACTGAAAAAACTCGCAACATAAATAGAAGAAAGTAATAAAAAAACAAAATCCTAACAGGTATACATAAGAACCCATCTGGCGTATACCTCTGCATAAATTACCCCGGAAAACCAAGAAGAAGAAGGAAAAAACGATATATCTTCTTCAAGATATCGAGAAGCATCAAGTAACCCTAACCCTATTCTACTAACCCTCTACTATCTCGAACCCTAAATTTCTAGTCAAGATATAAGAGTTCTAGAAAATATAGTAGAGGATAGATAGATTATATGTTAGTAGCCCACTCCTAACCCTAACTAACCCCCAGCCCTTGAGACGTAGAATTCTTACCCTAACCCTCTAGGCGTAGTAGGATTATGAAATGTATACATCTAACCACTAATCACTAACCGCTAACCCTAACACGAGCGCTCCAACCTTCCCGGACAATATTCCTGATGGTCCCAGATCTCCTCGTACAACTTCTGCCAAGGCAGGAGGAACAATCACGCACATCACTCATCAGAAAATAGACTAGCAAATCACTCTCAAATATTTTCACATTAACACATCCACCCTATCCCATCATCTACTCTCCACTCTCTCTTTCCCTCCACCCAAGTACTTTTCCACATCTCGCCCAACCACGCTAAAAGCTCAAAGGACCCACGGAATAACAAAGAAAAGGGAGGCACCAGAATACAGACTTAAAAGTAGAGAAAAATAAAGAAGAAAATAATCAAACACAAGAAGTGGAGAATTTTTTTAAAAAAAGAGGAAAGAGGTAAAGACGAGGAGTTTTCAAAAAAAGTTATTATAACACAATATCCATGCAAGCAGGTAGGTAAAAGTAAAATAGTATCAGTATCCAAGAGCGCCTCCCAAAAAAATAACAGACAAACTTTCAAAAAAAGATCACTCCTTCAAAATATTCCACAACTCAATTTCCAACAATCTCCTCCTCAGCCCATCCATTCAGCCCATTGCTCATCTCCCCATATCCATTCCCAAATCCATTACCCATCCCACCCGAGAACGAAGACTGGTATTGGTGACCACGTCTCGACTCAGCATTAGCGCTTCCATTCGATCCCTCCTGGAAAGCACCATTCTGTTGTGGTTGTGCGAAGACAGGTAAGCTGGCAGCTCTGTTATGTTGACCACGAGCCGGAGCAAGAAGTCCATTCATGGTAGGTGCACCGCTCGAGGTGGGAGCTTGGAATCCATTCATCCCGCTGATGCTAGCACTTTGTTGGTGACCCATTTGACCCTGTTGTTGTGGGAGATCGTGAGCATCGATGCTGGATGGAGATGTGCTGGTACCGTAGAGTGCGGCCTGTTGAGCTGCAAGAACCTGTTGTTGCTGTTGCTGAAGTTGGGCAACCGAGAAAGGATCGAGATTTTGTTGTTGCTGTTGCTGGGCTTGTTGCGAGACCTGATTGAGGTACATGGTGAGAGGGTTGTTGCTACCAGCGTTAAGAATGGTAGATGGTGTTGGAGCAGGTTGGAAGGACTGTTGTCCGTTCGCTGAGCCTGGGGCTACAGATCCAGTTGGAGATGAGCCGTTTTGGCTTGGCTGAAGTCCACCACTGTTTGGTGGTGGAGAGTTGACGCCATCTCCGCGAGGAGATGTGGCAGTTGCCTGTCCTCCTTGAACTTGGCGAGGTGGGTTTCCACAACGATCCTTGCCAAAGTTGACCTTGAATCGACGGTACTCTTCTTTACCACGAATAGCCTCAATTGCCTTGATAGCGTTGGCAATGTTGGTGAAGTTGACGAATGCACAGCTCTTCTCTCGAAGGGTGTTGACAAGCTCAATCTCACCATACTCGGAAAAGTCCTGTCTTAATCTCTCCTCGCTGAAAGATTCATCCAAGTTTCCAACATAAACATTTCGGGAAGCTCCTCCGCTGACAGCAAGGGCAATGGCTGCAGGAAGTGCTCCGGAATGCTTACCCCATCCAATCTTAAGTCTTCGGTTGTGAATCATTAAACCTTGTAAATTGCTCAAAGCATAGAAAGAAGCCGCCGAAGTCGGGTCAATAAATGTGACAAAGCAGATGTGCTTGTCGGGTATATATCGAATGTGGTGTAAAAGTCCACCTCTGACAACATTACAAATTTCTTCAATGGTAGTTTCGGGATGAATGTTTCCCAAGTAAACGGTTCGGTTGCCAAGGTTGTTGATTCCTCCAGCAGTGGTGGCAACTGCGGCAGCTGCTACGGATTGTTGAGCCAAAGCATTTGAGATCAAGTCGCGATCAGCTCCATTAAGGACATGGGCATATCCGGGAGCAATACCGAGGTATTGAGCAGCGTTCTGCTGTTGGGTCTTGGAGACGTATGCGCATCGATCCTTTCCGTAGTAAACTCGGCGGGGGGATTGGTATTTTGCCTCTTGAGGAAGTTGGGAGACGGCCTTGATGGCGTTACCGATGGAGAGGAAGTGTACGAACCCAATTGCCTTTTCACGGACAATTTTGACGGTATCGATAGGACCAAACTTGGTCAAATCCTCACGAAGCTCCTCCTCTGAAACATTCTCCTCAAGGTTACCCAAGTACACATTTCGCGAAGCACCTGACTGTTGAACAGCAAGGGCAACTGATGTTGGAACCTGCGATGGTTTTCCCCATCCAACCTTGATATCCTGGCCCCTAATTGAAAGCTTCTTCAAAATAGCATCGGAATGGAAATGAGTGGCAGAACTTCCATCCAAGAAAGAAATGAAAGCACAGTTCTTATCTGGCAAAAGACGAACAGACTCAATTTGACCACTTCTAACGTGACCCAAAATTTCTTCAGCAGATGTCTCTGGAGGGATGTTTCCGAGGTAGACGGTTCTGCTAGTACCCGAGACAAGACCAGGGGACATGTGAACTGGAGAAGATGGCTGAATTGACATCTGTTGCATCTGGTTGCTCATGGAAGAGAACGAACCCGAAGTTGGTGACGTTGGGTTGTAGAATTGAGGTGCGCCATATGTAGAGGGAGATACTAGAGATTGGTAAACCTGGGGAGAGATTTGCTGAATTGGACTGCTCATGCCCTGGTTCTGGTTGTTTTGCTGTTGTTGCTGCTGGAACGTGGCGTAATTCTGGAATTGGGGACTGGCAAAAGCGCCGGGCGTACCTGGTTGGAACGGGGAGCCGAGGAGCAACTGCGATGGCAGTAAGGGGGTGAACTGCATGTCAAAGCCAGTTCCAGGTGTTGCCATGTCAGCCTGACCTTGATGTCCTATGGGCTGTGTGTTGATGGAAGGAATGTTTGCTCTTCGCGGATGTCTATCACCATATCCACCCATTGAGAACTGATTTGAAGAGTATGCCCCGTGGGAGAATCCAGTATCGCTGTTGGAAGGCTTTGAGGCGTGGCCAGGGAAACGGCTCGCGGTGGCAGATCCAGGGCCATTTTGCTGGTTTGCAGACTGTGCTTCCTGCATCCCGAGAAGATGAGGTGGCAGGACAAAGCTGTCCCGCACAAGTGATGATAATACAGCCGTTTTGACGGATTAACGGTGCCTTGGGGAGGCACGTAGATGAAGATCTAAAAGTGACGCTCAATTGGAGCAACTGAGAGCCGGGAAATTGAAGGCTGGGCGGTCTGCGAAAGGGGCAGATCGAGAATGAAGTTATTCGGAAGTATTAACTATTCGAAGTGTGTTTGTTGTTGTCTGGAAGGAGGAATATACGATGCTTGCATAAATTAATTGCTGTTCAATGCAAGTCTTTCGGGGAATTCGAAGTTCGCAGGAAGGATTCGAAACTGGCGGTCGGAGACAGCGAGCTGTCAGGTGGAGTAATGAAGGTAGGATCGGAGGCGTTCGTCAACACAGTGGAGACGAGCTCGAAGCAATTGAGTCAATAGTGGCGATAATAATATTCAAGAACAAAGAATTGGGTTTGAAGTAGAGGCGGGCGGACGGGGGGCTGGGAGAAGTTTGGGCGTCGCGGGTCTGGAGGTCTGGAATAAAGTGTGTAGGGTAGTAAATAGGTTACTAGTAAGAAGAATGCGAAAAGCTTTAAGGCATAAAGAGAACAGCAAAGAATGTTAGGGTCGAGCTGACAATGAATGTGGGAAGTCCCGAAGAGAGAGTGAAGGGAACCAACGAAGGAAGCAAAAAAGATTGAGATTGGAAAAGGAGGAGGAGGAGGAGGAAAAGGCGGGAGAGAGGTTGACTTGAATAAGATTTGGGAAACGAAGCATTTGGTCGCCCCTACCCAAATGGGAACCTTCATTTGCCAGAAAAGCGCTAGCCCGGTGGGGCCTAGTCGTCTCAGGGGGAAGTAGCCAGAGAGCTTTGACAACCGCTCAGAAACGGAGTCGGAGGCTGGGCAAGCCAATGGGAAGAATGGATGGCCTGGAGGAATAGGGGGAGGCGTCTTATAGTACGTGGGCTGAGGATATATTATGCTCCCATATAAATGAAGATAGATATACATTTGATACTGATGATATTTTTCTTCAAAAAAGGAAGACTTCTTTAGACTCTCGCAAACTTTCAAGCAAACCATCATATTTTTCGTACTACGGATGCCCTCATTCTAGTGCACCCAGCATCATTTGCATCAACCCCTCGTACAGGGTCTGCCGACCGTCATCTCACCCCCCCCCCCAACGAGCAAACACCGAGCAAGAATAAGCATGATAATCTCCCGAGCTCATCACAAATTCAATATTCTAATGGTATGGCCTCAACTTAATTTCTCCATCCCATCCCAACTTCCAGCAAACACAAACACACCTTTCTCCGTCTCAAAATATTTACCGTCCCTCAACCCCAGCAGTCTCAACGCATTGATCAGATGTGTCGACGACACGTTTTCTATGCGTTGCGATCCGAACTCAACACCAAGACCAAACCAGACCAATCATCTGTAATCCGACAGTTTCTCTCCGTCCCCAAAACAGAAATCCACCCAAATAATGACATAGGTGGTCTCATCAGCATTTCGTCGAAACAACGTCCGTCCGTCCAGCCATATCGGAACCATCTGAATTAGGAACGAGACACGCAAAACCATCCGGAGTAGACGAGACGTTTGTGATCTGAAGATGACTTTATCTAAGCACCGCTTCAGAATCATCTGAAGATTATTGAGACAATGTCACCGTTAGAGAAGCCCTTCTCTCCTCTTAGCAACGGCCAAACGCCTGTATCCTTCTAATTCGGAGGACGGGTGCCCTTCAATCCAATTGCGTGACGAAGTTTCATACGTTTTGTTGCAATAAGCATCCTAGCAGGGGTAGGAATGCCGAGCGCTTCGAGAACAACATCGATCTGTGCATCTACGAGCAGGATAAGAATACATACGCTGCATAGTATTAAGGTCGTCGGTGGTGTCAGGATGGCCATCAATGATCGTGTTCTCGTTGACGTGTTGCAAATGGGTCAGTGGAGTTGGTTCCCTCGACCGTCTCCTGGGCGTTGCAACTGCGAGCAACATTGTTATGGTTCCTATAGGAAGTACATATATTAGTTCAAGTCGGTTTAAAGTAGGGTAAACAATACTCACATCGCAGCCATCTGCTTCATCAATCTCTCGACGTTCTGGCTCGTTGCTGCGACTTCCTGGGAAATCTGCAGAAGCTGATTGCCTTGTTGGATCTGCGGCAGATGCCGGAGATGGTCAATCTCAGTAGCAATATCCGCGGCAGCTTGTTGTTTAAGGGCAGCGGCGTCCTGCTCTTGGGCGATAGCCGCGCCAAAAGAGACAAATATTGGTTGAGGCTGTCGAAATTGGTCATGTTGGCCATTTCCAACAGACGAGGGGGCTGTTCTGTTTGTTGAATCGGGCATATGTGAGGAGGTATAGAGGGTTACCGTCGATAAAATCGATGACTTCTTGATGCTGGTGAGATAGAGTTGAAAACGATGTTGTTGTCGTGGTTGTTAGACAGCAACGTTGTTTGTTGCAAAGTGAGGTAGGATTAGATATAGCTAGCTAGGAGTGTGTGCCAAGCCTTTTGTCCTCTCACGTTGCACAGTCCTAACAACTCCTAACTGTCCGTGCTATTACTCCGTACGCACCGCCTAATATCAGCTAAAAACATTATTCTTCTAGTAGCTATTAAGTTTAGGTGAGAATCGCGTACTATATATTACGAATCACGGAATATAGTAAGTAGTCTAGATAGCGCTCTAATAGAATAAGATATAATATCTAAGGAATAGAAGATAATATAAGAGAGAATTAGTAATATAAAAGACATTTAAAAGTTTTAGTATCTTACTATTATAAGACTATTAGAAGTTATATATAGTTATATAACGTAATCGTCTATATCGCTTATATCGCTCTAATCGCGAGCGATATAAGCGATATAAGTAAGATAAGTAATTATAACGAAACTTAAACGAACTAAACAAAGATAACTAAGTCTCGAAGGTTAGTATATAAGTAAGAAGTATAGATATACTAGGTTGTTTACTTAGAAGTAAACTCGTTACTTATATTAAAGATATTAAATAAGATAATAAGATTAATAACTAAAGTTAAGTATAAAGCTTCTATCTAATAGTAGACGTACTAGTATATATAGAACCTCTTATACTACCTAGATCTCTATATAAGCCTAGATCCCTAGATCTCTCTAGATCTCTTAAAGGATCTAAAGAGATCTATTATATAACTACTAATAGTTATTTAATAATAAGATTCTAGAATATCTAAATACTTTTATATTACTAATTCTCTTTTATATTACCTTCTATTTCTTAGATATTATATCTTATTCTATTAGAGCGTTATTTAGACTACTTATTATATATAACGTAATTTATAATACTATCTCTTTCTTAGCTTAGTATATTCTTATACTTAAGTATAAGCTAAGAAACTTAGTTAAAGTATTAGTAGTATTCTTTTCTTTTTATTATATCTTATCTTATATAAAAGAAGAAAGAAGAACGAATACTTCTTATAAAAAGTATTAAAATAGTTTATAATAAAATATTACTATATTCTTACTATACTTCTTAAAAGTATAAATATTTTATTAATATCTTCTAATCTTCTTAATATTTTAAATATATTTAGTTAAAGCTAAAATATAATAGAACTAACGATGTTTAAGAGAAGAACGTTTCTTATACTAGTAACTAGTTCTTTATTAAAAGATAAGAAAAGAAGCTAGATAAGAAGAAGGAGGAGGTAATAGTAAAGATTCTATAGTTACGAAAGTAGAAGGCCTTTTTTAAAGAAAGGTAATATAAAATATCTTATTAAGGACTTCGTTTTCTTAATAAACTTAATACTACTAAGGAGGTAGAAAAGAAAGAGAAGAAGGAGAAAGAAAGAGAGGAATAAGAGTAGTAAGAGGCAGAGGTTATCTATCTAGTAGCCTTATCTATTCCTACTAATTCCTAATCTAAGATAGTCCTTAACCTAGCCTTCTTTATAGCTTTTCTTTTAAACTCTAAAATATAAGTAAACCTAGGTTTTCTTAATAAAACTTCTAAAGTTCTACTAAGTAATAGTTAAGATTACTTCTTAACTCTTAAGTATTTTCTAAGTATAGGTAATCTAACTATTTAATTAGATACTTAACTTATCTTCTAATAAGTTTATAGTTAAGAATCCTCTTAACTTTATATTTAGTATTTAGGTTTACTAGTTAAATTTCTATAAGTAGAGCTAGTAGTACTTCTAGTAGTACTAGTTTAAGTAAGAATATATAGAATACTAGATAGATATTTATTATCTTTAATAGTACTAGTTTATAATTTAAAGGTCTTTTAACTTATTTAATTTTAAATAGTCTAAGTTTTTTATAGTCTAGTTTATTACTTAACGTGTTTCATAAGCGAGTCGCCTATATAAGCGAGTCGCCTACTTTCCTCGTCGCGTACTATATACTACCTTTAAATTATAATAGCTTAATACTACAACGTTTAATTACCTTCTTAAGAAGCTAATATTATTTTAGCAACCTAAGAACTCGAAAATAACACGTTATTAACTAAATAAAGCGCTGTAAAGATTTACTATATTCCTCGAAAGACTCTCTCTAATCGACGCGCCGGAAAGCTCTTACGACGCGATTACTAGCCTAATTCGAAAAAGCTTATAAAGCTAGAGAAGAAGGCAATAGTTAGATATATATTAGAGTTAGATTCGCGAGGGTTTTCGTCTATAAGAGATATAGTACGAGATATAGCTAATAATCTACTAAGAGAGCGCGATAGAAAGCCTATAGATAGGAACTAGCTAGATAACTTTATAAAACGTATACCTAAGCTTAAAACTCGATAGAGTCGTTTATACGATCGTTAGCGAGCTTTAACTAAGGATCCGCGAGTTATTAGTCTATAGTTTACGCTTATATAGTCTATTAAAGAGAAATATAGTATTTAAGATAAGAATATTTATAACTTTAACGAAAGTAGCTTTATAATAGAAGTTATTTCGTCTTAACTTGTTATTATAAGCTTAGAAACGCGTAGGAAGCGAAAGCAAGTTTAGCTAGGTAATCGTAAGTAGGTTATAGTTATTTAGAGAGTTAATATAATAGGATAGATAATCTCGTTATTTATTATATTCGTAGGCAAAGTACTTATTTCTACCTAGTACTAAGATATATATATACTATACGATTAGGTAATTAAGGTTAGCAACAATAGCTAGACAAATAATAAGCTGATTTAATTATATCTAAGGAAAATAGTAGCTAGAAATAAGATAAAGAGTCTAGGAAGAGAGTTCGTATAGACAGGTACTATAGCTGTTATAGTAAAACTAGGTATAATTCTTATACTTATTAGGTAGAAATATTAGATATAGAAGATAGCGAAAGTTCTAAAGAATACTAGATAGCTTCTATAGTAATAATAACTTTATATAGTATTAAGTATTTTATATTATAATAATACTAGGTTGAAAAAGTAGGCGACTCGCTTATGTAGGCGACTCGCTTGTGAAACACGTTAGTCTTTTTATATTAATATTCTTTTATATTAAATAGACTTTATCTCTCTCTTTTAGCGTTAGCTTCTAACTACGTCGTTTATTATAGTAGTAAGCGTTCTTTTTAGCTACGAACTATAGGTCTTTTATAAGTTCTTTATATAAGCTCTTAATTCTTAAGATATAAATATAAGTAAGTTAGTTATTAATAGTTATAGATAGTAGTTCTTAATATACTAATAATTTATATTTATAATTAGTATAGAATAGTGTAATAAGTATTATTTCTATTATTAAACTATTATAAGTAAACTATACTAAAGGTAGTAGCTCTATCTAGTTATTTTACTAGTAGTTTATATAATAATAAAGATATGTTTTAACTACTTAATTTATACGTTTGTTTCTTTTATTTATTTAAGAGTAAAAAGCTATAAAAAGCTTCTTTTTTATATCTAATTATTTTATAAGAGCGATTTAAAATTTTAAGGTAAAGAGTTTATCTCTATTTAAGAGTATCTCTTTAAATAGTCTATGTTTTATAACTACTTCTTTAAGGAATGTAAATACTAATTCCTTAGCTATACTTAACTCTATATATACTATTAGAATTATATACTTTATAAGTTGTTTTATAATAACTATGATTATATTATATTTAACTCTTATTATTAGATCTTTAGATTTTAGTAATTTAATAATAAAATCTATAGATATTAATTTCTAAGGTTTTTATAGTATTAGAGTAGTGTTTATCTATTTATAAGGAGTATAGTAGAAAGTCTTATTCTAGGTATAGGTATTATATTCTATTATTACTTCTTTAACTATTATAGATAATTAATTAATATAGTAGTATTATCTTATCTACTAAAGGGTTCTATAAATACCTTAGTAGCTATAAGTAGGTATAGTATAGTATTCCTATATAAATTCTTTTATATACGAGCTAGGAACTTATAGTTTCCCTTTTATATACTAGTTATATCCTTTATATATATTTTAAATTTTATCTATCTAGATGTTATTTATTACTACTATTTTATATATAGTAGGTACTAAGTCTCTATTTTTAAGAGTTTTTAAGATTATAATCTTCTTATACTCTTTATTTCTCTTATATCTAGGTTTTAGCTAAGAGTATTAGCTTAAGTATTTAATATTCTTTTTATATATTAAATAATAATATTAAATCCTTCTAATATTTCTACTTATCTAGCTAACTATCTAGTTATAAGTTCTTTAGTTATTATAAATGTCTTAAGGTTCTTATAGTTAGATAAAATCGTAACTTAGTATTTTACTAGCTATAAATAAATTCTCTAGTATTCTAAGGCTAATACTATAGTAAGTAATTTCTTATTAAAGATATTATAGTTTTATTATACTAGGTTAAACGTTTTAGAATAATATATAATAAGTATAAGTTTCTCTTTTTTATTTAGTTATAGGTAAATTATACTTACTAATATATCTAAAACGTCTATTTTAATTATACTAGGTTTTTCTATATTAAAATTATATAGAATAGGTTTTTCTATAAACCTTACTTTAATCTTTTAAAAAGCGTTCTTAGCTTATTTATTCTAAATAAACTTAATAGCTTTCTTAACTAATACTATTATTAGTTTAATAATCTTTATATAATCTTAGATAAATAGATAGTAAAAGTTTATAAATCTAAGAAAAGACTATATATCTTTTATATTCTCTAGTAACTTCTAGTTTAAGATGTTTTAGATCTTTACTAGATCTATTTCTATTTTCTCTAAGCTAAATACCTATTCTAGGAAAAGTGTCTAAGTTACTTTAAACTTATATTTTAAGAGGCTTAACTAAGAGTTTACTTTTATAAGTTATTATAAAACTTCTTTAATATATTTTTTATATTCTTCTTCTTTTTCTAAGAAGATTAAAATATTATCTAAGTAATAGATTACTATTACTCTTAGAAGATCTTTTAAAATATTATTATTTTATCTCTAATATATAGCTAGTATATTATAAAGTCTAAATAGTATAACTATATATTTATAAAGGCTTAATAGTAAGGTAAACGCTATCTTCTATTTATCTCTAGTTTTTATTTATATAAGTCTATAAGTGTTTTATTAATCTAGTTTTATAAATCGTACTACCTTATCTAACTTATCCTATAAGTATTAGCTAGGTAGTAGTAGGTAAGCGTTCTTAACTATAACGTAATTTACTTCTTAGTAATTAATATATACTCTCTTATCTAAGTCGTCTTTCTTCTTAATAATAAGTATATTTAAGGTAATTAGTAACTTAGATTTTCTAATATATCTCTTCTTAATACCTTCTTTTATATAACTTTCTATTCTCTATAGACTTTTCTAGTTATATAACTGAAGCTTCTACTTTAAGAGATTATAACCCTCTTTTAGTTTAATCTTATAATCTTATAAGCAATGTTTTAATAAGGCTTATAAGTTTTCTAGGTTTTTAAACAAAGCCTTAAATTCTCTATACTATATAGGTATTTTGTTATTAGCTTTCTTACTAACTTATAGAGGACCCTAGACAAGGTATCCTAGCGTATTAGAAGAGGTAGCGCTAACCTTATTCTAGTCTTAAAGTTATAAACACGAACCTATATATTTATATTAGCTAAATATTACTATTCTAGCCTTCTAGTCGATATCTAGATTATATTCTTAAATCTATAGTATACTAAGTATTACTTCCTTACTTTCTATCTTAATAATATTAAATTATATATCTAAGTAGTATTCTTTAATATTAGTTTCTATTAGAATAGTTTACTAATTAATAATCCTATTTTAGTATATAATATCTATTCTATTAACTACTCCTAATTAGTATAGTTTTATTCTCTTAATTAGAATATTTAGCTTTCTTAAAGCTATAGAGGAAATAAAGTTACTTATTACTCCTAAGTTAATTATAACTTATAACTTTTTTCCTTATATTTCTATAGTTACTACTAACTACTTCTCTCTTAAAGTAGTATATATCTCTAATTTTATATAATAAACTCTAAATATATAGTCTCTTATATTCTTTTCTCTAACCGCTCTTATTTAGGACTAAGGAAAAAATACTACTCTGTCTATATTAAACGAAGCTACTTCGTATATCTAGTAACTTTTTACCGTTCTATTAGGTTTAGGTAAGGTTCTCTTAAACCTTTTTTCTAATATCTAATTAGTAGTAGTACTTAGTATATATCTAATCTAATATATAGTTATTTCTTATACTACTTCTAGAAACTATAATTCTCTTATAAATAGAAAATAATATTCTTCTAGTTCTAACTCTACTTATTCAGCTATGTCGAATTCCCGTCGTTTCTAAAAGAGTATACTAAATAGTTTAGACAAACTATATCTTCTAAATATTATTCCGTTATTTTCGATTAATATAACTATAATATAATAACTGAATTCCTCTAGTATATACTTTTTAGGTACTGTTCTAAGGAAAGCTGTCTTAATCCTTCCTTAGAATCTATTTAGGACTTACTACGACTATAAGCTAGTCTCTTTCTAAACGTTGTAGACCTTCTATACGTCTCCTACTTTAGGATAACTAGGTCTTTTAGCTTATTATTAACTATGCTCGAGTTCTTTTCCTTTAATAGTTTCTCTACTAGTAATTAGGCTAACTAAAGTTATTATCTTATAGTCTTCTCTTTTAATAGTATATATTATTAAGAGAGTTAGATTAACTCCTTATATTAAATAAGAGCTTTAGAAGTCTGGTTTCTAGTTATCTATATATATCTAGCGATTTCCTTACTTAAACGTTCTAGTAAACGCCTAGGTTTCTCTTATACTAGGACTTATATCTCGAACTTCTTCTTCTAAACTAGATAATAAGTTTAATAACTTTAAAGAACTAGTTAAGAGTAGTGATTTATATCCTACTTAAATAGGTAACGTATTTCCTACTTTAGACTATAAAAATATAGTACCTATTACTATATCTAAGGTATCTATTATATTATAGTATTTCTTAAGAAGTAGATTTCTATTATTATCGATGTCTTAAACACTCCCCTTCTTATTATCTTCGACTTATATTCTATATCTCCTAGCTTTAAGTTCTAAATCCGTAAGTTTAATTTTATTAAGTAAAGCTACTTCTTTTTAGACTATAGTATTAACTTGCCTTTTCTCTTTTAAGTCCTTTTTCTTAGTATACTCGTTTATCTTATAGCTAGGTAGACTATATAAGTAATATAAATTTTACTTATACTAGCGATTTCTTTCTTTCTAGGATAGTCCTCCTTTCTAGAAGTTTTCTTTCTTAGATTCCTTCTATAGAACCTATGATTTCTAAGTAGTATTAATTTCTATAAGATCTCTATAATCTTTTTATCTACTCTTTTTATATTAATAACTATAACTTTCTTTCTTCTCTAGATTTCTTTTATAGATATAATTATCGATTTTAATTATATTATTTGTTAATTTATTTAATATATCTAAAAAATCTTCTTAGGTAAGTTTATCTTTAATATTATTCTTAAGTCTATAATAGAATTGTTTATATAACGTCTTATTATTCTATCCTATTTATATAGAGTATTATTAAAATTATAAGATATATTTAGTAGCTAAGCCCTTTTACTTAAGTATATATAAAGCTCTAACTACTTTTTTTTTTATATTAATATTCTTAAAAACCTAGTTAATTCTATTCTTAAACTCTTAAACATTCTTAAATAAATCTCTTATCTTCTTAGACATTTAAAGAGAGACTTTTCCCTTAGTTAGAACTATATTTAGAGGACTACTAGGTGAATAAAATAACTAGTTATAAGCTGCCTCTTTGAGATAAGTAGATAACTATATAACCTAGTTAGTTTTATTTCTAAACTAAACGTAATAGAAGTTTAAATAGAGGGAAGCTTTTATTAAAAACTTAACTAGTTTCTTAGGCGATCTATTAAACAGCTTCGGAATTAGAAGTTTCACTTCCTTATAAAGAGTAGTAACTAGTATAACTGAGAGAGCTATAGCTGGTTTTAGCAGAGTAGTTTTCAGAGTAGAAGAGGTTACTAATATAGTAGCAATCTTACTTCTAAGTAGGTACTTAAAGTATAATAAAACTTAAATAAACTAAACAAAGATAACTAAGTCTTAAAGATTAGTATATAGGTAAGAAGTATAGATATACTAGGTTATTTACTTTAAAGTAAACTCGTTACTTATATTAAAGATATTAAATAAGATAATAAGACTAATAACTAAAGTTAAGTACGAAGCTCCTATCTAATAGTAGACGTACTAGTATATATAGAACCTCTTATACTACCTAGATCCCTATATAAGCCTAGATCTCTAGATCTCTCTAGATCCTCTAAAGGATCTAAGAGGATCTATTATATAACTACTAACAGTTATCTAATAATAAGATCCTAGAATATCTAAATATCTTTATATTACTAATTCCCTCCTATATCACCTTCTATTTCCTAGATATCGTACCTTGTTCTATTAGAGCGCTGTCTAGACTACTTACTATATATAACGTGATTTATAACAGTAATATACTTAGAGAACGAAGGTTTTATATAAGACTAGTATATCTACTTTTAGATAGAAGCTTCGTACTTAACTTTAGTTATTAATTTTATTACTTTGCTTTAATATCTTTAATATAAGTAACGAGTTTACCTCTAAGTAAATACTATATAATAGTTATCTTCTTTATCTATCTACTAACTATCGAACTCGATACTTTTATAAGTTAGATACTAGTTTTGTTATACTTTAAGTATCTACTTCTAAAGCTAATACTATTATAATAACTTTATATTAGATACCTGTCTCTACTACTAGCTTAGTAGTACTAGCTTAAGTAGTTACTATAGTATCTATATATTATAATTAGATTAAAGTTAAGGTCCTAGACTCTTATCTTAGTAAGTGAACTAAACTTAGAAGCTCTTAAGTTCTTAGTAGAAATAGGCTTTAAGAGCTAAGTCTTCTTATTCTACTCTGTCTACGAATTACTAGAAGCGTACTATATAATTAGTAGCTAACTTTTCTTATTATAATTCTAATAATTAACGCTTAGTAGTTCTTTTAGTATTAATATCTTTAAATACTCTCTCTATCTTTCTTTTAAATCTAATCTAGGTTCTAAAAATCTTATTTATTTCGTCTTAGTAATCGTTAGTCTAATCTGTTTCTAGCGATTTAAGATAGTCTTATAAGAACGTCTTAATCTAGTTAAGAGCTAGTCTATATAAGAAGGTAGTAGCTTATATCGTCTTTTCTAAGTTATTAGTAAACTCTATAAAGTTAAAGACGATATATATCTCGTACTAGAGTAAGAAGCTATATAAAAGACGAAATATCTTAGAGAGAACGACTAGAAGACCTCGGCGAAATAATTAACCTTTCTATTAAAATCAACAATCGAGCTTATAAGTAAAGCTATAAAAGAAAAGGCTAATATAGTTATTATTCTACTAAACGTAGAAAGTTAGAACGTAACTAATAGCTATAACTAATAGAACTAGATATAACTAAAAAGAAACCTTCTAAGAAAGAACGTATTAAATAACACGAGTAGAACTTATATTAATTATATAGCCTTTCTAGCTATAGAGCTAATAAGTATAGTAAGAATATAACAAAGAAACTATAGAAAGGAAAAAAGCATCTTAGTACTACTTATTAGTAGATAATAGTAGTACTTAAAAGATAAGAATTTATAGAAGAAGAACTTAAGACACGTAGATATAGAATCTAAGTCGAAGATAAGAAGATAGCTAGTACGTTATAAGATATTAACAACGATAGTAACCTACTTCTTAAGAAATATTATAATATACGATCTAAGAAAGAATATATATAGCCTCTTTAAGCGGAATATAAGTTACTACCTTCTACTAGCTTCTCTAAGTATTTAGACTTATTATCTAGTTTAGAAGAGAAAGTTCGTAATATAGAACCTAAGATAGAAGAGACCTAGGCTTTTATAAGAGGTATTAAACTAACTCTCTTAGTAATATATATATATTTATAAGAGATAACTCTAAAATAATAACTCTAGTTAGTCTAATTACTAGAAGATAAACTATTAAAGAGAAGAAACTAGAGTATAGCTAATAATAAAGGTTATTAAGAAGACCTATTTTAGACTTATATTTCTAAGGAGATAAATAGAACGGACTATACGTCTTACTTAAAAGAAATAGCTTTATTAGAATATTATATTACTAAGAGTAAGCTCTACTTTCGAGATAGACTATATATTCTAGATACTAAGCTTAGAGTCTAGCTTCTTTAGAGAATCTACAACTTAGTTAAGAGTAGTTACGTATTACGAATCACGTGTAAGACGTAGTAAGTAGTCTAGATAGTATTCTAATAGAATAGAATATAAGTATCTAGAAAAGAAAAGATAATATAAGAGAAGGTCTAGAAAGTAGGTAATACTTAAGAACCTTAGGATTTCACTATTAAGATTATATTAGAAGTTATATAATAGATCCTCTTAGATCCCGTAGAGGATCTAAAGAGATCTAGGGATCTAAAGAGATCTAGAGATCTAACTTTAAGAAGAGATCTAGAGAAGTATAAAGGTTCTATATAAAGCTAGTACGTCTGCTATTAGATAGAAGCTTCGTACTTAACTTTAGTTATTAATCTTATTATCTTATTTAATATCTTTAATATAAGTAACGAGTTTACGTCTAAGTAAAAACACTAGCGTATCTATACTTCTTATCTATATACTAATCTTTAAGACTTAGTTACCTTTATTTAGTTAGTTTAAGTTTCGTTATACTTTAAGTACCTACTTAGAAGTTTAGTTACTATAGCTCTAGTAACCTCTGCCGCCGCCGCTGCTAGTCTAAATACTAGCTAAGTTAATATTATTAGAATATTAGAAAGTACTATTAGAGAAACACCTGCTAGTATATAACTAGCTAAGGATAATAATAATATTAGTATACTAGACACTCCTAACTCTTATAAAGTCGAAGTACTTAAGTCTATCAAAGTTAAGATACTAGACATATATTATAGAAAGTATAAAGAACTCGATTTATTCCTTCTCTAAATAGATATCTATTTTAACTTTAACTCTAATAAATTCGAAGGTAATTATAATTCGCGATCTATCTTTACTATCTCCTATCTTAGGAGATTAGTATTAGAATAAGTATAGCTATATTTAGAAGACTTCTTTAAAAACGAAGTTAAAGATAGATTTATAGAGATAACTAAGGTTATATTTAAATCTTAGAGAGGATTTAAAACAACTATTTAGAAAGTCTTTAGAGACTTCGATATAATTTAAACTACTATATAAAAGCTTTTAGATTTATACTAAACTAGATTAGTAATAGATTATACTAATAAATTCTAATATTATAGAACAAAGTTAGAATAGAATACTATTACTCTTATAAAGCTCTTTTATAGAGGATTAAAGAAATATATTTATAAGAAGATAACTAAATAAAATATATAGTTTTAAACTATTATAAGTATAATTAAAGAGGTTATCTAGCTAGATAACCGTATATACGAATTTAGAAAGAGTAACTATAGACGAGGTAAGAAGAGTAGAGAGTTAGGAAAGTAGAAGCACGCCTACGCTAATAAACATAGTAAGAAAGCGAACGTTATATAGAAAAAGACCTTTCTAAAGAAAGAAGGACTTTCCTAAGAGAAGTGAAATCGTCGACGTAAGTAGAACTTATATTATAACTATAGTATCTCTAGCTATAGAGTAAATAAGTATAGTAAGAAGAAGAACTCTAAAGAGAAGAGACAGGTTAACGCTACTATTCGAAAAGAAGTAGCCTTACTTAATAAGATTAAACTTACGAACGCTAAGCTTAAAGCTAGAGAATATAATACGTAGATCGAAATAGACGCTATAGATATAACTAGAAGTGCTATATATCTATAACTAAACGAAATTAGGTTATAAGACAGTAGAGTATAGAATACTAATAATAACAGAGATCTACTTCTTAAAGAATACTATAATATACGATTAGTATTAGAATTCGAATAACCTCTTTAAGTAGAATACGAATTACTACTATTAACTAGTTCTTTAGAATTATTAGAATTATCTTCTAAATATAAGAAAGAGATTAGAGATATAGGTTCTAAAGTTAGAGAAACTTAGGCTTTTACTAGAATATTTAAATAAGAGAATCGATAAGTATATATAGATAACTAGAAGCCTAACTTCTAGAATCGTTATACTACTTAGAGTATTAAACCTACTCTCTTAATAATATATACTATTACCTAAAATAACTCTAATAAAATAACTATAGTTAGTCTAATTATAAGCTAGGAAACTATTAAGTTTAAAGAATCTAAATATAGTTAGAGATAGACTAAGAAACCTAGTTAGTCTAAGATAGAAGATATATAGATAGTCGTAGACCTTTAGAAAGAAACTAGCTTATAGTAATAGTAGAGTTCTAGAGATTTTATAGAATAGCTAAAACCTAGTTTCTTAGGTACGTTACTCGGTAATAAGAGAACGATACTAGAAATAGAAGATAAATACGCTGTAGCTGTATTAGTTAGTAATATTAGAGTAATATTTAGAGAACCTAGAACTAGGAGATTATTTAGTATAATCTTTTAGAAGCTAAACTAATATAATATAAACTAAGAAACAGAGATAGTATAGAGAGAACTTTACTATCTAATAGTTAGAGAATTATAGTCTATTAAAATAATAAATAGAACTATAGCTAAATAGATACGATATTATCTAAGAGCTATATCTAACTAGTCTATAGAAAAACGATTTATTAGAACTTTACTAGAACTAGAATAAACTATAGAATATAGATTAATATATAAGATAGCTTCTATAGATTTAGAAAAGATAATCTTATTTCTAAAATCTAGTTAGAAAAACGAGAATAAGGAAAGATTTATAATATACTTTATAAAGAAAGAATTAAACACTATCTCTAGAGAAAATTAGTTAATTATAACTATGAAAATATAAGAAAAGGAACTCCGAATTATAATTAACTCTATAGTAATAGATAACTTTCTTTCTTTAACAGTTCTAAAAAAACTAAACGTCTTAATTAAAGATATAAAGCTATACTACTTAGGAGTAGTTAATAGAATAGACGTTATATACTAGGATAGAATTATTAATTAGTAAACTATTCTAATAAAAGTTAATATTAAAGAATACTACTTAGATATATAATTTAATATTATTAAAATAGAAAGTAAGAAAGTAATACTTAGTATACTATAGATTTAGGAATATAATCTAGATATTAACTAGAAGACTTAGATAGTAACTTTTAGTTAATATAATTACGTAGGTTTATAATTATAACTATAAAGCTAGAACGAGGTTAGCGCTACCTCTTCTAATATACTAGAACACCTCGTCTAGAGTCCTCTATAGATTAGTAAGACAGCTGATAACGAAATACCTATATAGTATAGAGAATTTAAGGCTTTGTTTAAAAATTTAGAAGACTTATAAGCCTTATTAGAATATTACTTATAGGATTATAAGATTAAGATAAAAGAGAGTTATTATCTTTTAAAGTAGAAGCTTTCGTTATATAACTAGAAAAGGCTTTAAAGAATAGAGAGTTATATAAAAGAAGGTATTAAGAAAGAGTATATTAGAAAATCTAAGTCGCTAATTATCTTAAATATACTTATTATTAAGAAAAAGAACGACCTAGATAAGAGAGTATATATTAATTACTAAGAAGTAAATTATACTATAGTTAAGAACGCTTATCTACTACTAGCTAGCTAATACTTATAAAATAAGTTAGATAAGGTAGTACGATTTACGAAACTAGATTAATAAAACACTTATAGACTTAAATAAATAAAAGTTAGAGATAAATAGAAAATAGTATTTACTTTACTATTAAGCTTTTATAAATATATAGTTATACTATTTAGACTATATAATATACTAGCTATATATCAGAGATAGAATAATAATATTTTAGAAGATCTTCTAAGAATAATAGTAACGTAGTTTATTACTAAGTAGTATATATCACCGAGTAGTATACTTTCTCTCTACTCTACTACTTTAATATTAGATTAATTAACTATAATAAATAATATTAATTAAAACTACTTAGAATCTAATAAACTAGATATATCTATAATCTCTCTTAGAACGCTTATCACGTCGAGCCTATTCCTCTACCTCCTTTTAAGCTAATACGTTCTATATATCCTCTATAGTAAGTGTATCTTCTTAACAGACCCGAGTCTTTTTAGCTCTACAGCGCTTACTAAGTGCTTTATTTACCTTACGAAGAGTATAGACTTCGGCTAATAACAAAGTTATCTTATAAGCTAATAGCTCTATACTCTTTACTAATATAGCTATAGTCTCGAAAATAGAGGTTAGTAAGCTTCCTTAATAGCGTGAAATACGATTCTTAACTAAAGTTGTTTATAAAAGGACGTTAGTTAGATTATAAGAGGTTTATAAGACCTAAGGGTTAGCGGCTACAGAGGAGGGTCTAGTAGATATAGGAGTTCGTAATCGGATATTAAGCTTTAATATTATAGTCTAGGGATTAAAAGATACTAAGCCAGCTCTGCGGAATCTAGCTTAGGCGTTTTAAGTTATTATTAATTACTTGTAAGCTACGTAAAAAGCTAAAAAGAACTCGACCTTAGTAATATAGTTAATATAAGCTTTAATAAAAGTCTTAATTTAACGCTTATATATATGTTTAAGAATACTAAAATATCTAACGTCGAGTAGCTAGGTTAAATAAGAGGAATAAGAAAGTAGGTAAAGAGTAATAATATTATTAGCTTTGTAATACTCTTAAAATACAGCTGATTTATAACTCTTATATCTATCTAATACTAACGTGTTTTATAAGCGAGCTGGCTATATAAGCGAGCTAGCTACTTTTCTAAACAACTTATTTTTAAATATAAATTACTTAATACTAGAATAAGCTATTATATTATATAAGATACTATAAGATTATTCAGAGTCGTTACTATCTTTAGTATCTACTATTTCTACTTAATAAGTATAAGAATTATATCTAATTTTACTATAACGTCTATAGTATCTCTTTATCTAAACCTTCTTTTTTATCTCTCTACTATCTTCCTAATTACTATCTTCTATAAGAGTAATTAAACTAATTACCTCCTCTACTGTTAATGTCTCTTTACTCTGAATATATTTCCTTTTATAACTCTTATACTTGGTTATAGCCTTAGTTATCTTACGAAGATCTATATAACGGCCCTCTACAAATGCACCAAAAGAGATGCTTATAGAATAGTACCTGTATTCGAAGAAAACTAAACTAAAGAGAGAAGAGGAGAGTTGGTACGCTCTGTCTCTATTTATATATACTAAGCGAGACTTCGGTAGAACCTTAGTACGTGATCCAGTCGTATATAACTGGGACTGTTACACCACCCCCTCCTTCAACCGGGCCCCCTTTAACCAAGCCGCTTTGTCTTCCGTAGCTATAGGGTCGTTACTCTCTAATTCGCTGTAATTGTCTCTTCCTGCCTCGTACGCCTCTAGCTACAAAGGAAGAGCCTTTAGAGGCCTGTCAGCTGTTGGATTCGCTAAATAGAATTCCTTTAATATATATAGCGAGTAGGCTACGTAGCGAGCTAGGTGCTAGTTAAGGTCCTCGTTATAGCCCTTCTACTTTAATCGGTAGTAAAGAGACTTCTATCGCGTCTTACTTGTAAGTACTTCCTTAACCTCCTATTCTTCTTCTTTGTCGACGATAATTAGTAGAGGTGGCGCACTTACTTGTCTAGGCAGAGGATCGTCTAAAGCTTTGCGTAACTTCTCTAGTACGAAGACAGGATAGACTCTAATAGAGGATGGTAACTAGAGTCTAAAAGCAGAGCTAACTTCCTTAAGGATCTTAAAAGGTCTAGCTATCTAGTGGTCTAACTTCCGGCTAGGTCTTTGTATATTCCAGTTCTTTGTAGTAATAAAAACTATATTACTGACTCTAAAGTCTACTTCTTATCTATGTCTATTCACGTCCCGTTCTTTCTTTTCTTAAGCTTTTACTATATTCGCTTAGCCGACGTCTAGTACTTCTTAAAGAGTCTTTATAACTGTTGTAGCTTCTTCTTATAATAGCCTCTCTTATATAGTCGAGGGTTTAGGCGTATACTAGTTAAAAGACGTTCTTAGTAAGTAGCCCTTTTGTAATTTAAACAGGGATATTCTAATAGTACTATAAGGCAGTATAAGCTGAGCGTGGTCTATTATTAGAAGTAGCTCTGACTAATTATTCTAGTAGTAATTTACGTACAGCCGTAAGCGCTAATCTAGGTACTGGTTTATAATTTCGGTTTGTCCGTCTGTCTAGGCGTGATTTGTAGTCGAAAGTCGAAGCTAGACGCCGAGGATTCGTGTAAATTCTCGCTAGAAGGCAGAGATAAACTAAGAGCCTCTGTTAGAGATAATACTCTCTAGGATTCCGTGATATTATAATACGTGCTATAAGTATAGCCTAGCTATCTGCTTAGCTGTTACTTCCTTTTAGTACGGGATAGAGATAGATTATTTAGATAATCGGTCGATAACTACGAATACGTTATTAAAGCTGTGCTTATTAGCTAGGAAGGATTTAAAGTCTATTACCACGTGTTACTATATACGTAATAGGACTAGAAGTGGGTGTAGATAACTAGGGGTCTTGTCTCTTAGCACATCCGCTCTTCGACATTCGTAACAGTTACGTACGTATTATATAATATCAGACTTTATATTTCGCTAGATATATCTTAAGCGAAGGATCTAGTAGGTCTTATCTCGTCTAGGGTAGGCTAGTAGTACTTGGTCGTATGCTTCATAGATCAGGTCTATCTATAAAGTATCGATATCTAGTACTATTAAGTAGCCTCGATAAAGCAGTAGGTCTTCCTCTAAGACGTACGGAGAGTCTTCGTCGTTCTCAGCCTGTAATTGTAAAGCTTGAAGTGTCTTAGCATCCTTATTTGCTTTACGGATTCGTTTAGAGAGCGTAAGAGACTCCTGGAAGTGGTCGTCGTCGACTAGAGCTAGTATAATAGAGCTTATTTCGACCTCGAGGTCTTTAAGTGTTTCTATATCGACTTGTTCTTTTGTTAAGAGCGTATAGGTCTAGTATTATTCTTTCAGCTCCTTCTAAGTCCGTAACTCGTCCGTTTTTCGTGTTAAAGCGTCTGCCTTTCTATTCTCTTTTCTAGAATAGTATATTACTATAAAGTGGTATTTAGCTAAAGCTTTAGCCTATCTGGCTTAACGTGTAGTAAGCTGCTTTGTCGTTATAAAGTACTCGAGTGCTTTATAGTTAGTATAAATACGAACTTTCTTATACGTGCTTTATAATTCCGGTCTCTATTCTATAAGCGAGCGTACGATTACGAGTATCTCTTTGTTATAAATCTCGTAATTATACTCAGCTAAGAATATAACCTTACTAAAGTAAGCTACTAGGTACTATTCGCCGTCTGCTTATCTGTTATTATAGTATCCTAGCGATTATCCCGTCTGAGGCGTCTGTCTCGATCATCGTAGGAAGCTCTAGAGAGTAGTAGCGAAGGACTGGTGCCGTCGTAAGGTATTCTTTCAGCTTCTTAAAAGCGTCCTAGCAGCTTTTGTCGAAGTTAAAGAGTACGTTGTCTTTTATAAGACGTGTAAGTAGTTTTGTAATAATTCCGTAATTCTATATAAACCTCTAGTAGAAGTTGTAAAAGCCTAGGAAGCTCTAGACGCCTTTTACTATATCTAGTACTTGCTAATTCTAGACTACTATAACTTTTTCTAGATCTACTTTAATACTATTAGTCTTAATAATAAAGCTAAGGTATTTTGTCTTCTCGACGTCAAATTCGCATTTCTTAATATCTGCTTATAAGCTAGTATCTCGTAGTTACTAGAGGACTTTTTATACGTGTTCCTCGTACTCTAATATATTCGAAGAATAGATAAGGATGTCGTCTAAGTAAGTAGAGTAGAAATCGTCTAAATAGTCGAAAAGTACGTCGTTTATATACCGCTAGTACGTAGATAGTCTATTTATAAGTCTAAAGAGTAGAACCTTATACTTATATATTCTATAACGTGTATAGAAAGTAGTTAGTTCTTTAGAATTAGGATCTATTTATATATAATAGAAAGCTTAATAGATATCGAGTTTTGTAAAGATACGAGCTTGGCTAATATAGGCTAGCGTTTTATTAATAAGAGGAAGTAGATAGTAGTCTTTTCGAGTAAGGTTGTTAAGCTTCTAGAAGTCGATATAAAAGCGTAATCTTCCGTCTGCCTTCTTAATAAACAGTACTAGAGTAGTAAAAGAGGACTGGCTATGCTCTATAAATCTCTTATAAAGGTTGTCTAAGATGTATTCCTTTATAGTAAGTAGCTCTTTAGTCGACATCTTATATAGTAGGGAATATCTAAGAGTATCTGTTCCTTCTAGCTATATTTTATAGTTATAATATTAGTAAGGTGGTAGGGTATCTAAAGCTTCCTTTAAGAATACGTTTATAAAATCTATATACTTCTCTAAAACCTCTAGTATTACTATATAATCCTCTTCTTATCTAGCTATAATACTGTTAATCTCGTATAAGCTAGTAGTGAACATCTCGCTGTCTTTCTAAAGTAAATAGTAGTATATTCCTACTATAGATATAGTAGAGATGTTGATTATCATAGAAGGTTCTTGCTTTAGAAAGGGCTTTCGTTAATAGACTAGGGTAAGTACTTTCTTAGGTAATCTCTTGAGTTCCCGTTTTATAATCTAGTATTATACTTATATAGAAGACTAGTAGTTGCTTTCGCAGATCGTAGGTACGTATTCTAGATGTTCTATTATATAGAGTTCTAGAATAGATCGGCTATTCTGTCTCTATAATTCGTCTATTTCTATTATAAGGTTACGAGCGTCTGCCTGATTCTAGTAAAAGAGCGTAGGGTCCTTAGGACGAATAGCTTCGCGCAAGAGAGAGGTAGGCTACCGAGTAGAGAAGTAAGGCTTAAGTTCCTCTAGCTAGAGTAACTTTCGATAAGTTACGTTAATATTAATATAAAAGTATTTAAAGAATTTTCAGCCGAGGATAACGTTATATAATCCTAGGTCTAGTAGAATAAAAGGTATATTAAAGAATTTATAGCTATCTAATATATAATTAGAAAGGAGGTAGTAAGTAGCTTCTCCGCTAATCTCTCTATTATATCTGCGAATCTTTATAGGTGTAGGAAGTCTTTTTGTTTTAAGGTTATAGAACTTCGCTAAGTCGTAGCCGAATTAGGCGTTTATAAAAGAGAATGTATTTACTCCTAGGTTACTAAGAGCAGTGGTTTATATACTATATCTATTAATTATTATTATACTAAGTAAAGTAAACGCTTTTCTACTAACTAATAACCGTAGATTAATCTTAGAGAGATTAATCCTATATTTACCTAAGGTAGAGTCTTCTTTTAGGTATATTCGTTTCCCGACTCAGATCTAGCTTCTTCTTCTTTCTCTAGCTCGCTTAAGTCTACCTTCTTATAGACTCTTAGCTATAGGCAGGACTTGATATAATAGCCGACTTCTCTACAGTTATAATATATGTCAGTAGAGGGGTAAATACTAGCTACGCGAGCAGGAATTTCTAGAGAACGTGTAGCTATAGCCGTATTTATAGCTATAGTAGGTAGATACTTGCTTATACGCTTTCTAGCCTTTTCTTCTATAATGTCTCGTAGGTCGTTGTCGACGCTACTAGCAAGAGTGTAAAAGAGGTCTATATCTCCCTTAGCTTAAAGTCTAACAACCGTAAGAGCTTGTCAGAGGTTAATAGTTAACTTGTTAAAAAGGTCGTTAATTCTATCTTACTTTAGAGCCCTAGACTTATCTACCAGCTTCTAGAACTTTGCTCGAAACTCGTAGAACGTCTCTCGAGCTATTCATAGCTCTTAGTACTTCTTACAAGCCTTGTTACAAACGTATAGACTAACTACAATGTTATAGAGGTAAGCTAGTATCTCGTTATAAGTAGTAAATCAGTTGTTAGTATCGAACTTATATTTTAGGTAAATATAATCACGTGCTTAGCCAGCAGTAGCGCGATATACCAGATTTATCTTTGCCTTCTTAGATTCGAAGTAGTCGGTATTAATATATAGCTTTACTATAATTTCAGTCTCTTAGGTGTCGTACATAATCTAGTTGTCTTCTATTATAAACGTACGTAGATTCTCTACTTTACTAGTCTTCTTAGAAGACTAGGCAGTAGGAGTAGATTAGGTAACCTTTTCAGCTTTAAGCTCTATAGAGGTGTATTTACAGCGTACGTGTATTTCTACTACTTAAGAGGTAGATCTAGTATTAACTTCAAAGTAGTAGACCTTATCTATGAGAGTGGTTATCGTCTAAAGGATTTGTTATAAGGTATCGTCGACTATAAGAGGAGGAGGTAACTTAGACTTTGCTGCTGTAGAAGAGCTAGCAGTAGCCTTGCTAGTAGGTAGAGGTGGTGGTGCTATAGCTCGGGAAGAGGTCTTAGTCTTTCGAGAGCTAGTGTTAATAGTAGGTGACAAAGGTAAAGGTAAAGGTAGAGGCTCTTCGTCCGATTACTTATCGAGCTAGCTAAGAGAGGAGCGTCGTAACTTATTACCGTATATGAAGGGATTTGCTATAAAGTAAATATATATGTTTTCGTTCGTTAGTTTTAGAATATTCGTATGCCTTCCTAGGCGAGAGTGTGAGTTTAGTTTTAGTATAACGGCCCTTTATAAATGTACTAAAAGAGATACTTATAGAATAGTACCTGTATTCGAAGAAAACTAAACTAAAGAGAGAAGAGGAGAGTTAGTACGCTCTGTCTCTATTTATATATACTAAGCGAGACTTCGGTAGAACCTCGGCACGTGATCCAGTCGTATATAACTGGGACTGTTATAATCTGTGATTTCTTTCTATATTAATACTATATTATATATTATCCTAGTAGAGCCTTTTTCTAGCTAATTAAGAGACTTAATAATAGAACTAGGCGATAAGTCTTAGTGTCTTTAAATCCGGTCTCGAATAAGTGTTAATTAAGCCTCTATCTCGCGTGCGTTGCTTAGTATTCTAGACTCCTATAGAGTGTCTTCTAGTATAACTAGGGTCGGTGTACGAAGCTTTAAATTAAGCTTTAATAATATAACTTCTAGGTTGTATAGGACTAGTCTAGTGCCTTGAAAACTCGCGTAGATATTATCCTTTGTAAAAGCTTTATAAAAAGCTACTTTAAAAGCTTAAAAGAAGGTTTCTTTAGTAATATAGTTAATATAATTATATACTAAGCTAGAGATCTTATTTCTATATACTCGCTTTAATAGCGAAAAACAGCTAATATTAAGTAGCTGTAATAAATACGAAGAATATAGAGGTATATAAAGAGTAATAATATTAAAGTCTTTATAAAGTCGTTGGAATTCGAGCGAGTTATAGCTTTCGTAACTATTAATAATTAGTAGTCTATATCCTCTAACGCTTTGTACTTTTATATACTTATTAAAATACTCTAACTATATAACCTTAAGCTTATTATTTGTCTAGCTATTAGTACTAATATTAATAACCTAGTTGCGTAGTATATTTATGTTCTTATACTAAGAAGATATAAGTATCTTATCTACAAAGATAATAAATAGTGGGATTGTCTAACCTGTTGTATTATCTTCTTAAATAACTGTAATCTATTCGCGATTACCTAGCTGAACTTTTTTATATCTCTCGTATATCTCTGAACTTGTAATAATAAGCTAAGATAATATAATACTTATTATAAAACCGGTCTCGTCGAAATTATATATATCCTCGTCTATAATACTATATTTGTTCTTAAATAACTATATAAGTGTAAACTATAGGCTAATAATCCGCGGATCTTTAGTCAAAGCTCGCTAATAATTATAAGAACGACTTTATCGAGTTTTTAGCTTAGGTATACGCTGAATAAAGTTGTCCGGCCAGTTCCTACCTATAGACTACCTGTCGCGCTTCTTTAGTAAGTTATTAGCTATATCTTATACTATATCCTTTATAGGCGAAAACTCTCTCGAATCCTGCTCTAATATATATCTAATTATCGCCTCCTTCTCTAGCTTCGTAAGTTTCTTCGAATTAGGCTCGTAATCGCGTCTTAGTTAGATTCCAGCGCGTCGGCTTAAAATAGTAGATCGAGGGGTATTATAGGCCTTCGTAGCGCTTCGTTAGATAATTAACGCGTCGTTTTCAAGTGCTTAGATAGCTAAGTTAATCTTGTTTTTATTAGAAGACATTTAGGCGTTGTTTAGTAGAGATAATATAACTAGAAGTTAATAATTATTATAAAGTTTAAAAGGTGGCCAGCTCGCTTATATAGCTAGCTCGCTTGTGAAACACGTTAGTATTTAATATAGCTCTTTTATATAACTACGAGTATATTTATCGAAGTATCGTAGCTATTCTAGGCCTGTCTTATTATTAGTCTATCTATTACTTATAGGTTTAATAACCTAGTTATATAAGAGGCCGCTCTTAGTATACTAATTCGCGAGATAATTCTTCTCTTAAACTACTAAAAACAGAGGTACGTTCTAACTCTCGCTATTAATATAAGTAATTACTATAGTCTATTCCTGATTATTAGACTAAACTGTCTTATCTCTACTACGTCGATTAGCGCGAGTTATAACTATTACTAGGCAGATAATTCCTATTATAAACCCTGTCTCGTTAAAGTTATAAAAGTCGTAGTCTAAAACACTATATTTTACTCTTATATTCTCTATAAGTTGAAACTACGTGCTAATAAGCTCTAGATCTTCGTATAAGACTCTTTAAAAGTTATAAACGCGATTAAAACGCGTTTTTAATTCTAGTCGACGTTATATAAATCGATATATCTAGAGCTTACTAACGCGTTTTCCTCTCTACGATTTAAGGATATAATTTGCTATATCTTCTATACTAGCTAGTTAGAGCGTAAATCCTCTTATATCTAGATTAAGTATATATTAAATAAGTATCTCCTTCTCTAAGTTGTTTAATTTATAATAATTAGATTTGGTTTCGAAGTAATAGGTTCGGCCAGCTATTCTATGTCGAAGTGTTATTTTAGAGACTTTGTAGATTTTTATAATAGAGTAATAACTAAGTTTTTTAGATATTCGAATAGCCTTGATAGCTAGGATAATTCGTGCTTCTTAGGTTTAGATTTCTATAGTTAGTTATTAAGAAAACGCGTATTAAAGTTAGTAGATAGTAAAGTAGAGAAAAGTGCGCTACTCGGTAATATACGCTACTCGGTAATAAACCACGTTAATCTATTATCTAGATAATATTCTAATCTTCTTAGAGAAAGAAAAGGAATATAAGAAATATATAAGAGAAGTTCTATACTAACTACTTAAGTTAGATTCCTATTTTAAACTTTTAAAATACGAGTTTAAAGTAACTTAGATACTTTTCCTAAGATAGGTATTTAATCTAGAGAAAATAGAGATAGATCTAGTAAAGATCTAGAATATTCTAAACTAGAAATTACTAAAGAATATTAAGAATATATAGTTCTTTCTTAGATTTATAAACTTCTACTATCTATTTATCTAAGACTATATAAAGATTACTAAACTAATATTAGTACTAGTAAAAAAGGCTATTAAGTTTATTTAGAATAAATAAGCTAAGAACGCCTTTTAGAAGATTAAAGTAAAGTTTATAGAAAAACCTATTCTATATAATTTTAATATAAATAAGCCTAGTACGATTAAAACAGATACTTTAGATATAGTAGTAGATACGATTTACTTATAACTAAATAATAAAGAGAAACTTATATCTATTATATATTATTCTAAAATATTTAACCTAGTATAGTAAAACTATAGTATATTTAATAAAGAATTACTTACTATAGTATTAGCTTTAGAATACTAGAGAATCTATTTATAGCTAGTAAAGTACTAAGTTATAGTTTTATCTAATTATAAGAACCTTAGAACGTTTATAACAACTAAGGAACTTATAACTAGATAGTTAGCTAGATAGTTAGAAATATTAGAAGGTTTTAATATTATTATTTACTATATAAAGAGAATATTAAATACTCGAGCTAATACTCTTAGCTGGAAACCTAGATATAAAGAAGATAAGAAATATAAGAAGATTATAATCTTAAAAACTCTTAAAAATAGAGATCTAGCTCTAATAGTTTATAAGATTATAGTCTTAGAGAAGATTAACTCTTAGAGAAATAATATCTAGAACGCTTAGAAAAAAGAATAACTTTAGATACTTTGAAAAGAAAGAAACCTAGTATAGGAACTAGATATTAATATATACTGTTTATAAGAAGAATAAAACTATAAAGATAAATATAAGAAAGGAAAACTTTAGATTCCTAAATTATATATAAAGGAATTCGTTTAAGAATACTATATAGTACTAGTATATAGTTATTAGAGAATTTATAGAACTCTTTAATATATAAAGAAATATTACTATATTAATCGATTATTTATAATAGTTAAAGAAGTAATAATAGAGTATAATATCTATACTAGAAATAAGGCTTTCTACTATATATCTTATAGATTAATATATACTACTCTAATACTACAGACGCCTTAGAAATTAATATTCTAGGATTTTATTATTAAGTTATTAAAATCTAAGAACCTAATAATAAGAGTTAAGTATAACTCGATCTTAGTTATTATAGAATAACTTATAAAGTATATAATTCTAGTATCTTATATAGAGTTAAGTATAGCTAAGGAATTAGTATTTATATTCCTTAAAGAAGTAGTTTTAAGATATAGATTATCTAAAGAAATACTCTTAGATAGAGATAAACTCTTTATCTCTAAATTTTAAATTACTTTTATAAAACGATTAGATACGAAAAGAAAGCTTTTAATAGCTTTTTATTCTTAGATAAATAGAGGAAACGAATATATAAACTAAGTAGTTAAGATATACCTTCTGTGATAAACCTAATCTGCTAGCTCTCTGGTAGTTATCCTTACCTATAGTATATACAGGTGTAGCGGATAATTAGAGAAGTAAGAGGTGGTTTAATTAAAGATCTAAAGCTACAGAAGAGAAGAGAAGGAAAGAGGAGACTTCTAGAGGTCTTATAATATAGAGATAGCTAAGGAATCGATAAGTTATAAGAATGTTGATCCGTTTATAGAAATAGTTCCTAGCCTAGGTAGGAATAGTTCTAGGCTAGGCTAGGAATAGTAGGCTTTGCGGACGTCGGCGAGCAGCCGTACGCGAGTCACGTGCTCGGCGGTAGCTAGGTCTGTAACATTACCCCCCTCTTTAAGTAGAGCTCGCTCGCGAGCTCTGAACCTACTACTCTATAAGTAATTTATCCTCGTTCTTATAATATTCTAGCTTGTCTATACTATCTTTCTAGCTCTATAACTATTCTACTAAGTACCTAGGAGGCTTTGGAAGAGAAGGATTTAGAGTGTAAAACTCTTAAAGCTTATATAGGCAGCCTATAAAGTTAGAAGCTAGGTACTAGGCCGGGTCTAGCTCGTTTTATACCTATTAAACCCGGTATTATAATTTTCTATAATAGCTTTTAGAGGCTAGTACTTAGTCTACATCTTATTCGTTATATCTATTAACTATAATAGGCAGTCCTAGTTCCTATAGCTAGCCTAGTAGCGGATTATTAGAAGCTTTACAAAGCTTATTTATAGAGATTATAGGCTATATTTTAATTATCGGAGGTAGGTCGACTTAGAAAGCGTTTCTAACCTTTTCTAGGACTATATACAGACTAGCTATCTACTAGTCGAGCTTACAGCTTAGGCAGTCTATATTCCACGTCTTTGTTAATATATAGACCTTGTCGCTTATAGCAAAGTCTACTAGTCGCCGGTGCTTATTTGCTTGCTTATACTAGCGTTCCTAAGCAGCCTCGATTCTCTTATAGACGGTTTCCTAGGCACTATATATACAGGTTACGTATACAACTGCTTCGTCTCGTAAAAGCTGTTTACAGACGCTTATTAGCTCTTCTAGGCTCTAGCGGACCTAATCAAAGCTAGTACGTAGCACGTAACCAAGCTCGATTTATATAGGCAGAAGAGTCGTCGAGTCCTAGAGAAGTATAGCTTAAACATAGTCTATAATCAGTATTAGTTTAGACTAGTTATCCTAATAGTAGTTTATAAACAGGCAAAGGCGTTAGTTAATCTACTAGTTTATATTCTTAGTTTAACTATCGGTTTATATATATACGACTATAGATAGCTTAATCTTAGTCTCTAAGATCCAGTTAAACTCTTACCAGAACTCTAAGACAAATTATAAACCGCGGTCAGAGATAATAGTATCTAACGGTCTGTAATAGCGCTATACGCGGTCGAGGTAGATCCGCGTAGTCTTTTTTACGTCCGTAGTCTTTAGATAAGGGATAGAGACAGATCTCTTACTTAGCCAGCAGATAAAGATAATAATTATATCTATCCTAGACTTATTAAGAGGGAATTCCTTAAAATCAACTAATATATATTACTATAGGCGATCTAGGATAGGCAAGGGGTTAAGGAGTCTAGGGAGGCGGTCTCGCAGCACGTAAGAGCGATAACAGGTCTAGCAGTTACAGACGAATCGTTGTATATCTAAACAAAGGTACGGCTAGTAGTAGCGGTCCGTAACTAGCTTTAGAGTCTTAGATTGTCTAGGGTAGGCTACCGAGACTTGATTATAAACCTCGCTTAGTAAGTATACTTTAAGATCGTCGTCCTTAGGCAGGACAAGCCGTTCTTAGTATAGTAGGAGGCTGTTACAGGTTATCTAGCTAGGGCGTTCGTCCGTAGCGTACTAGCGGAGAGCGTTAAGACTCGTACTCGTACGATTAGCTTATAGAATATCGTTAATTAAGTCGTATAGTCTATCGGCTACTCTAACAGGTGTAATATCTACGGAAGGGTCTAAGTCTAGATCTGTAATAATCCGCGAGTCTAGATTCTCAGGCTATAAGAGGACTTATATACGAGTAGATATCTTTATTACTATTTAACTATCTACTTCTTAGTCCTAGTAAGTAAGAGAATCCGCTCGATTCTGGCTACCAGGCTTATAAGTAAGTAGGAAGTTAAATCAAGAGAGTGTTTCAGCCTAGTAGACTTGTTAGCTAGACAAGGCTTTAGTTGTTATAAAGTACTCGAGAGCTTTATAGTCTAAAACGACCCGTACCCGGTGTAGAGACCCTTTAAGCTCAGGTCTCCAGGCTTCTAGAGAACGTATAATAGCTAGTATCTCTTTATTATAAATCGGGTAGTTAATCTTAGTAGGTATTATTATCTTAGAGAAGTAAGCTATAGAGTACTACTTTTAACTCGGCTATAACTGAAGAAGTATACCGCTAAGGACGCTGTCAGAGGAATCGGTCTTAACTATAGACTCGTATTATAGATTAAAGTATATAAGAAGAGGTGTATTAATAAGCCGGGCCTTCAGCTTAGAGAAGGCGTCTTAATAAGCAAGTGTCTACTAAAACAGCTGGTCTTTATAAGTTAGAGCTGTTAACGAGTATACGACTTGTCCGTAGTTGAGAATAAACTTCTAATAGAAGTTATAAAAGCTAAGAAAGGACTAAACACCGCGAACTATAATAAGGTGTTCCTAGTTATAGATCGTTTCTGTCTTTTCTAGGTCTACTTTAATTCTATTAGTACTTATATAGAAGCCTAGGTACTTTATATAAGTAACGTTAAACTTAGATTTCTTAATATTAGCTTATAAGCTAGCTTTACAAAGCTATAAAAGGACCTTATAAACATGTTCCTAATAGTCTAGCTCGTTCTTAGAGTAAATAAGAATATTATTAAGGTAGGTAGTATAAAAGTCGTCTAAATAGTTAAAGAGTACGTTGTTTATAAACCGTTAATATATTATAAGTCTATTAGTTAGTTCAAAAGGTATAACTTTACACTTGTAGGCTCTATAACAGGTCTAGAACGTTATTAGTTCCTTAGACTTAGGGTTAATCCGAATCTAGTAAAAAGCTTATCGTATATCTAGCTTTATAAAGATACAAGCCTTACCTAGACAAGTAAGAGTTTCGTCGATTAACAGAAGAGGATACTAGTCCTTATAGGTTAGGTTATTTAGCTTATAGTAATTAATATAGAACTGTAGAGAGCTGTTAGACTTCTTAACAAAGAGAATCGAGGCTATAAAAGAGGCTTAGCTAGCCTTAATAAAACCTTTATAAAGGTTCTTAATAAGGTATTATTTTATAGCCTAGAGCTCGTCCGTTAACTAGTAGCGGAGGGGGCTATAAGACAAGTCGTCTACGTTCCCGTCTATAAGTTTAATCTTATAGTCGTATAGGCGACGAGAGAGAAGAGTATTAGACGTAGCTTTGAAGAAAACGTCTATAAGATCCTAGTAAGCTCCGGAGAGGCTTTCTTAGACCCGTAAGTCGTCTTTTTAATCTATAAGCTTTTTTTCTATTAAGTAATCGATCTTATAAAGAGAGGTACTAAAGGCTGTAGCTTTAGTATCTTATAGGTTATAGCGATATATAGTAGCACCGATAATAGTAATATCTACTAGTGGCAGGTTAAGGCGTACACGTTTCAAACGCGCTATAGAGGCTTTATAGATATCTAAACCTATAAGAGCGCGGTTTATATTTCGTAAGTTGTTTTAGCAGTCCTAGTACTCGCTGTAACATACGGCTAGGGGTATAGTAGGCAGGCGTGCTAGAATCCGAGGGACTGGCAGCTCGTCGACAAGGCTTATAAACAGTTATAGGTCTTTCTAGTATTTGCGTATAACCTATTCTTCTAGGGCCTGATCGCGGCGATCTACGTTAGCTTAGTAATCTAGGTTTAAGAGCCGAGTCTATAGGATCCTAAGATCTAGGAGGTATAGCTAGACAAGGTTAGGAGAAGGAGAGAGATCCGCGGGCTATATAAGTCAGCGCTGGCGAGGGTTAAGTTATATATTAAGCTAGTTAAACTATATACGCCTAAGAATAAGGTCTTAATAGCTAGTATTAAGAAGGACTATAAGAACGTTATACTATTTATAGCCGTCTATATATAAGTGAAGAATAATATAGTAGTCTACGGACTGTCGACTCTGTCTATTAAAGCCGCGAACTATAATAGGAGTAGGAAGAGTATAAATAGTTAAAGAGAAGAAGCGAGCCAGCTCTTAAGCAAACTTTATACTAATAAGTATAAAGCTGTTTACTCTAGTATCAGCTAGAGTAGAGGTTTTAAATCTATATCTATTAAAAACTAAGTTATAAGAGACTATAAACTGTTTTCCTCTAAGTAGCTAACTTAGATCGATAGCTAACTAGCTAGGACCTCGGTAAAGTAAGCCTAGAGAGGAGACTTTCCCTAGACTTGGTCGTTTTCCAACTGTTCTAAGTCGAACGTAGGCTTCGCAAGCTTATTAACGTCTATAATAGGCTTAGAGTTCTTAGAGCATTCGTAGGTATAGTGCCTAGTCCTCTTATACTTAAAGCAGGCGTCGTCCGGTTCCTTATAAGCAGGCGTTGGTTTACGTAATAGTCTGTAAAGGCGGGGGGCCAGGGCAGAGGAGATTATATAGAATATAGTTTAAGTAGTAGTAAAAGTTCTAGCTAGGCAGGAGGTAGTAGTAGCAGTTACAAGCTAGGGGATAAGACGAGCGGTCCGTAAGTTGCTTCTATAGAGCTAAAGTCTTCGTAAGTTCTTATTAACAAGTCGACACTTGTTTACTAGGGTCGTACTTATAAGTAGAACGTCTAAGAATAGTAAGACAGACTGTTGTAGAGGTAGTATAAGCTTGTTATATAAGTCGGGCTATAAGTCGTCTATCGGGATCTGTCTAGTGCCTATAAGGTATAAGAAGCGAGTATAGAAGGTTACGAAAGTCTCGTCATCTCTTATAACGAGCCAGCGGAATTCGATATAGGCGTCCTACGCTTTAAACAGGTTCTCTAAGATATCTGTAAGATATGCGATTATTTCTTTTATAGACTAAAACAGCTTAGGTCCCTTCCGGTAACAGAGCGCGAGATACTTCTAAGTAATATTAGCTATATAGTTAAAAACGTAAGCTATCTTTACTTCCTCTAGCTTAAACATAGAAGCGTTAATAAGGAACTTGTCCTTAATCTAGATCTTCTAGTTGTCGAAGGTTAGAGATAAGCTATCTATTAAGAGCTTAGTATCCTTAAGCTTAACTATAAACGACCTATGTTATCTAGTTTCAGATAGGGTATTCCCTTACAAAGGGGTACGGACGTCGTCTAGTTGTTCTCGCAGTAGACGGACCTGTTTTAGGGCTATAGCGAGCTGTTAAGCGTCTATAGGCTAGTCGGTAGATATCGTTGTAGACGACTCAGTTATAAGGACAGAGGGTATAGGTAGAAGAGCCTCAGGCTCTTATACGCGGTGGTAGGCGCAGGTACGCGGGGCTATATAAGGCGCCGGTGGTATCTATAGGCGGTCTATATAGACTATAGGTGTTATATTAGAATTATAATAGATATTCTAATCCTTTCTAAGAGTAGTAGTAAATAGAGAGAAGAAGAGAGCTTTAGATAATATAATAAACCTAATCTACTAGCCCTCTAATAGTTATCCTTACCTATAGTATATATAGGTATAGTAGATAATCAGAGAAGTAAGAGGTGGTTTAATTAAAGATCTAAAGCTATAGAAGAGAAGAGAAGAAAAGAGAAGACTTCTAGAGGTCCTATAATATAGAGATAGTCAAGGAATCGATAAGTTATAGGAATGTCGATCCGTTTATAGAAATAGTTCCTAGCCTAGATAGGAATGGTTCTAGGCCAGACTAGGAATAGCAGGCTTTGCGGACGCCGGCGAGCAGCCGTACGCGAGTCACGTGCTCGGCGGTGGCCAGGTCCGTAACACCTTCGTTATTATATAAACTACTAGTAGAATAACTAGGTAGAACTACTACTCTTAGTATAGTTTACTTATAACAGTTTAATAATAGAAATAATACTTATTATACTATTCTATACTAACTTTAGATATAAATTAATAGTATATTAAGAACTACTATCTACAACTATCGATAACTAGCTTACTTATATTTAGGTCTTAAAAATCAGAAGTCTATATAAAGAACTCGTAGAGGATTTATAGTTTATAGCTAAAAGAAACGTATACTACTATAATAAATAACATAGTTAGAAGCTAATACTAAAAGAGAGAGATAAAGTCTATCTAGTATAAAAAAATATTAATATAAAAAGACTAAGTAATAAACTAGACTATAAAAAACAGAGACTATTTAAAATTAAATAAGTTAAAGAATCTTTAAATTATAAACTAGTACTACTAAAAATAATAAATATCTATCTAGTATTCTATATATCCTTACTTAAACTAGTACTACTAGGAGCTCTACTAGCTCTACTTATAGAAATTTAACTAGTAAACTTAAATATTAAATATAAAGTTAAAAGAATTCTTAACTATAGACTTATTAGAGAATAAATTAAGTACTTAGTTAAATAGTTAGATTATCTATATTTAGAGAATACTTAGGAACTAAAAAGCAACTTTAACTATTACTTAGTAGAACTTTAGAAATTCTACTAGTAAAACCTAGGTTTACTTATATCTTATAATCTAAAGAAAAGATCTTAAGAAAGGCTAGGTTAAGGCTTATCTTAGATTAAGAACTAGTAAGAATAGACAGAGCTACTAGTTAGGTAATCTCTACCTCTTACTACTCTCTTTCCTCTCTTTCTTTTTCCTTCTTCTCTTTCTTTTCTACCTTCTTAGTAGTATTAAGTTTATTAAGAAAATAAAGCTCTTAATAGAATATTTTATACTATCTTTCTTTTAAAAAGGCCTTCTACTTTCGCAACTGTAGAATCCTTACTATTATCTCCTCTTCCTCTCTCTCTAGCTTCTCCTCTTGTTTTTTAATAAAGGCCTAGTCGCTAGTATAAGAAACGTTCTTCTTCTAGGCGTCGTCGGTTCTATTATATTTCAGCTTTAACTAAACGTATTTAGAATATTAAGAGGATTAGAAGGAATTAATAAAACATTTATACTTTTAGAAAGTATAGTAAGAATATAATAATATTTTATTATAAACTATTTTAATACTTTTTATAAGAAGTATTCGTTCTTCTTTCTTCTTCTATATAAGGTAGGATATAATAAAAGGAAAGAATACTACTAGTACTCTAACCGAGTTTCTTAGCTTATACTTAAGCGAAAGAATATACTAAGCTAAGAAGAGAATAGTATTATAAATTACGTTATATATAGTAAGTAGTCTAGACAGTGTTCTAATAAGATAAGATATAATATTTAGGAATTAAAAGGTAATATAGAAGAGAATTAGTAATATAAAGATATTTAGATATTCTAGGATCTTATTATTAGATAACTATTAGAAGTTATATAATAGATTCTATTAGATTCTCTAGAGAATCTATAAAGATCTAGGGATCTATACTTATAAAGAGATCCGAATAGTATAATAGATTCTATATAAGACTAGCACGTCTGCTATTAGATAGAAGCTTCGTACTTAACTTTAGTTATTAATCTTATTATCTTATTTAATATCTTTAATATAAGTAACGAGTTTGCTTCTAAGTAAACAACCCAGCGTATCTATACTTCTTACTTACGTACTAACCTTCGAGACTTAGTCACCTTTGTTTAGTTAGTTTAAGTTTCGTTATAATAGACTACTAGAAGAAATACTCTTAGATAGAGATAAACTCTTTATCTTCAAATTTTAGATTACTCTTATAAAGCGATTAGATATAAAAAGAAAGCTTTCTATAGCTTTTTACTTTTAGATAAATAGAGGAAACAAATTTATAAATTAAGTAGTTAAGATATACCTTTGTTATTATATAAACTACTAGTAAAATAACTAAGTAGAACTGCTACTCTTAGTATAGTTTACCTATAATAGTTTAATAATAGAAATAATACTTATTATACTATTCTATACTAACTTTAGATATAAATTAATAGTATATCGAGAACTACTATCTATAACTATCGATAATTAGCTTACTTATATTTAGGTCTTGAAAATTAAAGAGCTATATAAAGAACTTATAGAAGACTTATAGTTTATAGTAGAAAGAAACGTATACTACTATAATAAACGACATAGTTAGAAGCTAATACTAAAAGAGAGAGATAAAGTCTATATAGTATAGAAAAACATCGATATAAAAAGACTAAGTAATAAATTAGATTATAAAAAACTTAGAATATTTAAAATTAGACGTATTAAGAGACCTTTGAATTACAAACTAGTACTACTAAAAACTATAAATATCTATCTAGTATTCTATATATTCTTACTTAAACTAGTACTACTAGGAGCACTACTAGCTCTACTTATAGAAATTCAACTAGTAAACCTAAACGCTAAGTATAAAGTTAAGAGGATTCTTAACTATAGACTTATTAGAGGATAAGTTAAGTACTTAATTAAATAGTTAAATTACTTATATTTAGAAAATATATAAGAACCTAAGAAGAGCCTTAGCTATTATTATAATAGCCCGCTATTAAGAATAAGAGTTGCTAAGGTTGTATACGTACTAGATAGGATACGGTTCAAGGTATAGGAATGCCAAGGGTTACGTGGAATATAAGGATTACGTATTCGAGTATCGGAATGTCCGAGTCTATTGTTATTATCTAAACCCTTTTATATATAAATGCTCTTACTCTTAGTATCGGGAAAGGTTAATTTGATCTTTTTCTTTATATTTAGAGCCTAGTATCTAAGCATGTTATTCTACAGAACGCACTTTTATATACCTCTTTTATAGTATTGTCTATTTCGTACTATTATATTAAAAGATTAAATTCTTCTTACTAGGGACGGCCTATTATAATATCTCACCGAGCGCGTTAACGTCCTACATCGAATTCGATTCGGCCTAGATTCGGATCAGTATAACGATAACCTTAAATTACTAGTTTATAGACAGCTAGTAATATTAGGGTTTGATATCTATTAGTCAGCTAGTAAAAAGCGTATTCTCTAATATATTAAGAAAGTAGAAGACGCTAAGGATTCCTAAGACTTTAAATAACCTTCTCCGTATAGAGATTACTATATAAGGTTTAGAAAGTCGATATTAAGTTACCTAGAAGGCTCTTGAATCTACCTCTAAACCTCCTTAACGACATCGAGTATATTAAACTAAGGAGCGACCTTAGGTCCCTCCTAAGCTCTGCTAGAGAGCGTTGAGTAACCTACTAGGGAAACTAGTAGGCCCCTCTCTAAATACGTACTAAACCGTACTCGTATACCTAAACCTAAAAAGTTAAGGAATAACAAAGGCAAGGGCCTAGCCTAAAACCTCAGAGACCTACGAGACTTTTCTAATATAGACGAGATACGGGGTATAGTATAAGGATTAGAAGAAGAACTTCGAAATAATAACTATCGGTTTAGATAGTTAGAATCTATTATAAAAGAACTCTAAGAACAAACCAGAGTCCCTTAACCTTCCTAACCTAAAACCGACTATAACTCTCCTTCTATTCTAAGCACTATACTAGACCCGTTTCGCTTAAGAAGCGAACCTGCCTCTGATGCCTTCCCTTAATAGCAGACTACTCTATATAACCCTAAATATAGTTCGAATACTCTTTAACCTGTTAAAAGCAAAATCACAGAAAAAATTAAACCTTTAGACGACGGTATATCACTTATATACTAATAATAGAAGATATTAGTACGCGATAGACTTCTAGTAAATACCGATTATTATAATATAAGCCCGACTCGAAAGGCCCTTATCTAGGGAATAACTACTAGAATCGCTAGGAACTACCTTAAGCTCTAATACTAGTCTAAGTCGATTTATATTACTTTCTACGATTATTAAGATATAATTAAACTTTTAGATTTATATTTCTTAACTAGATACAAAACAGAGGATATATAGAACGCTTTCTAAGCCTTATAGATAGGTAGAAAAGATTATACTAGAGAAACGTTTACTAACTTCAGAGGTTGCTTTTTAAGTATAGCTATACTTAGAGAGATACTAGAGTTAGAACGATTCTTTTATATATAGGAGAAAATTATACTATAGCTACGAAACTCGGCCGCTATACTTAAGAGACGTTAGAATTATAACTTTATCGAAATAGTAGTAGATCTCCTAGCTCTAGATAAGGAACGACACTAAAACGCTAAGTTATATATAGCTAACACGACTAAGCTAGTTAGTATAAACACTTTAGTTAAAAAGACTACTTTTCAATCCTTATCTAGTTTAACACTAAAACCCTTACTACTCGTAAGCAGATCCTTCTCTACTGTTTAGACTACTTTAAGGATATTCAAAACCACTCTTACTAGCGAACGCCAAAAGACTCTAGACCGAGTCCCAGCTAGTACGACGTACTACTACTATAGTAAGCCTAGGCACTATAAAACCGACTACTCTTAGCTACCTAGTATTAAAGAAATAGTCTAAGAAGCGGACGAAGATAACCTACAAGTCCTTATAAAGTACCCCGATTCTGCCCCGAATCAGAGGGAAAACGAGGTAGCCTAGGTAAAGACTCCTTCCTAGGCCTATATAAATATAATCTATTAAATCTCGATCTTTCTAGACTTATAGGAGGAAACCAATTTCTTATAAATATAATACTTAGTATATATAGATACGGTATTAAAACTCAAGCCTTAATAGATATAGAAGCAAATAGATTCCTGTTCTTAAATCGACCTCTAGCTCTATAGCTATCCTAATCGTTAGGTATATAGATTCGAAAACTACCCTACTCGGTGCCTATTCGTAGATACGATAGTAGTATTAAGAGTAAAGTAACATAGTTTATACAACTACATTTGAACTTAGATCGACGTCGTATCTGAAACTGCCTCTTTATTATCCTAGACCTTAGATAATAAGACCTAATTATTAGAAACAAATAGTTGAAATATTTTAATATTCTCCTTAACTCTGCTAGGAATCAACTTATTTAGCTAGCCAGAACCTTACCGACTTCTTACTTTAGAAAGGAAATCTTACTTTCTCTAACTTCTAGCTAAAACTAGAAGTCTTATTTAAATATATAGTTAAATATAAACTGAAGAGATCACGCCCTCTATTAAGATAAAAAGCGAAGGAATAGTAAGCTCTTAGCTAAGTTATTACTATTATCTATAACATTAACTTCTAACATCTGCCTCTCTAACTCTACTCTAAATACCCTCTAACCTACTAGTATAGCTTAGATAGATCAGACCCTACACTCTTTTATTAGTAAAATAAGTACGAATACTTTATATTTTAATATAAAGCAACTTAATACCGAGTTCTTTATAATAAGCATCTATAAATTAGATTAGATTATCGACGAAAGATTAGCTCTGCTCTTAGATAATACTAAGACTACGGACCTGATATAGTCCTAACTCTCTTAATATTACTCGTTGTTCTAGGATATATTCTTAAAAGTAGCCTCGGATAAACTTCCCTCTTACTACGTATACAACTATAAAATCACCTTTAACAAACCTCTTTCTATCTCCTACTCCCTACTATATCGACAGTTAACCGTAGAGCTATAAGCGACAAAAGAGTACCTTATTAATAATTTAAATAAAAGATTTATCGTTAATAGTAATAGTCCTTTCGCCTTACTAGTACTCTTCGTTAAAAAGCCTAATAGTAATAAGCTACGGTTCTATATCGATTATCAGAAGCTGAATACTCTTATCTAAAACAACCTCTACCCGATTCCTCGTATCGACGAACTCCTTTCGAGATTAAGAAAAGCTAAGATCTTCACTAAGTTAGATATATACTAAGCTTTCTATCATATCTAAATAGACTCCGACTCAGAGGAGATAACCACGTTTAAGACTAGGTATAGAATATATAAATATAAGATCCTTCCTTTTAGACTCTATAATAGACCCACTACCTACTAACGTTATATAAACGACGTCTTAATCGAATATCTAGATAACTTCTATATTACTTACCTAGATAATATATTAATTTATTTAGATAGTATTAAAGAATATAAGGAACAAGTTAGAAAGGTTCTAAATCAGCTCTAAGAAGCAGGACTTTAAGTAGATATTAAGAAAAGCGAATTCAGTATTACCTAAGTTAAATATCTCAGTTATATATTAACTACGAAAGGACTCGAAGTAGACCCTAAGAAAGTAAAACCTCTATATAACTAGGCCTAACCTAGCACTATAATAGATATAAAGTCCTACCTAGGCTTTTATAGTTTCTATAAACAATTTATTAAGAACTTTAGTAAAATCGCAAAACCCCTGACTACTATAACACAGCCTTTAGAGCTATTTTAGTAAATACCTAAATACAAAGAAGCCTTCGAAGAATTACAGACCTAGCTACTCTTAGTTTAAGCCTTATACTACTTCGACCTCGAATATCCTATAAAGCTAGAGATAGACTCTTCTAGTAGAGTAATAGTAGACATATTCTCTTAATAATACAGTAATCGTTGGTATCTTATAGGTTTCTATTCCCACGTCCTAGTCAGATATAAAACGAACTAGGAAATCTACGATAAGGAACTGTTTATAATTATAGAAGCGTTTAGAAAATAGCAACCCGAGCTTATATCGTGTCAGAACCGTATCAACGTCTTCTTAGACTACAGATCCTTAGAATACTTTATAATAATAAAGCTACTTACTTCTAAGTAAGTACAATAGATAGAATTCCTCTCTAACTTTAATTTCTAGATCCGATTCACGTCTAGAAAGAACAATTAAAAGGCGGATATACTAACTAGATAGGAGTAAGACATTAGAACATAAGATTAAGTTAAGTTAGACAGCCGCTCGCGTACCCTTCTTAGACCTATTAGACTTAACCTCTAAATCAACGCCGACCTTACTTAGACCTTTTAAGTAATATCTCTTTCTATAATTAAGTTAGATATTATCCCTAAGTCTAGATCGGATCTAATTTAGAAGCTAAGGACGGCTAATACGTAATTATTCGAGAAGGAACGTAGAGAACTTAAGAATAGTTATACTATCTCGTCTAATAATTTACTCCTATTCAGAGGACGGCTTTATATCGAAAGAAACACCGAACTCTATACGAATCTGATCTAAGAAGCCTACGACTAAGTATCTAGTACTTACCTAAGTGCTCAAAAGATATACTAGTTGCTAGTATCCGCCTACTACTAGGTTAGTATAGGTTTAGACTATAAGCTATACGTAGCTAACTACCGAGCTTATAGATACTCTTATCCTCGATAGACTAAATAATAAGAATTCCTCTACCTACTACTAGTACTAGATTACCTAATATAGTATATATATATAGACTTTAAGTCATTTCCAAAAGATAAGCACAGATATAATACTATACTAGTATTTATTAACCGCCTCGGAAAGGATTTAGTATCTATTCCCTACTACTCTACTATCGATACTAGAGGATTAGCCTAGTTTTTTATATAATAGATCTATCGTTTTAGTTACTATTCTAAATCGATTACGTCTAATAGAGGACCTTAATTCGTCTTAGCTTTTTAGATAGAATTCTGTTATATTATTAGTATCAAGCTTAAGCTCTCTACTGCTTACTATAAATAAACAGATAGTTAGACAGAGATTATAAACTGATATATCGATCAAAGGCTAAGGCCTTTCGTAACCTACTATTAGGATAACTAGAGCGAGTTAATCCCTCTTATAAACAGAGTATAAATAACTCTTCCGCACTCGTCTATTAGTATAACCCTGTATCGGCTTAAGTTCGGGCTTAATTCACAAACCTCATAGGATTAGAATACTCCTAGGACCTCTATTCCCTAGGAACGACTAAATTACGATAAGGCAGTTAAGATAGCTACACGTATATACTCTGCCTAGAACGTAGCCAAAGATAATATAAGCAAAGCCTAGTAGAGAATATAAGATAGTACGAATCAGCGCTGAAGAGCTATCGACTAGGACGTTGGTAATAGAGTTTACTTATCAACTAAGAATCTTAAGATAAATCAACCTAGCCGAAAGCTAGCTGAACAGTGGACTAGACCCTTTGAAATACTAGAACGTGTAAGACACTCTTATAGACTAAAACTCTCAGAAGGATTATTAATCTATAATGTTTTCGCTACGGACGTACTATCTAAAGATCCGAATACCCCCCTACCTAGATAAGAAGCTCCAGAGCCACCCCTAGAAATCGTTCAAGGTGTATAAGAATAGGAAGTTCAAGAAATTCTCAGTAGTAGACTTTTTAGGAGATAACTATAATACTAGGTTAGATAGGTTAGTTACGATATAGACCCTACCTAGTATTCTACCGATAATTTTTAAGGTTTACTACACCTTCTAAGAGACTTCTATACTAAATATCTAGACGAACCAGGACCGCCTCGACTCCTCTCTAAATAGATCTAAGTATAGAAGGTAGATAAGAACTAACAACCGAGTCACTACTAAAAACAAACCCCGATACCACCCTAGCTATAATACGAAGCCTCGAGGACGAGTCTTTTTCAAGGGAGGGGGATGTGATAGCCCGCTATTAAGAATAAGAGTTGCTAAGGTTATATACGTACTAGATAGAATACGGTTCAGGGTATAGGAATACCAAGGGTTACGTAGAATATAAGAATTACGTATTCGAGTATCGGAATATCCGAGTCTATTATTATTATCCGAACCCTTTTATATATAGATGCCCTTACCCTTAGTATCGAGAAAGGTTAATTTGATCTTTTTCTTCGTATTTAGAGCCTAGTATCCAAGTATATTATTCTACGGAACGTACTTCTATATACCTCTTTCATAGTATTATCTATTTCGTACTATTATAATTATTTAGAGGAACTTCAGAAGTTCTACTACTAAAACCTAGGTCTGTCTATATTACGTAATTAGGAGAGTATACCTCTAAAAAGACAGGGTCGAGAAAGAGTATAGAAGAGGTAGAGAAGAATAGAGCAGCCTCTGCTTTCTTTTCCTCTCTTTCCTTCTTCTACTTTTCTTCTACCTTAGCTATATTAAGTTCGTCGAGAAAGCGAAGCTCTTGATAAGACATCTTATACTATCTCTCTTTTAGAAAAGCCTTTTATTTCTATAACTATAGGATTTTTACTATCGTCTCTTCTTCCTCTCTCTTAAGCTTCTCTTCTTACTTCTTAATAGAAGCCTAGTCGCTAACTTAGAGAACGTTCTTTTCCTAGACGTTATTAGCTCTATTATATTTTAGTTTAGACTAAACGTATTTAGAGTATTAGAAGGATTAGAAGAAGTTAAGAAAATATCTACGTTTTTAGAAAACATAGCGAGAATATAGTAATATTTTATTATAAGCTATTTCGATATTTTTTATAAGCGATATTCGTTCTTCTCTTTTCTTTTATATAAGATAAGATATAATAAAAAGAAGGAATACTGCTAATACTTTAACGAAATTTATTAGCTTATACTTAAGCGCAGAGATATACTAAGCTAAGAAGAGGATAGTATTATAAATCACGTACGAGACGTAGTAAGTAGTTTAGATAGCGTTCTAATAAGATAGAATACAAGTATCTAGGAAAGAAAAGACAATATAAGAGGAGGTCTAGAAAGTAGGTAATACTTAAGAACCTCGGGATTTTACTATTAGGATTATATTAGAAGTTATATAATAGATCCTCTTAGATTCTATAGAAGATCTAAAGAGATCTAGAGATCTAACCTTAAGAAGAGATCTAGAGAAGTATAAAGGTTCTATATAAGGCTAGCACGTCTATTATTAAATAGAAGCTTCGTACTTAACTTTAGTTATTAATCTTATTATCTTATTTAATATCTTTAATATAAGTAACGAGTTAACCTCTAAGTGAACATACTAGCGTATCTATACTTCTTATCTATATACTAACCTTCGAGACTTAGTTACCTTTGTTTAGTTAGTTTAAGTTTCGTTATATTACTTTAGTAAGAATAAGATATTAAAGCTAGTATCTAGAGACTACTAGTAGCTTAAACTTTATATAGATATTAAGTAATTCGTTAAAGCTTATAAGAGTTACCTTTAAAATAAGTTTTCCTAGCTATAATACTAGAGTACTTTGAAGCTACTCTTTATTCTAACCTAGTAGTAGAAGAACCTATCTATTGATTTTATAGAACTAATTATAATACTAGATAGTTACGACTAGATTATAGTAGTTACTAATAGACTTATAAAAGACTGCTATATTATTCTATATTATTTAAAGTAGACTACTGTCGACTTAGCTCGCTTATTTATACGAGACGTCTAGAAGCTCTATAGTCTACTAGACTCTATTATCTCTAATAGAGGCTTACTATTTATTATAGTATTCTAGAAAACAGTCTACGATATATTATATATATAAATCGACCTTTCTACTGCCTACTACTCTAAGACTAATAGCTAAACTGAAATCGCTAATAAGTCTATTTCTAAGTACCTTTACTAGTATATCGACTATACTTAAGAGGATTAAGTTTAACTCTTACTACTAGCCGAGTTTACTTTAAGAAACGTACGTAGTTTAGCTATAGATATATTACTCTTCTTTATAAACAACGGTTACTATTCTTAAGTAAGCTTTAGCTCTTCTTAAGCTATACTCGATTCTTAAAGTATAGTTACTAGTATAACCTTCGCTATAAAGATAAGAGACGTCTTAGTACTCTTATATATAAACCTTCTTATCTTAAGAGATAAGATAGAGAAAGCTACTAACGTCTACTAATTACTAGCTCTAGTATATAGAGTAACGTGTTTTATAAGCGAGTCGCCTATATAAGCGAGTCGTCTACTTTCCTCGTCGCGTACTATATACTACCTTTAAATTATAATAGCTTAATACTACAACGTTTAATTACCTTCTTAAGAAGCTAATATTATTTTAGTAACCTAAGAACTCGAAAACAACACGTTATTAACTAAATAAAGCGCTATAAAGATTTACTATATTTCTTAAAAGACTCTCTCCGATCGACGCGCTAGAAAGCTCTTATAACGCGATTACTAGCCTAATTCGAAAAAGCTTATAAAGCTAGAGGAGAAGGTAATAGTTAGATATATATTAGAGTTAGATTCGCGAGGGTTTTCGCTTATAAGAGATATAGTACGAGATATAGCTAATAATCTATTAAGAGAGCGCGATAGAAAGTCTATAGATAGGAACTAGCTAGATAACTTTATAAAACGTATATCTAAGCTTAAAACTGGATAGAGTCGTTTATATAATCGTTAGCGAGCTTTAACTAAGGATCTGCGAGTTATTAGCCTATAGTTTACGCTTATATAGTCTATTAAAGAGAAATATAGTATTTAAGATAAGAATATTTATAACTTTAATAAAAGTGACTTTATAATAGAAGTTATTTCGTTCTAACTTGTTATTATAAGCTTAGAAATATATAGAAAGCGAAAGCAAGTTTAGCTAGGCAATTATAAGTAGCTTATAGTTATTTAGAGAGTTAACGTAATAAGATAGACAATTCTACTATTTATTATATTTATAAGCAAAGTACTTATTTCTACCTAGTACTAAGATATATATATACTATACGATTAGGTAATTAAGGTTAGTAACAATAGCTAGATAAATAATAAGCTTAGAGTTATATAGTTAAAGTATTTTAATAAGTATATAAAGATATAAAGTATAAGAGAATATTATTTATTAATTATTAATAGTTATAAAAGCTATAACTTACTTAAATTCTAGTAACTCTATAAAGACTTAAATATTATTACTCTCTATATACCTCTATACTTATCGCACCTACTATAGCTACTTAATATAGTCTACTTATCGCTATTAAAGCGAGTATATAGAGCTAAGATATTAGGCTTAGTATAGAATTATATTAATTATATTACTAAAGAAACCTTTCTTCTTATATTTAAAGTAGCTTTTTATAACGTATTTATAAAAGATAATATCTACGCGAGTTTTAAAGAGGCTAGGCTAGTCTTATATAGCCTAGAAGCTGTGTTATTAAAGCTTGATTTAAGGCTTTATATACTAATACTAATAATACTAGAAGACACTCTATAGATACTTAAAATACTAAGTAACGTATATAAAATAATAGCTTAATTAACGCTTATTTAAGATCGGATTTAAAGACATTAAAACTTATTACCTAGTTCTATTATTCAGTCTCTTAATTAACTCGAAAAAGGCTTAACTAGGGTAATATATAATATAGTATTAATATATAAGAAAATCACTAGTCTTTGTATAATAACTAAGGCTATAACTAAGTATAAAAGTTATAAAAGGAAGTATATTAAGAGTTAAGAGATATTAATAGTAGGCGACGTAGCTGATTTAATTATATCTAAGGAAAATAGTAGCTAGAAACAAGGTAAAGAGTCTAAGAAGAGAGTTCGCGTAGACAGATACTATAGCTGTTATAGTAAAACTAGGTATAATTCTCGTACTTATTAGACAGAAATATTAGATATAGAAGATAGCGAAAGTTCTAAAGAATACTAGATAGCTTCTATAGTAATAATAACTTTATATAGTATTAAGTATTTTATATTATAATAACACTAGGTTGAAAAAGTAGACGACCCGCTTATATAGACGACTCGCTTATAAAACACGTTAGAGAATATAGTTATACTTAGTACCTAGAATATTAAGTTAGCTAAACTAATTCCTAAGTTTAATACTAAGTATATTAGCCTCTTCTATATACTTCAAGCTATAAACTCTTATATATATAAACTAGAACTACTCTATAAACTAGAATCGATCTATAACGTATTCTATATAAACTTACTACGCTCTAATACTAGAACACCTATACTAGAATAGATGAATTAATCTCTACTACTAGTAATAATTAATAATAGTAGATATATACTCTAGACTATATAGGAAATAGTAAATTTAAGAAGAAATAAGACTAGATTCTAATATCTTATTTAATAGAGAGGCTATAAAGCAGAGACAGACTCGTAGAAGCTATTAACTTACGTAATATATAGTACTACCTCTATTCGTTAGTTTAAGAAACGCTTTCTACGTAAGTTAAAACCTATTAAAAACGAACGACTATAAGCTTAGAAAGACTATAAGAGAGATAAAGAGAGACGAGGAAATTAAGTAGAAAAGAGAGACCTTATATAAGAGTTTTTGATTTAGTAAATAAGCTCGCTTCTAAGTAGCTTACTAAGCGAGATTACGAATATCGCGGATATATCCTTCTATAAGTATATAAATAGCTAAGAAAGAGCTTCTCTCTTTCTTTCTTCTTCGCGAATAATATATTCCTTAATCTATACTATAATAAACGTCTAATTTAGTATAGTACTTAGCTATACTTAATCTCTAGAGAGTCTCTTAGATATAAGAAATTAGATATCGATTCTTAATTATAATATTATTAATCTATCTATAGTCTACGTAAAAGCGTAGACCTCTCTCTAGCTTCTTTATAAACAGTATAGACGATACTACTAGTAATATACTAGCTATTATAAAGCTCTTATCGAGTTACTCTTTTAGGTATTTACGTAGAACCTCTAATTCTCTAATAGATATATTATATAGTAGGCTATAGAGTGCTCTTATCTCTGGTTTTAACTTAATATAAAGATTATAATCCTAGTAAGAGAGTAATTCGTCTATTACTTATAGTTAGAAGAGTAGAAGATATCGATAGTACTACTAGAGTAGTAAAGAGGCTAGATTAATAGTCTTTAGATTATTATATTTATTAAAGCTTTTCTAAATATTATTAAATAAGACTCTTTAAAGATATAACTTAGCTGCTTTTTAATAGCGTAGAGACTACTAATATACTACTTTAGTCTCTTTAAAATAAAGTTCTTTTTCTATATACTTATAGCTAGTAAGACTATTATTAGTATAGTATTTAGCTAGTACTAGTAGATCGAGGTGTTACTAACTAGTAAGCTCTTTTAGCCTCTAGTCGATTTTATATAATAATAGAGAGAATATCTCTACGTCTTATTACCTAGCGTAAGTATAGAATACTACTATATTAATTATCTTTAGAGTGTCTTTAGTAGCTTTAGTATAACTATAAACTAATACTTTATCTCTTTTTATATAACGTGTTTTATAAGCGAGTCGCCTACTTTTTCAACCTAGTATTATTATAATATAAAATACTTAATACTATATAAAGTTATTATTACTATAGAAGCTATCTAGTATTCTTTAGAACTTTCGCTATCTTCTATATCTAATATTTCTGTCTAATAAGTACGAGAATTATACCTAGTTTTACTATAACAGCTATAGTATCTATCTACGCGAACTCTCTTCCTAGACTCTTTACTTTGTTTCTAGCTACTATTTTCCTTAGATATAATTAAATCAGCTACGTCGCCTACTATTAATATCTCTTAACTCTTAATATACTTCCTTTTATAACTTTTATACTTAGTTATAGCCTTAGTTATTATACGAAGACTAGTGATTTTCTTATATATTAATACTATATTATATATTACTCTAGTTAAGCCTTTTTCAAGTTAATTAAGAGACTAAATAATAGAACTAGGTAACGAGTCTTAATATCTTTAAATCCGATTATAAATAAGTATTAATTAAGCTATTATTTCGTATATATTACTTAGTATTTTAGATATCTATAAAGTGTCTTCTAGTATTATTAGTATTAGTATACGAAGCCTTAAATCAAGCTTTAATAACATAGCTTCTAAGCTATATAGGACTAGCCTAGTCTCTTTAAAACTTACGTAGATGTTATTCTTTATAAATACTTTATAAAAAGCTACTTTAAACGTAAGAAGAAAGGTTTCTTTAGTAATATAATTAATATAATTCTATACTAAGCCTAATATCTTAGCTCTATATACTTACTTTAATAGCGAGAAGTAGACTATATTAAGCGGCTATAGTAGGTGTAATAAGTGTAGAGATATATAGAGAGTAATAATATTTAAGTCTTTATAGAGTTACTAGAATTTAAGTAAGTTATAGCTTTTATAACTATTAATAATTAATAAACGATATCCTCTTATACTTTATATCTTTATATACTTATTAAAATGCTTTAATTATATAACTCTAAGCTTATTATTTATCTAGCTGTTATTACTAACCTTAATTACCTAATTATATAGTATATATATATCTTAGTACTAGGTAGAAATAAGTACTTTATCCGTGAATATAATAAATAGTAGGATTGTCTATTCTATTATATTAACTCTCTAAATAACTATAATCTACTCGCGATTACCTAGTATAACAAAACTCAAACAAACTAAACAAAGATAACTAAGTCTCGAAGGTTAGTATATAGATAAGAAGTATAGATACGTCGGATTATTTACTTAGAAGTGAACTCGTTACTTATATTAAAGGTATTAAATAAAATAATAAGATTAATAACTAAAGTTAAGTATAAAGCTTCTATTTAATAATAGATATACTAGTTATATATAAAACCCTTTATACTACCTAGATCCTTATATAAGCTTAGATCCCTAGATCTCTCTAGATCTCTTAAGAGATCTAAGAGAATCTATTACGTAATTACTAACGGTTATCTAATAGTAAGATCCTAGAATACCTAAATACCTTTATATTACTAATTCTCTTCTATATTACCTTCTATATCCTAGATATCGTGTTATATCTTATTAAAGCGCTGTCTAGACTACTTACTATGTATAACGTGATTCGTAACACTATCCCCTTCTTAGCCTAGCGTGTTCTTACGCTTAAGTATAAGCTAAGAAACTCGGTTAGAGTACTAGTAGTATCCTTTCCTTTCTATTATATTCTACCTTATACGAAAGAAGAAAGAAGAGCGAATACTTCTTATAAAAAGTATTAAAATAGTTTATAATAAAATATTACTATATTCTTACTATACTTCTTAAAAGTATAGGTGTTTTATTAATACCTCTTAATCTTCTTAATATTCTAAATACGTTTAGTTAAAGCTAAAATATAATAGAACCGACGATACTTAGAAGAAGAACGTTCTCTATACTAGCGACTAGACCTCTATCGAAAGATAAGAGGAGAAGCTAGAGAGGGAATAGGAGGAGGCGATAGCGAAGATTCTACGTTTACGAAAGTAGAAGGCCTTTCTTAAAGAAAAGCAACGTAAGATATCTTATCGTAGTCTTCGTTTTCTTAATAAACTTAACGCTACTAAGGAGGTAGAGAAGAAAGAGAAGGAGGAGAAAGAAAGAAAAGAGAAAGAATAGTAAGAGGTAGAGGAAGAATAATAGACGGCAGAGATTATATACCTAGTAGCCCCGTCTAGCCTTATTAGCTTCTAATCTAAATTAAGTTTTAACCTAGCTTTTCTTAAAGCTTTTTCTTCTAACTACGAGATATAGGTAAACCTAGGTTTCGTTAGTAGAACTCCTAAAGTTATACTAGGTAGTAGTTAAAATTGCTTTTTAGTTCCTAAGTATTTTCTAAGTATAGGTAATCTAACTATTTTACTAAATACTTAACTTATCCTCTAATAAGTTTATAGTTAAGAATCCTCTTAACTTTATATTTAGTATTTAGGTTTACTAGTTAAATTTCTATAATTAGAGCTAGTAGTGCTCCTAGTAGTGCTAGTTTAAGTAAGGATATATAGAATACTAGGTAGATGTTTATTATCTTTAGTAGTACTAATTTATAATTTAAAGGTCTCTTAACTTATTTAATTTTAAATAGTCTAAGTTTCTTATAATCTAGTTTATTACTTAGTCTCTTTATATTAATATTTTTCTATACTAAGTAGACTTTATCTCTCTCTTTTAGTATTAGCTCCTAACTACGTCGTTTATTATAGTAGTATATGTTTCTTTCTACTACGAATTATAGGTCCTTTATAAGTTCCTTATATAGACTTTTAATTTTCAAGACTTAAATATAAGTAAGTTAGTTATTAATAGTCGTAGATAGTAGTTCTTAATATACTATTAATTTATATCTAAAGTTAGTATAGAATAGTATAATAAGAGTTGTTTCTATTACTAAACTATTATAAGTAAACTATACTAAAGGCAGTAGTTCTACCTAGTTGTTTTACTAGTAGTTTATATAATAATAAAGGTATATTTTAACTACTTAATTTATCTATTTGTTTCCTCTATTTATTTAAGAGTGAAAAGCTATAGAAAGCTTCTTTTTCGTACCTAATCGTTCTATAAGAGCGATCTAAAATTTTAAGGTAAAGAACTTATCTCTATCTAAGAGTATTTCTTTAGATAGTCTATGTCTTAAGACTACTTCTCTAAGGAATGTAAATGCTAATTCCTTAGCTATACTTAACTCTATATATACTATTAGAATTATATACTTTATAAGTTATTCTATAATAACTAGGATCGAGTTATACTTAACTCCTATTATTAGATCTTTAGATTTTAGTAATTTAATAATAAAATCTATAGATATTAATTTCTAAGGTATTTATAGTATTAGAGTAGTGTTTATCTATCTATAAGGTATATAGTAAGAGGCCTTATTCTTAGTATAGGTATTATATTCTATTATTACTTTCTTAACTATCGTAGATAATCGATTAATATAGTAATATTATCTTATTCTTTAGAGGGTTCGACGTACTCTCTAGTATTTATAAGCTAGTGCTAAATAATATTCTTTAACGAATTTCTTTATATAAGATTCTAGAACTTATAACTTTCCGTTTTTATATCTTTCTTTGTTATTACGCTTATTTATAGCGTAGTAGATATTAGTAAAATCCCTTTCCTAAACTAGGTTAGATAGTATATCTTCCTATTCAGCTAACTCTAGCTGATCCTTCTTCTATACTTGCTATATCTTCTCTTACTAAGGGTCTTTATCGTTTATAGCTGCGATCTTATGAATTATAGAGGCTAAGTCTCTATTCTTAAGAGTTTTTAAGATCGTAATCTTTTTAAACTCTTTATCTCCTTTATACCTAGGTTTTTAGCTAAGAGTATTAGCTCGAGTATTTAACATTCTCTTTATATATTAAATAATAATATTAAATCCTTCTAATATCTCTGTCTATCTAGCTAACTATCTAGTTATAAGTTCCTTAGTTATTATAAACGTTCTAAGGTTCTTATAGTTAGATAGGATTATAACTTAGTATTTTACTAGCTGTAAATAGATTCTCTAGTGTTCTAAGGCTAATACTATAGTAAGTAATTCTTTATTAAAGATGTTATAGTTTTATTATACTAAGTTAAATATTTTTAAATAATATATAATAAGTATAAGTTTCTCTTTCTTATTTAGTTATAAGTAAATCGTATCTACTAATATATCTAAGACGTCTATTTTAATCGTACTTAGTTTCTCTATATTAAAATTATATAGAATAGGTTTTTCTATAAACCTTACTTTAATTCTTTAAAAAGCGCTCTTAGCTTATTTATTCTAAATAAATTTAATAGCTTTCTTAACTAATACTAACATTAGTTTAGTAATCTTTATATAATCTTTTATAAATAGATAATAGAAGTTTATAAATCTAAGGAAGAACTATATATCTTTTATATTCTCTAGTAACTTCTAGTTTAAGATGTCTTAGATCTTTACTAAATCTATTTCTATTTTTTCTAAGTTAAATACCTATCCTAGGAAAAGTATCTAAGTTACTCTAAACTCGTATTTTAAAAGTTTCAACTAAGAGTTTACTTTTATAAGTTATTATAAAACTTTTTTAATATATCTCTTATATTCTTCTTCTTTTTCTAAGAAGATTAAGATATTATCTAAGTAATAGATTACTATTACTCTTAGAAGATCTCCTAAAATATTATTATTTTATCTTTAATATATAGCTAGTATATTATAAAGTCTAAATAGTATAACTATATATTTATAAAGACTTAATAATAAGGTAAATACTATCTTCTATTTATCTAACTTTTATTTATATAAGTCTATAAGCGTTTTATTAATCTAGTTTTATAAATTATACTACTTTGTCTAACTTGTCTTATAAGTATTAGCTAGGTAGTAGCGGATAAGCGTTCTTAACTATAGTATGATTTACTTCTTAGTAATTAATATATACTCTTCTATCTAGGTCGTCTTTCTTCTTAATAATAAGTATATTTAAGGTAATTAGTAACTTAGATTTTCTAATATAGCTCTTCTTAATACCTTCCTTTATATAACTTTCTATTCTCTATAGGCTTTTCTAGTTATATAACTAAAGCTTCTACTTTAAGAGGTAATAACCCTCTTTTAATTTAATCTTATAATCTTATAAGTAATATTCTAGTAAGGCTTATAATTCTTCTAGGTTTTTAAACAAAGCTTTAAATTCTCTATACTATATAGGTATTTCGTTATTAGCTATCTTACTAACCTATAGAGGACCCTAGGTAAGGTGTTCTAGCGTCTTAGAAGAGGTAGCGCTAACCTCGTTCTAGTCTTATAGTTATAATTATAAACCTATGTAATTATATTAACTAAAGGTTATTTTCTAAGCCTTCTAGTTAATATCTAGATTATATTCTTAAATCTATAGTATACTAAGTATTACTTCTTTATTCTCTATTTTAATAATATTAAATTATATATCTAAGTAGTGTTCTTTAATAGTAATCTTTATTAGAATAGTTTACTTATTAATAATTCTATCCTAGTATATAACGTCTATTTTATTAACTACTCTTAAGCAGTATAGCCTTATACCTTTAATCGAGATGTTTAGCTTCTTCTAAGCTGCTAGAGAAAGGAAATTACTTGTTACTCTAGAATTAATTAAGACTTAGAGTTCCTTTCCTCTTATCTTTACTATTACTATAAGTTGATTTTCTCTAGAGGTAGTATTTAACTCTCTTATAATAGTGTAATTTTCTAGTTTAATATAATAAACCTTGAATATTCTTTTACTATTACTTCCTTTTTTTAAGCTTAGGAAGAATATTACTTTTTTATTATTAGAAAAAGCTACTTTATATATTAAACTATCTTCTATAGTTTCTTTAGATTCTAGAAGTATTCCTATAAAACGTCTTTCTATAGACTAGTCTAATAATACTTATAGTTTATACTAAACCTATTTAATAGTTGCTCTATATAATGTCTTAGTAGTCTACTATTTACCTTTTATAAGTTAGTAGAATTCCTAGATTAGGTCGGCCTAGAGGTCTACCTTAGTAACCCTAAATATTCGTTGATCTCCTAATCCTTTAAATACTATTATAACTCCTTTTTTAACTCTTAATACCTAATATTTCTTGTTAATTACTAATTTATAATCTTAACTAGGTAGGTAGGTAGTAATATCTAACTTTGGATATCTTTTATATTTATCGAATCCTTCTAAGTAATACTACTATTATTTAGTAGTATTATTCCTTAAATCTATAACCTTCTATAGATCTCCTTTCTCTAGATAGTTATTCGGTATTATCTGTTCTAGTCTTAGCTCTTTAAACTTAATAGTTTCTCTTTCTATAATAGAGCTAACTATAGTTACTTAATCTTAATCATTCCTTGTTATCTTATAGGTAGTTAAGATAGTAGGATTAACTTCTTAAGTAGAATATAAGCTCTAGAAATCAGGTTTCTATCCTTTTATATATACTTATCTATTCCCTCTCTTAAAGGTTCTAATAAATACCTATGTTTCCTCTTCTTTAGGTTTATATATTCTAGGATTTATCTTTGATAAGTTAGATTCTAACTCTAATAACTCTAATAAACTTATTAATAGTAGTGATTTATATTCTACTTAAAGAGGCAATTTATAATCTATTTCTAACTATATGTTATAATATTCTTTAAGTAATAGATCTTTATTATTATTAGTATCTTATACATTACTAACTTATAGCTCGATTCTGTCGTTTAGCTACAGGTATATAGCGCTTATAGTTATATCTATAGTATCTGTTTTAATCTATATACCGTATTCTCTATCTTCGAGTTCCTCGTTTATAAGTTTAATTTTATCGAGTAATACTACTTCTTTTTTAACTATAGTGTTAATTCGTCTCTTTCTATTAAAGTCTTTCTTCTTACTATACTTATTTACTCTATAGCTAAGGAGACTATAGTTATAACATAAGTTCTACTCGTGTTAACGATTTCGCTTCTCCTAAGAAAGTCCTTCTTTCTTTAAAAAGATTTTCTTCTATATAGCGTTTACCTTCTTATCTTACTTAGCGTAAGAGTGCTTCTACTTACCTAACTCTTAGCTCTTTTCCCTGTGTCTAGGGTTACTCTTCTTAAATTCGTATAAGCGGTTATCTAGCTGAATAACTTCCTTAATTATACTTATAATAGTTAAGAACTATATATTCTACTTAGCTATTTCCTTATAGATATATACCTTTAATCCTCTATGAAAGAGTTCTATAAGAGTAATAGTATCTTATCCCGATTTCGTTCTATAATATTAAAATTTATTAGTATAGTCTATTACTAAACCGGTTTAGCGTAAATCTAAAAGCTTATATATAGCTGTTTAGATCGTATCGAAGTTTCTAAAGACTTTTCTAATAGTTGTCTTAAATCCTCTCTAAGATTTAAATATAATCTTAGTTAATTCTATCTTTCTATCTTTATTCTTATTCTTAAAGAAGTTCTCTAAATATAGCTAAGCCTATTCTAACACTAATTCCCTAAGGTAGGAGATAGCAAAGATAGTTTATAAATTATAATTATCTTCGAATTTGTTAGAATTAAAGTTAAAGTAGATGTCTATTTAGAGAAGGAATAAGTCGAGTTCCTTTTGCTTTCTATAATATATATCTAGTATCTTAACTTTAATAGATTTAAGTACTTCGACCTTATAAGGCTCGGGGACGTCTGGTATACTAATATTGTCGTCGTTCCTAGTTAATTACGTACTAGTAGGTATTCTTCTAATAGTATTTCTAAATATTCCTATAACGTTAACTCGACTCGTATTCGAGTTAGCTGCGGCGAGGGTTACTAGGGCTATAGCGACTAAACTTCTAAGCAGGTGCTTAAAGTATAACGAAACTTAAATAAACTAAACAAAGATGACTAAGTCTTAAAGGTTAGTATATAGGTAAGAAGTATAAATACGTCTAGCTGTTTACTTAGAGGTAAACTCGTTACTTATATTAAAGATATTAAAGTAAGTAATAAGATTAATAACTAAAGTTAAGCACGAAGCTTCTATCTAGATAGTAGATATACTAGTAATTATAGAGCTATCGTACTCTCTATAGATCCTCTTATAAGGTCGGATTCCTAGATCCCGTTAGATCCTTAAAGAGTTCTAAGAGATCTATTACGTATTTATAACTAAAATTACATAATCTAATATAATTCTAATAATAAGATCCTAAAGTTCTTAAGTACTAGCTACTTCTAGACTTCTTCCTATATTACCTTCTCTTTCTTAGATACTTATACCTTATTCTATTAGAATACTATCTAGACTACTTCTTACGTTTTATACGTGATTTATAATACTATCCCCTTCTTAGCTTAGCGTGTCCTTATACTTAAGTATAAGCTAATAAATTTCGTTAGTATACTAGCTATATCCCTTTCTTTTATTATATTCTACCTTATATAAAAGAAACGAGAAGAACGAATACTTCTTATAAAAAGTATTAAAATAGCTTATAACGAAATATCCCTATGTTCTTACTACGCTTCCTAAAAGCGTAGATGCTTTTTTAACTCCTCTTAATCCTCTTAATATTCTAAATATATTCGGTTTAAACTAAAATGTAATAGAGCTAACGACGCTTAGAAGAAGAACATTCCCTAGGCTAGCGACTAGGCCTCTATTAAACAGTAAGAGGAGAAGCTTAAGAGAGAAGAAGACGAGGTAATAGCGAAGGTCTTTCGCTTATAGAAGCAAAAGGTCTTCTTAAAAGAGAGACGTTGTAAAATATCTCAACATAGACTCTGTTTTCTTAATAAGCTCGACGTTACTAAGGCTAAGGAAAAAGAAAAGAAGGAAAGAGAAGAAAAGGAAAGGAAGGAAAGAGAGGAAAAGGAAGTAGAAGCCGCTCTTTTCTTTTCTACCTCTTCTACGCTCTTCCTTGATCCCGCTTTCTTAGAAATATACTCTTCTAACTATAAGATATAGATAAACCTAGGTTTCGCTAGTAGAACTCCTAAAGTTCTACCTAGTACTAGTTAAGGTTTCCTTTTAGTTCCTAAGTGTTTTCTAAATATAAGTAATTTAGCTATTTAATTAAATACTTAACTTATTCTTTAATAAGTCTATAGTTAAGAATACTCTTAACTTCGTATTTAGCGTTTAGGTTTATTAGTTAGATTTCTATAAGTAGGGCTAGTAGTGCTCTTAGTAGTACTAGTTTAAGTAAGGATATATAGAATACTAGGTAGATGTTTATTATTTTTAGTAATACTAATTTATAGTTTAAAAGTCCTCTAACTTATTTGATTTTAAATAGTCTAAGTTTTTTATAGTCTAGTTTATTACTTAGTCTTTTTATATTAATATTCTTTTATACTAGGTAGACTTTATCTCTCTCTTTTAGTATTAGCTTCTAACTACGTCCTTTGTTATAGTAGTACGCGTTTCTTTCTACTACGAACTGTAGATTCTCTACGAGTTCTTTATATAGACTTTTAATTTTTAAAACTTAAATATAAGCGAGTTAATTATTAATAGTTATAGAAAAGGGTTCTTAATATACTACTAATTTATATCTAAAGCTAGTATAGAATAGTATAACTTAAGTAGTTTCTATTACTAAGCTATTATACGTAAACTATGTTAAAAGTAGAAGTTCGACCTAGTTATCCTACTAGTAGTTTATATAATATCGAAGGTATACTTTAACTACTTAATTTATTCGTTTATTTCCTTCGTTCGTTTATAGATAGAATACTATAGATAGCTTTCTTTTTATACCTAATTATTCTATAAGAGCGATCTAGAACTTAGAGGTAAAAAGCTTATCTTTATCCGAGAGTATTTCTTTTAGTAGTCTATATTATAAGACTACTTTTTTAAGAAAGGCGAATACTAAATCTTCTGCTATATTAGACTCTATATATACTACTAAAATTATATATTTTATAAGTCGTTTTATAATAACTAGGATTACGTTGTATATAACTCCTATTATTAGGTCTTTAGATTTAGTAGTTTTATAATAAAATCCTAAGAGACTAATTTCTAAGGTATTTATAGTATTAGAGTAGTATTTATCTATTTATATAGTATATAGCGGGAAGCCTTATTCTAGGTATAGGTATTATATTCTACTATTACTCTCTTAACTACTCTTAATACTCTATTAATATAGTAATATTACTTAATTCTTTAAAGAGTTCTTCGAATCTCTTAATATCTATAAGTAGGTATATTATAGTATTTCTTAACGAACTCTTTTATAAATAAGTCTAGAATCTATAACTTTCTGTTTTTATATCTGTCTTCTTCTTTTAAAAAACCTTAAGCTTCTTTTTCCTAAGCTTAGTAAATTTTCTCTCTTTATAGATCCGAGTCTAAAGTTATAATCTCGTAGATAGTAGAGACTAAGTTACTATTTTTATTATATTTTAATATTACTATGTTGATATACTTTTTATTATTCTTATAGCCTAGTTTTCAGCTAAGAGTATTAGTATAAGTATTACTTATCTTACTAATATATTAAATAACTAATTTAAATCTAGCTAAAATCTTCTACTATCTAGCTAATTATCTAGTAACGAGTTCCTTAGTTATAGTAAATGTTTTTAGATTTAAATAATTAGTAAGTACTATTACTAGATATTTTATATCTTAGAGATAAATTCTCTATTCCTTGAAAGCTAAAACGATAGCTATAAGTTCTTTATTATAAATACTATAATTCTATTACGTAGTATTAAACGTTTTCGAGAAATATACTATAGATATAAGTTTTCTTACTTTGTTTAGTTATAAATATATAGCGCTAACTGCCTAACTCGAGGCGTCTGTTTTATTTATACTTGGTTTATTAAAGTTGAAATCGTATAATATCGGCTTTGTTATAAATCGTCTTTTAATCTCTTAGAAAGCCTTTTCAGCCTCGTTATCTTAGACAAAAGCTATAGCTTTTCTAGTTAGTACTAATATTAATTTCGCTATCTTTATATAGTTCTTAATAAAAAGACAGCAGAAGTTAGCGAATCCGAGGAATAACTATACGTTCTTAACGTTTTTTAGTAATTTCTATTTAACTACTACTTAGATCTTCTCTAGATCTATCTTTATTTTCTCTAAGCTAAAAACCCGTTTAAGGAAAAGTATACGAGTTACTTCGAACTTATACTTAGGTAGTTTTAAATAAGAGTTCACTTTCGCGAGTTATTATAAGACTTCTTATATATATTCTTTATATTCTTTCTCTTTTTCTGAAAAGATTAATATATTATCTAGATAATATATAATAGTAACTCTTAGAAGGTCTTTAAGAATTTTATTATTTTATCTCTAATAAGTAGCTAGTATATTAGTTAGACTAAAAGACATTACTATATACTTATAGAGTTCTAATAGTAAGACAAATGCCGTCTTCTATTCGTATCTTACTTTAATTCTAATTAATTTATAAGTGTTTTATTAATCTAGTTTCGTAAATTTCTTCGCTTAGTCTAACTTATTCTATAAGTATTAGCTAGTTAGTAACAGATAAGCGTCCTTAATTGTTACGTTGTTTAATTCTCTATAATTAATATATACTTGTCTATTTAGGTCGTTCTTTTTCTTAATAATAAGTATATTTAATAAGATAGGCGATTTAGACTTCCTAATATACTCTTTCTTTATTCCTTAGTATATATATTTTTCTAGTAAAACTAGGTTGTTTTGGTTATAGAGCCGAAGCTTCTGCTTTCTAAGGTTATAATCCTCTTTTAACTTAATCTTATAATTCTATAGTTTATATTTAGAGAGAGTATATATGTTCTCTAAATCCTTAAACAACTGTACAAATTCTCTATACTATATAGGTATTTTTTTATTAGCTGGCTTACTATCTTATAAAGGACCCTAGGTAAGGTGTTCTAGTATATTAGAAGAGATAGCGCTAACCTTGTTCTAACTATTTAGTTATAACTATAATCCTTTACAGTTATATTATCTAAAGGATATTTTCTCTATTCTCTAGTCGATATTTAGGTTATACTCCTATATCTATAGTATACTAAGTATAGCTTCCTTACTATCTATTTTAATAATATCGAATTATATATTTAAACAGTGTTTTTTAATCCTGGTTTTTACTAGTATAGTTTACTAGTCTACTATCCCTCCTTAGTAGGCTATGTCTGTTCTATTAACTACTCTTAGACGATATAGCCTAATTTTGTTAATAAGGATATTTAGCTTCTATAACGCTGATAGAGAGAGAAAGTTACTCGTTACTCTAGAGTCGATAAAGACTTAGATTTCTTTTCCTCTGATTTTAGCGATTACTATTAATTATCCGCTTCTAGTAGTAGTATTAATTTCGTATACTTAAGATGTAATAATAAACTGTCCTTTTTCTAGGTATCTAGGGATACTAAAGACTACTCTTCCTTCCTCGGCTAATATTACTATACTAATCTACCTAACTAGGACTCGTTCCGTTTCTAATAGCATACCTAAGAACCTAGTCCTATAGTGTCGGTATATAAGAGAAGAGCCTCTTTCTCTCTAAAGTGCGAATTCTTCTACTATATTAGTAAAATACTCGGCTATCTATTACTCGTCTACTAGTAGTTAGTAAGTAATAACTAAGATAGTTAACGTAGCTATGTCTTCTTAACCCTCTTTTAGTTCTAAGGTAACCTGCTTTATAGTAGCACTTCGAAGTAGAACCCGTGTTCGTCTATTCTAAATTATATAATATAATCTTAAACGAACCGGTTTTTATTCCTACGTAGTATAGACGGCCTAGAAGTCAGGCTTCTAGCTATTAATATAAGCCTATCTATTTCTATATTTAAATATCCTAATAAATGTCTAATTTTCTCTATTCTTAGGTTTATTTTCCTGTTCGTAGTTCTCTTTAGACGAAGTAGAGGAATCCGAGGATTTATAATCCTCTAAGTCCTAGTCAAAGTATATAGTCTATACTACTATAATCTGAAATAGTCGTCTCTTTTCGTATAGGTAAACGAACTTCTTATTAATCTATTTTATTTTATATATAGTGTTATACTAAGGCATATTTCCTAGTACTAGTATAGTAGTTTATATAGTTCAGTTGTCGTCGTAGAGGTTTCTCTAGTATCGTCTCTTTTCTCTATAATAGGTAAGCATCTATTAGTCCTTAGCTAATAACGTAGATTGCTTTACGATTTCGTCTAGGTATTAGCTTTCTAGTTCCTCTGCTTTTAACAACTCGCTTTTATCCGAGCTTAACCTAGTATTATAATAATCTTCTAAGGTCTAGTTATACTTAACTTATATTCTATATTCTTATACTTCGAGTTCTAACTCTGTAAACTCTTCTCGTTCGAGTAACACTACCTCTTTTTCGGTTATATTAACTTGTTTTCCTTTTTTAGAAGTATTCTTAGCTAGGTATACGTTTACTAAGTAGCTTAGTTAGATATACTAAAAGCAAAGGTTCTACTTCTAGCGTCGGGTTCGTTTCTTCTAGGAAAGTTTCTTTCTATAAAAACCCTTCTTCTTTATTCCTCCTTTTACCTACGTCTGCTTAGTTATATCTATTTATATAGAGTCTCCTCTTAACCTATAGCCACGGCTATAGTAATATATATAGCTCTCTTTCTTTTCTAACTTTTGTTTATAGTTTTAATTATCGATTTTAATCGTAGTATTAGTTAATTCGTCAAGGTTATCGGATAGGTTCTATCTAGCTAGCTTATCCTTTATAGAGTCCTTTAGACTCTTATAATATTATTCTTAGAGAGCCTTATCGTTCTATTCTAATCTTACTAAGTACTATTAGAATTCTAATATATACTTAGTAGCGGATCTCTTTTATCGAAGGTTATAAAGAGCTTATATAGATTTCTTTTTTAAATCTATATCTATAAAAGCTTATTTAATAGCTTAGACGAAACTAGCAACTGTTTAGAATAATCTTTATATACTTAAACTTATAATTGTTAATATATATCTGTTTACTATTTTATTTATTTAGAAGTCTTCTATATAAGGTTCTACCTAGCTATAGACAGCACCCTCGAGCTAGGTAGTAAGCTATATAACTTAGTCCGTTTCGTAAGAGAACTAAGCTAAGTAAAAGTTTAGATATATTATCGCTTTTATAAGGAACTTAGCTAGTTTCTCTAGCGATCTATTAAATAGTTTAGATATAGGTAGCTTAACTTCCTTATAGAGAGTTATAACTGGCGCTACTACTAGTACCGGGGTTAGCGTAGGAGTTAGCCTTAGAGTCGAAGATAAAGAGGTTTAACTTATAGTAACGATCGTACTTCTAAGTAAGGTACTTAAAGTATAACGATTCCTAATATAACAGTCTCTAATAGAGGGATAACTAAGTCTTATAGGTTAGTATATAGATAAGAAGTATAAATACGTCTAGCTGTTTACTTAGAGGTAAACTCGTTACTTATATCAAAGATATTAAAGCAAGTAATAAGATTAATAACTAAAGTTAAGTACGAAGCTCCTATCTAGATAGCAGACGTACTAGTAATTATAGAGCTATCGTACTCTCTATAGATCCTCTTATAAGATCAGATCCCTAGATCCCGTTAGATCTCTAAAGAGTCTTAAGAGATCTATTACGTATTTATAACCGAAATTATATAATCTAATATAATCCTAATAATAAGATCCTAAAGTCCTTAAGTACTAGCTACTTCTAGACTTCTTCCTATATTACCTTCTCTTTTCTAGATACTTGTGTCTTATTCTATTAGAACGTCGTCTAGACTACTTCTCACGTTTTACACGTGATTCGTAACAGCTTTCTATCGCGCTCTCTTAGTAGATTATTAGTTATATCTTATACTATATCTCTTATAAGCGAAAACCCTCGCGAATCTAACTCTAATATATATCTAACTATTACCTCCTTCTCTACCTTTATAAGCTTTTTCGAATTAGGCTAGTAATCACGTCGTAAGAGCTTTCTAGCGCGTCGATTAGAGAGAATCTTTCAAAGAATATAGTAAATCTTTATAATACTTCGTTTAGTTAATAACACGTTGTTTTCGAGTTCTTAGATTACTAAAATAATATTAGCTTCTTAAGAAGGTAATTAAACGTTATAGTATTAAGCTATTATAATTTAAAAGTAGTATATAGTACGCGACGAGGAAAGTAGACGACTCGCTTATATAGGCGACTCGCTTATAAAACACGTTAATACTTATAGTTTTAATTAAACTATAAAGTGTTCTTTCTCTAGTTAATTAGAGAGTTATATTTAGTAAGCTGAGGCTTTCTAAGTATAATCTTATAAGAGCTAAGCTTAGTAATATAAAAGCGTTATTAGTAGTTAATATACTAGCCTATATATAGGTTAAGAGTAACGAAGTAGATAAGGTTCTCTACTAACGAAGGCGATCTATTAGCTATATAAAGACAGCGAGGTTTTATTAAGAGTTTAAGAGTAAAGTTATTTTATTATATATAATTAGAATTAATAAAAGCTTTAGCTAAAGCGTTAGAGTTAAGTATAAAGTAGATAGTAGAAGGCTTTATATTATTAGTACTAACTAATTTATAAAGAACCTCTATTATACTCTTCTTCTACCTTTCCTCTAACGACGATAATATTAAAGCTTTCTTCTAATTTCTACGTCTTTAGCGATAACTATCGATAGAGACTAGGCTTTTCTCTTAACCTTGTCTATATTCTTTACCTTCTCTTCGTTCTAGTAGCGAGCTTCTTTTAGCTTAGTATAACCTAGAAGACTATATATCTTATTATCGTAGTAGTAATAGAGCTTATTCTCTACTTAGAACTTTCTATAAGCAGTCTTTATCTTAGGAGTTATAGCCTAGGTCTTATTCTCGACGTTCTTCTAAGTTTAGATATACTTTTCTCTAACTTTTAAGATATTAATTTTTAAAGCGTCGAGGTCTATTACCTTAGAGCTAGAGAGTAAAGTAGTCGAAGCTAGGCTAATTAGAGTAGTAGTAGAGCTAAAGTTATTCTTAAAATACTAAGTACTATAAATAGCTTAGTTAATATTATCTTTTTCTTATACTAGGTTAGCTAAGGTATTAAGTCTAATAGTTAGAGTATAGTAAGAGTCTAAGAGAATAAGAGCTCGAATAGAGAGGTAGGTAGTATAGAGAAGTCTCTAGGTATAATCGAATCTAGTAGAGTTAGTAGTAGTAGCTAATAATAAGTAGAAGAAGAGGAATTTAGAAGTTGATTAGTAGCTCTACTTTTCCTTTTAAAGCTTTTACTAAGCTTTCTTACAGCTGAACTTATTACTAAACATATTATATAGAACGTCTAATATACCTTCTACTAAGTTTATCGTAGTAAATTCGCTAGCGTCGTTAAGATAGAGGTTAATATACTTACGTGTCTCTCTCTCTAGAGTTAATAAGACGTAAGCTATTCGCTCTAATTTAGTAGGAAACTAGTTAGAGTTAGTATAAAGCTTAAATTTAAGATTAATAATATATAATCGTAGCTTAGTAGCGGATTAGCAGCTACTGCTAAACTTAGCTAGGTTAGCGTAAGAAGCGGATTAAATAAGTAGAGTAGAGAGGTTTTAGTAAATCTAAAGTAATTTCTTAATTTAAGAGTTACTTATAAGAGCAGCTATAGAAGCAGCCTACTAGAGGCGTTAGTTCTTATTATTAAGAGTTATAATATAGTTGTTAAATTCAGCGGCTTGCCGATTATACTCGTTAGCTTCTTATAAGATATCTGATTTAATAACGTATAGTACTTACTCTATAGTGTCTTTGTCGATAGTAGTCTAGTTATAGAGCGAGAGTAGGTCTTATAAGTCTTATAAGAAAGTGTCTTCGTTCTTATTAATAAAGGCTCTAAGTATACTATTATTAATAGTAGCTTAGAGTTCTTAGGTAGTAAATTAAAGTATAATAAATTCAGAGTAAGAGTAAGTATAAGAGCAGTAGACGATAGCGAAAAGAAAGGTGTTTTAAGAGTAGTAGATATAGCGACGAATATATACTATATAAGTAAAAGAAAGATAAATAATATATTATAGTATAGATTAAGAAATAGATTATTTATAAAGAAGAAAGAAAGAGAGAAGCTCTTCTTTAGTTATTTATATATCTATAGATTAATATATCCGCGATATTCGTAATCTCGCTTAGTAAGCTACTTAAACGCAAGCTTATTTACTAAATTAAAAACTCTTATACTTACTTATTTACCTACTAGTTATATACTTTCTAAGCTATTTTCTTATACTCTAATATATTTAAAGAATAGATAAGAATATTATCTAAGTAAGTAGAGTAGAAATCGTCTAAATAGTTAAAAAGTATATCGTTTATATATTACCAGTATATAAATAGTCTATTTATTAGTCTAAAAGTTAGAATCTTATACTTATACGTTCTATAATATATATAGAAAGTAGTTAGTTCTTTAGAATCGGGATCTATTTATATATAATAGAAAGCTTAGTAGATATCGAGCTTTATAAAGATATAAGCTTAACTAATATATACTAGTATCTTATTAATAAGAGGAAGTAGATAGCAGTCCTTTTAAATAAGGTTATTAAGCTTCTAGAAGTTAATATAAAAGTGTAATCTTCTATCTACCTTTTTTATAAATAGTACTAGAGCTATAAAAGAAGATTAGCTATGTTCTATAAATCTCTTATAAAGATTATTTAAGATATATTCCTTTATAATAAGTAGTTCTTTAGTTAATATCTTATAAAATAGAGAATATCTAAGAGTATCTAGTTCTTCTAGCTAGATTTTATAGTTGTAATATTAGTAAGTTAGTAGAGTATCTAAAGCTACTTTTAAGAATACGTCTATAAAATCTAAGTACTTCTCTAAAACCTCTAGTATTATCTAATCTTCTTCTTAACCAGCTATAATACTATTAATCTTATATAAGCTAGTAGTAAACATCTCGCTGTCTTTCTAAAGTAAATAGTAGTATATTTCTATAGTAGATATAGTAGAGATATTAATTATTATAAAAGGTTCTTACTTTAGAAAAGGCTTTTATTAATAAACTAGAGTAAGTACTTTCTTAGATAATCCCTCGAGCTCTCGTTTTATAATCTAGTATTATACTTATATAGAAGACTAGTAGTTACTTTTATAGATTATAAGTACGTATTTCAAATATTCTATTATACTAAGTTCTAGAATAAATTACTTATTCTATCTTTATAATTTATCTACTTCTATTATAAGGTTATAAGCGTCTACCTACTTCTTATAAAAGAGTATAGAGTTCTTAGAACGAATATCTTCGTACGAGAGAGAGGTAGGCTATTAAGTAGAGAAGTAAGGCTTAAGTTTCTCTAGCTAAAGTAATATTCGATAAGTTACGTTAATATTAATATAAAAGTATTCAAAGAACTTTCAGCTGAGAATAACGTTATATAATCCCAGGTCTAGTAGAATAAAGAGTATATTAAAGAATTTATAACTATCTAATACGTAATTAGAGAGGAGATAGTAAGTAGCTTCTCTACTAATCTCTCTATTATATCTCTAAATCTTTATAAGTATAAGAAGTCTTTTTATTTTAAGATTATAGAACTTCGCTAAGTTATAGCTGAATTAGACGTTTATAAAAGAGAATATATTTACTCTAAGGTTACTAAGAGTAGTAGTTTATATACTATATCTATTAATTATTATTATACTAAGTAAAGTAAACGCTTTTCTACTAACTAATAACCGTAGATTAATCTTAGAGAGATTAATTCTATATTTACCTAAGGTAGAGTCTTCTCTTAGATATAGTCGTTTCCTAGCTTAGATCTAGCTTCTTCTTCCTTCTCTAGCTCGCTTAAGTCTACCTTCTTATGAACTCTTAGCTATAGACAGGACTTAATATAATAGCCGACTTCTCTATAGTTATAACACGTATTAATAGAGAGGTAAATACTAGCTATAGAAGTAGGAATTTCTAGAGAACGTGTAGCTATAGCCGTAGCTGTAGCTATAGTAGGTAGATACTTACTTATACGTGTTCTAGTCTATTCTTCTATAATATCTCGTAGGTCGTTATTAACGCTACTTATAAGAGTATAAAAGAGGTTGATATCTCTCTTAGCTTAAAGTCTAATAATAGTAAGAGTTTATTAGAGGTTAATAGTTAACTTATTAAAAAGGTCGTTAATTCTATCTTACTTTAAAGCTCTAGACTCGTCTACTAGCTTCTAGAACTTTGCTTAAAACTCGTAGAACGTCTCTCGAGCTATTCGTAGCTCTTAGTACTTCTTATAAGCTTCGTTACAAACGTACGAACTAACTATAATATTATAGAGATATATTAGTATCTCGTTATAAGTAGTAAATCGATCGTTAGTATTAAACTTATATTTTAGATATAGTAGCGCGATATACTAGGTTTATCTTTACCTTCTTAGACTCGAAGTAGTTAGTATTAATATATAGCTTTACTATAATTTCAGTCTCTTAGGTATTATATATAATCTAGTCGTCTTCTATTATAAACGTACGTAGATTCTCTACTCTACTAGTCTTCTTAGAAGACTAGGCAGTAGGAGTTTAAGTAACCTTTTTAGTCTTTAGCTTTATAAGAGTATATTTATAGTATACGTATATATCCGGTTCTTAAGAAGTAAATCTAATACTAACTTTAAGATAGTAAACCTTATCTATAAGAGTAGTTATAGTCTAGAGGATTTATCGTAAGATATTATCAACTAAAGCGAAGAAGATAACTTAGACTTTACTACTATAGAAGAGCTAGTAGTAGCCTTACTAGTAGGTAAAGGTAGTAGTACTATAGCTTAGAAAGAGGTCTTAGTCTTTTAAGAGCTAGTATTAATAGTAGATAGTAAAGATAAAGGCTCTTTATCTAGTAGCTTATCGAGCTAGCTAAGTATAACGAAACTTAAATAAACTAAATAAAGATAACTAAGTCTCGATAGTTAGTATATAGGTAAGAAGTATAGATACGCTAGTATATTTACTTAGAAGTAAACTCGTTACTTATATCAAAGATATTAAATAAGATAATAAGATTAATAACTAAAGTTAAGTACGAAGCTTCTATCTAATAACAGACGTGCTAGTCTTATATAGAACCTTCGTCTCTTCTAGGTAGATAAGATCGCCTATTATCCTAGTCGACTAGATCGCCTAGATTATCTATTAACCTAGGTAATCCTTTATATTATATAACCTCTAATACACCTCTAATAGTAAGATCCTAGAATTCTTAAATACTTTTATATTATAGATTCTCTTCTATATTACCTTCTATTTCCTAGACGTTATATCTTATTCTATTAAAGCGCTGTCTAGACTATTTACTACGTAAAACGTGATTTATAATACTATTCCCTTCTTAGCTAGCGTGTCTCTACGCTTAAGTATAGACTAAGAAGATATCGTAGAAGAGCTAGTAGCCTTCTTCTATTTCTATTATACTACCTTCTAATAATAAGAAACGTACTAAACGTTAAGCTCTTAGAAATTATATTAAACGATATAGTAATAAGATATCTTCTTATACTTATTATAAAAAATCCCTCGACTTAGCTAGTAAGCTTTATTAATATATTACTATCTATAACGATTAATATTCTCGTTATTCTATCTATACTAGATAAGATAAATTCTACGACTAACTATTATAAACGAAACTAAATACCTTTACTCTTAGACTAGACTTCTATTAAAAAGTAGAAAGCTTGTCTTAACTTCTAAGAGGAAGAGATAATAGTAAAAATCCTCTAACTTCGATAATAAAAACGTCTTCTTCTAGAAAGAGAAAAGAAGATAATAGTAACTAGTCTTAGTTCTCTTAATAAGCTAGATACTATTAAAGATTTAGAAAAGAAAGAAAAGAAAGGAAAGAAGGAATAGAAGAAAAAGAAGTATAGAGAAGAAGAGACTACTAAGCTAACTACTCTTTCTACTTCTAATCTCGCTTTTAACCTAGGTCTCGACCTAGCTTTTCTTAAGTCTTTTCCTTCTAATTATAAGATATAAGCAACCCTAGGTTTTAATAGTAGAACTTCTAAAGTTCCTCTAAGCACTAGTTAAGATTCTTTCTAAGTTCTTAAGTATTCTCTAAATATAAGTAATTTAACTATTTAACTAAGTACTTAACTTATTCTCTAATAAGTTTATAGTTAAGAATCCTCTCGACTTTATACTTAGTATTTAGGTTTACTAGTTGAATTTCTATAAGTAGAGCTAGTAGTACTTCTAGTAGTACTAGTTTAAGTAAGGATATATAGAATACTAGATAGATATTTATTATCTATAGTAGTACTAATTTATAATTCAAAGATTCTCTAACTCGTTTAATTTTAAATAGTCTAAGTTTTTTATAATCTAATTTATTACTTAGTCTTTTTATATTAATATTTTTTTATACTAAGTAGACTTTATCTCTCTCTTTTAGTATTAGCTTCTAACTACGATATTTATTATAGTAGTACGCGTTTCTTTTAGTTATAAACTATAAGTCTTCTATAAGTTCTTTATATAATCTCTTGATTTTCGAGACCTAAATATAAGCGAGTTAGTTGTCGATAGTCGTAGATAATAGTTCTTAATATAACGTAGTTTATAAGCGAGTTAGACTTCTAAGCGAAATAAATTTTTTTTCTTAGTATTATATAAACTTCTTTAGAGCGCGATTTTTCCTAATAAATAAAATAGTTAATTATTAGATAGAGTCTAATATAACTCTTATATTAAATACGCTTTATATAAGCTTATATTCAAAAGCTAAGAAGGTTACGCGGATTTATAAAGTGTCTTATATAATATTACTTAATCGAACTTACGGAATATTATTATAATAAGATTCTATTACTAATTCTTAAAAACTTATAAAGATTAAAGAAAGAGTTATTATATAATATATTCTCGACTTAGATTCTTAATTATTTTCTCTACGAATACGTTATATTAAAGATATAGTAAATTATATTCTCTTAGAGTAGAGTGTAGAACGCGTTAGTAAGAACTAGACTTTGAACTTCGTATAATAATAACTAGAACTTAAGACGTGTTTTAATCGAAGAATTAATTACTAAAGAGTCTAATACGAAGATCTAGACACGTATAACACGTGGTTTTACCTTATATAAAATATAATTAATAAATATAAGATTTAGAAAGAGGATATTTATAACTTTAATAAGACTAGGTTTTATATAAGCTAAATTATATTAGAAATAGTTATTATAAGTACTAAAAGGCTTTCTTAGTCTTATATAGTATAGTAAGGAAACCGGGAATAGGTAATAGTAATTTAAGGTATTAGATTATACGGCTTTATAGTACCTCTATATATTATTTTAGTAGAGAAGAATCACCTCTTCTCCTAGTCTGAAAACAGCTAATTACTACGCGATTAAGTAATTACTATAACTATAAATAGCTAGATAACAAATAAACAAGGCCTAGATTAGATTATTTATTTTAATTAGTATATAAAGCTTTAAACGAAGGGCATTTACTAGCTCCTTATACTTAATAGCTATAAAAGCTACTACTTAGTCGATTTTAAGCTTTTTTATAAGAGTAATAATATTATTACTCTTTATATACTAGCTTATTCCTCTTATAGACTCTAGTCACTTAATATAGAATGTTTTCAAGTGTTAAAAAGACTATATAGTATTAAACTTAAGAAATTAATACAACTATATATTATATATATTTCTAAGAAGGATTTCTTATCTATATTCTATACTGTCTTTTATATAATAATAACTAAATTAAACATTCGAGAAGGGTTTTAAGGATCTAGATTAGTACTATATAACCTAGATTCTATGATTTTATAGCTTAAAATACAACTAAGGACTCTATTACGTCTATCTACTTTAATAAGCCTCTTAGCTATTTAGAAACTAAAGACTCTAAATAATATAATAGAGGCTTATTCTTAGACGTTATATATATAGAACAAGGTCTTATAATACTAGAATAGTTCTCCGACCTAGATTCTATATAGCCTAGACTAGCTTATAAAGGGTATAAAGCGTGTAATTACTAAGGTAGCTTTATTATATACTAAGAATACTATACTTCGTATAGTAAATAATTAACTAAGTTAGCGTCGTCGTATAAAAAAGCGTCGATTATAGAAAGGAGAATCACTTACTCTCTAAGATACGTAAGATCTTAGAGCTCTAAGTAATATTACTTCGTAAGAATAAGTAGTTTTAGTAGAAAATAGTAATTATATAAACCCGAGTCTAGTACCTCGCTAGCGCTATAGATTATATAGGAAATATAGCTATAATATACGAACTTATTAAAAAGAAGAAGAAATATATAAGAATTCTAATTCTAAGTAGTATAATTAATTTAATTAATTATATCGTAAGATATTTAATAATTCGTAGAATACTAAGAAAAAAAATTTATTTCGCTTAGGAGTCTAACTCGCTTATAAACTACGTTACTACTAATTTATATCTAAAGTTAGTATAGAATAGTATAATAAGTGTTATTTCCGTTACTAAACTATTATAAGTAAACTATGTCAAAGGTAGTAATTCTACTTAGTTGTTTTATCTCTAGTATATAGCTAATACGTTATATAGTCTAAATAGTATAACTGTGTATTCGTAGAGACTTAATAGTAAGGTAAATACCGTTTTCTATTCGTCTTCGACTTTTATTCGTATAAGTCTATAAGCGTTTCGTTAATCTAGTTTTATAAATCGTACTATCTTATCTAACTTATCTCGTAAGTACTAGCTACTAGGTAACGGATAAGCGTTCTTAACCGTAGTATAATTTACTTCTTAGTAATTAATATATACTCTTCTATCTAGGTTATCTTTTTTCTTAATAATAAATATATTTAAAGTAATTAGTAACTTAGATTTCCTAATATATCTCTTCTTAATACCTTCTCTTATATAACTTTCTATTCTCTATAAGTTTTTCTAGTTATATAACTAAAGCTTCTACTTTTAAGATTATAACTCTCTTTTAGTTTAATCTTATAATTCTATAGACGATGTTCTAGTAAAGCTTATAAGTCTTCTAGGTTTTTAAATAATACTTTAAATTCTCTATACTATATAAGTATTTCGTTATTAGCTGTCTTACTAACCTGTAGAAGACTCTAGGCTAGGTGTTCTAGTATATTAGAAGAGATAGCGCTAACCTTGTTCTAGCCTTATAGTTATAAATACGAACCTATGTATTTATATTAACTAAAGGTTATTATTTAAGCCTTCTAGTTAATATCTAGATTATATTCTTAAATCTATAGTATACTAAGTATTACTTCCTTACTTTCTATTTTAACTATATTAAATTATATATCTAAATAGTATTCTTTAATATTAATTTTTATTAAAATAGTTTACTAATTAATAATTCTATTCTAATATATAACGTTCGTTCTATTAACTACACTAAGGTAGTATAGCTTTATACCTTTAATTAAGACGTTTAGCTTCTTTAGAGCTATTAGAGAAAGGAAATTACCCGTCGCTCTAGAGTTAACTAAGACTCGGAGTTCCTTCTCTTCTATCTTTACTATTACTATAAGTTACTATTCTTCTATAGTAGTATAAATTTCTAGTTTAATATAATAAACCTTAAATCTTCGTTTACTAGTATCTTCTCCTAGAGAGCTTAGAAAGAATATTATCTTTTTATTATTAGAAAAGACTATCTTATATATTAGACCGTCTTCTATAGTTCTCTTAGGTTCTAGAAGTGTTCTTATAAAACATTTCTCTATTAACTAGTCTAATATAGTACGTGGTTTATACTAAACCTATTTAATAGTTACTTTATATAAAATTTTAATAACCTATTATTCGCCTTTTATAAGTTAATAAAATTCCTAGATTAAGACAGTCTAGAGGTTTACTTTTATAACTCTAAATATCTACTAATCTTCTAATTCTTTAAATACTATAGTAACTCCTTTCTCTACTCTTAATACTTAGTATTTCTCGTTAATTACTAAACTATAATCTTAACTAGATAGTTAGGTAATAATATCTAACTTTAAATATCTATTATATTTATCGAATCCTTTTAGATAAGACTATTACTATTTAGTAATATCTCTCTTTAGGTTAGTAACTATCTATATATCCTCTTTCTCTAGATAGTTATTAGATACTATCTACTCTGGTTCTAGTTTTTTAAATTTAATACTTTCTCTTCTAGTAATAAAGCTAACTATAGTTACTTAGTCCTAGTTATTCTATACTATTATATAGGTAGTTAAGATAGTAGGTTCGATTTCTTAAGTAGAATATAAGCTTTAAAAGTTAGGTTTCTAGCTTTCTATATATATCTATCTATTCTCTCTCTCGAAGGTTCTAATAAATATCTATGTCTCTTCTTATTTAAGCTTATATATTCTTAGATCTATCTCCGACGAGTTAGATACTAATTCTAACGATTCTAATAAACTTGATAATAGTAGTAATTTATATTCTACTTAAAGAGGTAATTCGTATTCTATTTCTAACTACGTATTATAATATTCTTTAAGAAGTAGATCTCTATTATCGTTAGTATTCTATACCTTACTAACTTATAACTCGATTTCTTTAATTAGTTATAGATATATAGTATCTACTACTATATCTAAAGCGTCTGTCTTAATCTACGTATTATATTCTCTAGTCTTAAGCTTATCGTCTATAAGCTCGATTCGATCGAGTAATACTACTTCTATTTAGATAGTAGCGTTAACCTGTTTCTTTCTCTTCTAGGATTTCGTTTTCTTCTAGCTATAATCGGTTACTCTATAGCCTGGTTTACTATAGATATAACAGAGTTACTAGTTTCGCTGTCGGTTACGTTTCTCTTAGAAAAGTCTATCTTTCTTTAGAAAGGTTCTTTTTTATATAACGTTTAGCTCCTTACTATACTTACTAGCGTAGGCGTACTTCTACTTTCCTAATCTCTTACTCTTCTCTCTATATCTAGGGTTACTCTTTCTAAATTCGTATAAGCGGTTATCTAACTAGATAACTTCCTCTATTATACTTATAATAGTTTAGAACTATATATTCTATTTAGCTATTTCTTTATAAATATATACCTTCAGTTCTCTACGAAAGAGTTCTAAAAGAGCGATAGTATTCTATCTCGATTTCGTCTTATAACGTTAGAATTTATTAGTATAATCTATTACCGATCCGGTTTAGTATAAATCTAAGAGCTTATATATAGTAGTTTAGATTATACTGAAATCTCTAAAGACTTTTCTAATAGTTACTTTAAATCTCTTCTAAGATTTAAATATAATCTTAGTTATCTCTATTTTCCTATCTTTATCCTCGTTTTTAAAGAAGTCTTCTAAATATAGCTAAGCCTATTCTAATACTAATCCTCTAAGGTAGAAGATAGCAAAGATAGTTCGTAAGTTATAATTACCTATAAATTTATCTAAATTAAAGTTAAAATAGATATCTATTTAGAGAAGAAACGAGTCGAGTTTCTTACGCTTTCTATAATATATATCTAGTATCTTAACTTTAATAGTCTTAAGTACTTCGATCTTATAAGACTCGAGAGCGTCTAGTATACTAATATTATCGTTATCCTTAGCTAGTTATATACTAGTAGATATTCCTTTAATAGTACTTTCTAATACTCTAACGATATTAACTTAGCTAGTATTCGAGCTAGCAGCGGCGGTAGAGGTTACTAGAGCTATAGCGACTAAACTTCTAAGTAGGTACTTAAAGTATAATAAAACTTAAACAAAGGTAACTAAGTCTCGATAGTTAGTATATAAGTAAGAAGTATAGATACGCTAGTATATTTACTTAGAAGTAAACTCGTTACTTATATTAAAGATATTAAATAAGATAATAAGATTAATAACTAAAGTTAAGTACGAAGCTCCTATCTAATAGCAGACGTGCTAGTCTTATATAGAACCTTCGTCTCTTCTAGATAGACAGAATCGCCTGTCGTCCTAGTCGACCTAGGTAATCCTTTATATCACGTGACCTCTAACATGCCTCTAATAGTGAGATCCTAGAATCTCTAAATATCTCTATATTATAGATTCTCTTCTATATTACCTTCTATTTCCTAGACGTTATATCTTATTCTATTAAAGCGCTGTCTAAACTACTTACTATATAAAATGTAATTCGTAATACTAAGAGAGAAGCGTTAGAGCTTATTAATACGTACGAAAGGATTTACTATAAAGTAAATATATATGTTTTTATTTATAAACAGCGTCGTTAGTTTCAGAATATTCGTATACCTTCTTAGATAAGAGTAAGAGTTTAGTTTTAGTATAATAGCTCTTTATAAATATACTAAAAGAAGTACTTATAGAATAGTACTTATATTCGAAGAAAACTAAACTAAGAGAGAAGAGAAGAGTTAGTATACTCTGTCTCTATTTATATATACTAAGCGAGACTTCGGTAGAACCTCGGTACGTAATCTAGCCGTATATAACTAGGACTGTTATAGTACTCTTCTCTATAATTTCTATACTTTACTAGGTATTTCTTTAGATTCTTCTTACTTAGATACTCTTCTTCTCTCTCTTTATATTTCTTATATACGTACTAAGTATATCTCTTATCTTATTTATAAAAGCGTACTATATAGCTCTACTTCTAGTACTTAAAGCTCTTTATAGCTACTGCTTCTACCGCGCGTATCTTTTATACGAGAAGTGTTATACTTTCTATAGTATCTCTCTTAAGTAAAGTCTTCTTATCTTTTTAATTATTACTACCTCTAATATATAATTTCGTATAGCTAGCTCGTCTTATCTCTAGTACTCTCTATACCTGCTTCCTTACTATATAATCTTTAGTACCTTTATACTAGAGGCTTATAAGATACTTTATAATATATCTACTATTTCTTTCTTAAGTATATTCGCTAGAACTCTTTTTATAAATACTATAAGCGTTCTTATAGCTACTACTATCTCTTATCTAAACGTCTTCTTTATCTAGCTATCGTCTTTTATATACGCTGTCTATTTCTCTTTCTTAAACTATATAACAATGTCGCTGCTTTAGAGCTTTCTCGCTACGATTACTTCTACTCTATATCTACTTATATTTACAGCTTCTATTACCTCTTTTAGTAATAGCTTTTCCTTCCTCTTATCTATTTCTACTACCTAGACTGTAATTTCTCTTATATATTTAGCTAGTATAACGTATTCTCTTTATAACGTAGCTCTAGCTCTTTTTTATAGCTCTCTAGCCTTGACTCTCTCTGTCTACGTTAGAGCTTGTTCCTTTATACCTCTTATCTTCTTTACTACGATTATAAGCTTCTCTTATAGGATTCCTCTAGTTATTATTTCGTCTTCTCTCTTTCTTACTCTTCTATACTCGAGTATCTTCTCCGCTACTTTGATAATTACTTTAATACTCTTTTTCTCTATTACTAAGTCGAGTATTATTTAGATTAGGCCCTTCTCTATCGTGTCTATATAGTCTAGTACTCTATTCTAACCTTTTATACTTCGCTCCTCGTTTGTTATTATACCGTCGTTGTTCGCTAACACTCTAAGAAAGGGAATAGAAGCTCTCTACGAGCCTTCTATCTCCTTACTACTACTGCTACGATTACTTAATATAATCGTAGAGTGTTTTAATCTCTTTCTTAACCGTCTAACAGTCGTCTGAATATGTTTCAAGGCTTTTAAGATTACTTTGTTGATTTCGAAAGTTTTTTTTTAAGAATTACTTTATATATAATTAGACTAAATAAGAGTTATTTCTTAGAAGAGTATATATATCTTAAAAAGATCTTTTTAGTTAATTAGTATATATAATATATAAATCTATAATAAAGGTCTTAGTATAAACTGTTTTATTATAGTCTCGCTCTATCGGTATCAAAAGAGATAGGAGATCTCTTATTATTCTACATTTATAGAAGAATTCAGAGTATATTCTAGATAGTTAGAACAATCAAATTTTATTATACGAAATCTCCGGGTTAATTATATCCAGAAGGCAGGAGCGATCGAAAGAAACTGCTTCTTTCATCGCCTATCGCGTGACATCTCTCGTAAGCCTCATTTTCTAGTGTGCAGAGGTGTATAAAGATCTTGCCACGGAACCCTAGAAACCCTTCTTCCAAATCGCTTATCTAGACGCGATATCAAGATTTAGCTTTGCAGCAACTGGAAGTTGAGATGGTCTTGATACCCTTTTGGTGAATCAGGTCACGAATCAGACGTTCCTAGCAGTTTACAATTCCATAGCAACAAGGAAGACGTCGAAATGTTAGACGAATTATCCAATCATCTCCCGAAGGGCCAGAATCCAAAGAGCGCTGTAACACAAAAATTCCGATACAAAATTACCCCACAAACCGCCTAGACGGAAACATTCCCAAGCACTGCCAGTATGGATATGCCAGTACCTTCGTAACCCATCTACCTTAGATCATATAGTTCATTTCAGGTTATTTTAAACTTCCTCCATCTCGCTCAAACACACTCACACCACAACAAGAAGTTCAAGTGCCATCCGTTCGAGACTCCAACGTCAAGTTTGACACACTCCCGGTCAATAATTGAGACTTACTCGGCAAATCAAAAATGGTTTCGAGGGACTTTTATCATTCGTCATCACTTCCTATCCACTCTGAGTAAACGCGAAAGAAAGGAAGACGATCATGAAACATCTAATACATCGATTCCACGTTTCACCAAACCACACCAACAAGCCATCCTATCCTTTCTGCTGCCAAAGTAAACCAATGCTGCACAAAAAGGTTCTCAGGGCTTGCATCGTCCCATGAATCTAGGATACAAGCAACAAGTACGAACAGAATGTTGCTTGCAGATCCATGCAATGAATCGCTCCAATCCAAGTCCGTATCCACCGTGAGGTGATGTGCCGTACCTACATTTAGTTAGTAACCCAGTCGATCCCATTTTTCCGGGGTAAAAAAAAAGCATAGTAACACAAAAAAAACCTACTTTCGTTGTTCCGTATACCAATAGTATTCCTTGGGAGAAATACCTTCACGAGCATAGGCTTCCATCAACTCTTCGTAACCCTCCATTCTCATCGAACCACCCACAATCTCACCAACACCAGGCATCAGGACATCAACACTCTCAGTAACACGTCGATCAGCATCTTCCTTCTTCATGTAGAAAGCCTTGATTTCCACTGGGAAATGTGTCAAGAGGATAGGCAAGTTGATGATATCCGTCATTCTTCGCTCGGCAGCCTCAGCAATATCGTCACCGAACACATGAGGGTTGCCTTCTTCGTTGAGGATGGGGGGATCTTGAGCGTTCAACCAGTCAATGGCATCGGAATATCTCATACGCTTGAATGGTCTCGTGGGGGGAGTAAACTCGGGGTTGAGCTCCTTGATGTAACCAGCAATTTCCTTATCATCCATGAGTGTGGCGATGACCTTGCTGATGATTTCTTCCAAATGGTCAAGTAGATCCTCGAAGTCTATGAAATCCAACTCAGCTTCGACATGGGTGTATTCAGATAAATGACGACGAGTGAGAGATTTTTCGGCACGGAATGACTTTTCGATGCAGTAGACGTTGCCCAAACTTGGGAGTCCGGTTTCGAGGTAGAGTTGGGAGGATTGGGTCAGATATGTCTTTTCTCCGTAGTAATCCAGTTCGAAAAGAGTAGATCCACCTTCGACTTGGGTTTGGACGAAAGCTGGAGGACTAATCTTGGTGAAGTGCATCTCTCGGTATGCCTTTGCGAATGCCCACTCTACCGCGGATCGAACTTTCATCACCGAAGAGGCAGTATCACCTCGTAGAACTAAATGACGACTATCTAACATGGCAGACTCCCATTGATCTTGTTGAGCGGAAACTCTGTTGGTAATAGCGTCGGCATCGGAAGGACTTGCGCCAAGGACTTTGTAGAAATCAACGTGAAGTTCCCGGCTATCTGGAGCTTGCTGGCCGGAAAGGACCTCGCGCATCTCTCCATAGAGGGTCAAAGAAGTGCCCTGAGCGAATGTGAGAGCGTCGTATGTTTTTGTAAGATCCCCAGAAAGAACACATTGTAAGTGTCCATATCCGTCAATCAGGGTAATGAATGTAGCTTGCTTCTGTTGTCTTAATCTGTGGATGCGACCTGAAACCTTGACACGAGCCCCTTTGGTACCCTCTTTTCCTAATTGAACTGTCTTGTCGCCAATTGTGATCTTGGTGGCTTTGGGTAGGGAGGAATCTTCGGTGAGGACAATTTTCTTCGCATCTTCGAGGGTCTTTAGCCTGGCTTTCTCCTTCTCCTCTTCCTGTGCGGCTTGTTGTTGTTGCTTTAATGCCTTCTTCTTGTGTGCATCCAATGCATTTTGTGCCTTCTTGACTGCAGCCTTTGCAGGATCCCTCCATACCAATCTCTCTGCTGCATCTCCATCTGCGCTAACCGGACCTGTTGTAGAGGCACGCGATTGATATGTTTTCCCCTCACTGCCACCTTGCTGGATATATGCGTAGGCCAACGATTTGTATGGTTTGCTCTCGGTGCCGGTGGCGGACTCGTCGTCTGCTCCCGTATCGGTGTCGACGTAGATTGTATCCATCTTGGTTCGGTCTGCGAGATCTTGTACTGCGGCCATGCTGTGGTGTTGTTGTTATCTTCAATTGATCAACTGGAATTATTTTGGTGGGCTGGCGGGGTTCGACTCACCGCTTTGACTCAGAGGGCTGGCGGATATCAGCTCACAGGGGTGGGGATAGAGAATCAATTTACACGGGTTCGACGCGACCTAGAGAAAGAGGACGCGACGAGCTTGTAGATCCGGGATTTTTCGACTTCAATCTATGCGCCTTTCCTGAATACATCCAGGATCTCACAGTGCCCTCATAATAATTGGTGTTCGATCTGAAGAAGAATCTCAAATTTCCTCCCACTGCCATCCCTACCGACTTCCTGCTGCCTTCCTACGATGTCTCGATTCTAGCCGTCCGCCTAAGACCATCTCATTGACCCAACAGAGCATCCGCATTCGAACCTCAACTTGAATCCTGCGATACTAGTTGTGGCGTCTCAGAAAATCCTCACGGCCTTGGTGCACATAACGCGAATTTCAGAACGACACAGTAGAGCATTCTGCAAGATGCCGCCAAAGCAAGCTAAGTTGGGGTATGTGAAAGATTCCCAGACCACCTTGGGGTTTGTTAGATCCTGCAATTGGGGAAAACGTGTCTGAAACATTGGCTAACATGCATATTCTCCTACAGCAAGTTCTTCAAGAGCCCCAGTGGTAGTGCCCCGAAAGAAGCCCCGAAGCAAACCAAACTCGCATTTTCCTCCAAGTCGAACGGCGCACCCAGCTCAAGTGCGAATAATGCCCCACCAAGCTCGAGTACAAGCGAGGATGTCGAGATGAAGGATGAGTTGGATGGCGAAGATAAGGAAGATATAAAGAAAGCCGAAATCATGGAGAACATCAAGCCGGGAAAGGGTAAATTTGCCCGCATTTTTTTGGTTGGAGATTCCGTACTGATATTATTGCAGAAACCAAGAAACGATCGCGATCTACTTCCAAATCCGAAGTCGAGTCGAAACCAGTCAAGGAGGAAGTAATTGAAATCGAGGAGGATGAAGATGACGAGCCCATTGTCAAACGACCTCGCCGAGTTGCCAAAATCGAGGTGGATGACGAAGACGATGAACCAGTGGTGTCGAAACCAAAACCCAAGGCCGCTGCAAAATCCAAGGATTCAAAAACCAAGGACTCAAAATCAATGGCACCCCCACCGAAGAAAGCCAAGAAGGAAGTCGTAAAGGAAGAAGAGCCCGAAGAAGTCAGCTCATCATCCAAGAAAGACTTGGAGAGGAGAAATTCAAGCGCATCTGCGTCGGAAATTGAGAAGGAAGAGGAAGAGGACGACGACTCCGAGGACGAAAAGCCGGAAATCGTGGCCAAGGCTCGGGAAAAGGTCCAAACTACGTTGAAATCCAAGGCAAAAGATCCATATCCGGATTGGAAGCCCGGAGAGCCAGTCCCATACGCAGCTCTCTGTACGACATTTTCCTTGATCGAGATGACCACCAAAAGACTTGTCATTCAAGCACATTGCGCACTATTCCTTCGACAAGTTTTACGTCTTACCCCCGACGATATGCTCCCAACTGTTTTACTTATGATCAACAAGCTGGCTGCAGATTATGCCGGTATCGAATTGGGAATTGGCGAATCATTGATCATGAAGGCAATTGGCGAAACAACTGGTCGAAGCTTGGAGGTCATCAAAAACGACCAAAGAGAAATTGGAGATCTTGGATTGGTGGCAGTCAAGAGTCGATCAAAACAGCCTACCATGTTTAAGCCAAAACCTTTGACTATTAGAGGCGTTCACAAGGGTCTTATCGGCATCGCTACCATCACTGGTTCTGGTTCCCAAGGTCGAAAGGTCGATGGTATCAAGAAAATGCTCGCTGCCGCTGATGGTCACAGATCTGGCAAGGTCGATATTACTGTGGATAAAGGAGGCTCCAGTGAGGCAAAGTTTATTGTTCGCTTCCTTGAAGGAAAGCTACGGCTCGGATTGGCAGAGAAGACCGTTCTTGTTTCGCTTGGCCAGGCTATGGTATGCCATGAGATTGAAGCCAAAGGAGAGGGGAAAATTCCAAGCACGGAGCAACTTGCAAAGGGTGAGCAGGTTTTGAAGCAAGTCTTTAGGTATGTTTTCCTTTTTTTTTTTGGTAGTTCGGCTATCGTTTCGCTAACAAGCCACAGCAATCTTCCTAGTTACGATGTGATTATCCCGGCAATGTTGGACCATGGAATCTTTAATCTGGCAGATAATTGCAAGTTGCAGCCAGGTGTTCCGCTAAAACCCATGTTGGCAAAACCAACAAAGGCGATAACCGAAGTTCTGGATCGATTCGAGAACGAAACATTTACTTGCGAGTACAAGTATGATGGGGAACGAGCACAAATTCATTACGTGGCAAAAGACTCGAAGCAACAATACAAGGGTCCAGCTGCAGCCAAGAGCTCAGAAGGTGGACTTGCAGCTATCTTCTCCCGAAACTCCGAAGACCTTTCCAAGAAATACCCCGATATCTTGTCAAAACTAGGTAAGTGGGTGAAGGAAGATACCAAGAGTTTTGTGCTTGATTGTGAAACCGTTGCTTGGGATATGGAAGAAAAGAAAGTGTTGCCATTCCAACAGCTCATGACACGAAAGAAGAAGGATGTTAAGGTCGAAGATGTCAAGGTTAAAGTTTGTGTGTTTGCTTTTGATTTGTTATTCTTGAATGGAGAAGCTGTGGTTGAGAAGCCACTTCGAGAGAGAAGAGAGCTTCTTCATAATTCACTCAATCCTGTCGAGGGGGAGTTTGGTTTTGCTACTAGCATGAACGGACGAGAAATTGATGAGATCCAGCAGTTCTTGGATGAAAGTGTCAAGGCATCTTGTGAAGGACTTATGGTCAAGATGTTGGATGGCGCAGAAAGTGGCTATGAACCTAGCAAGCGAAGTCGCAACTGGCTTAAGGTATGTACCGTGTTTTCTAAATTCTGGCTAAAACTAATATGTTCCCAGATCAAGAAAGATTACTTGTCAGGAATCGGCGACTCGCTCGATCTTGTAGTCTTGGGTGCCTACTACGGAAAAGGAAAACGAACTTCAGTATACGGTGCTTTCCTCCTCGCCTGCTACAACCCCGGCACAGAAACCTACGAAACCATCTGCAACATCGGCACCGGATTCTCGGAAGCCGTCCTCGAAGAACTACACTCTCAACTCAAAGACATCGTCATCGACCGACCTAAACCCTTCTACTCCCACTCCTCCGGAAACCAGCATCAACCCGACGTCTGGTTCGAGCCAAGATTTGTATGGGAAGTCAAGACCGCCGATTTGACACTCAGTCCTAGATACAAGGCTGGTTGCAAAGAGGGAATTTCTGGCTCCGGGGGTGAGAAGGGAATCAGTTTGCGCTTTCCGAGATTTATCAAGATTCGCGATGATAAGAAACCGGATGAGGCCACTAGTTCGAGGCAGGTTGCTGAGATGTATCAGAAGCAGGAGAGTGTTTCTAAGAATAAGGGACCGGCTGTTGATGATGACTTTGAGTATTGATTGTAATAAAAATTGGGTGGGGAATACGGGGTTATTATGCCTTGATATGAGGGCTGGGTTTTTTGTGTCATTTTAGCATGCCCCTTTTGCTATTTGCTGTGTACAGGTAGCTTTGCTGATCTCTGGCTGAGAAATAGAGATTTTGATCAATGATTGTGAGAGTTCATACTATGGTGATTTTATAAGATATCATTTCTCTTGTTACTCTGTTAATTCTGTATTTTGGAAAACTAAGGCATTAGTTGCCCTTCTAAATTATTCCCCCCGCTCAAATTCTTATGAATGTAAATTCACTTGGCTCCATTCTTTTGAACCAAAGGGGACTGGGAACTCACTAAGGAGATATAGATAGCAAATGAGATGTGTGTGCAAGCGCAATCCAGGCACTTACGTGCATTGTGCTGCTGTGTGTTAGTCAAGTGAAAAATTTGTGCCGCCTAACTTCAGGCCGTACTCGTACTTAACACGAAGCAATCAGTTACAAGGGAACACGTGTATGTGCTCGCTATCTATCGATTGCAAATTATGGTCGTTGAAATTGCTGTCGAATATTCTCAACGTTCAGATCTTGTATCGATACTCAGTATTGAGGCTGGGTGTGAAAGTAATAATTTAGGAAGATTCTTGAGGACGATTTTCGGATGGTAGGGGGTAGTAGGAGGGAGTTAGTTGCCTTGACTCTACTGGATAGTCCAAACGTGAATGTCGCTTGGGCCAGACGGTATGTGGAGGACTACAGAAGATATAGTCCAGCACGGAATTTATAGACAAACATGGAGTGGTAGTGAGGTACAGTTTGGGTAGGATCTAGAGATAAGCTCTTGGAGCGTAGCTCTCAACTCTCACTTTGCTTAACCTTTTGGTTACTAAAATCTCGATATCTCGGATGACTTCTAAATAGATCCAATTAACCAAAGAGTACAAAGAGTTAGTGGAGAGAATGACTTGAATTATTCCTAGTATACCAAGTTCAAAAGATCTACTCGCTAACTGATGGCATCCCGCATACAAGATTCACTCTTGTTTTAACTTGAAGCTAACTGATCAACTATACTAGAAAAGCTCAAGGTCAGACATCGGAAGACGAAGATGTTGACAGGCTTTTTTCCCCCTAATCAGTGGTAGTATTTTAATCCGCATGATGAGCATGCGCTGGTTTCTAGCCAGAAACATAACCCATCCAACAAGCAACATGTACTTTGGCAAGTTGTGAGCGCCTATCCCCATTCACAATACCTTCAATATCCTCAGCGGGAATAAATCTAAAAGAGCTGCCGGACTTACGAGAGAACAAAGTCGATGTTCTTCACTACTTGTTCCAGTGGGCTTGGGAAGACCTTTTGCTGTTAACTTTAAGCTTGCTGTCGAAATATTCTTCAATATTCGGATTTTATTTTTGAATGTTTAGCTTTGAGGCTTGGGGTATGAAATAGTAATCCTGACATTCTTCATGACCGATTGTTCTGGAGTAAGGGTTCTAAGAGGCTGTCAACCATCTTGGCCTTCCTCGGGCAAAAACAGTGTCAGGACCAAATGGATGCGGTCTTTGTTGGATGAAGATTTCGGAAGCAATAAATCTCTCGTCAACATCTTTTCAGAAACGCATAAAACTCCCTTTAATGCGATATAGAGGGAATAAATATGCTTGAAGAAAACAGTTGGACTTGAACAAAAGTAAATACAATAGTAGAAATTTTGTGCTTTATTCACTGATTTTGATATATAACCAATCATGTTACTACTTTATAGTAGTATTTCAGTAGTGAGTCTAGTAAACTCACCTATAAAGTAACATTGTTCGGAATATTTAGATTAACTAAGTTGCTTAACTAAAGTCTAAAACGTCTTTGGAGTATAGAGTATATGTACTCATCTGAGCAACATTTATTTGATTTAATCATTCTAGAAATTATAAAATACTTGAGTTGGCCAAACAAACTACAGAAATTAACTTATAGCAACTTATTGGTATACCTAGATAGAATTGGTCAATGTTGTGATTGGTGAATAAAGCATACCAGCAGGAATGATTCTTTTTCTTCCCAGCACTTTCAGACATCAAAACTTTGCGTACTAATTACTATGTTAACTTACTAAGCAGGGATTCTCTGCCCTTGTTATGAGAACTCATTTCTAGAATAAGATTCCCTTCTCTGAGACTGAGAAATCGCTCCATATTATCAAATTATCGTAAGGATTGTTTCCTCTGTATGTAATGCTGAGTGTTCCATTACAACAGCTCATGTGCTTGTGATCTCTTCTAGTTTCTCCCACACTTGCAGATAGATAGCTTTCATCAATAAAGAAAAGTTGGTCTTTTTGGAATGATGTTCATTATCGTAATGAATGAAGATGTTAATTCAGCAACCGGAAAATGTATCGACGGTGGATTCAAAAATGACAGTAGAGTAGAAAACGACAGTGAAAGTGGAAATAAACGTTGATAGTTTAGATGAATAATTTGGATGATTATCTGAAAGCTTGAACTCTGTGACATCGCTATCAGACGTTAGAGAAGGGGAGCGAGAGATATGCTGTGCCTCTTGTTTGCTGGCTGCATAAGTAAATACATTCTTTTCGTCGTTCCCCAAATTTGAGTTACAGAATGAGGCTTTAGTTATCACATATATAATCAAAAAAGTAAAGTTAAAGTACTCGTATTCACCATCTCAGTAGATTGAGCAACAAGACCTCTTCCTTCTAAACATAGTTCATTACCCAGATATTATAACCAGGTGAGTTTCAAATCAAAATATTACGACTTGACTTTTCACTCTCACCACTGAGTTTGCTCATATAAGTTGACTCATAGCAGATATTAAAACCAGATCTTTTGCCGAAAGCTGTCAGTCTTATTTACGTTATAAATTCCAGTTTCTTGTTTTGGAGCTTCAGACATCAAGAAACTATATGTCGCTGAGAACCTGAGTGTCTGGTTAAGCCACAATAATATGAGAAAGCTGGATCCAACTCGATTCAACAATCAGCTCCAACTTTACACACCTCAAAGTTTTTCTTATCTCTTACTTTTAAATCATTTTTCTAAATAAATTGCTGTTATCAATTAAGTTTTCACTATCCATTCACACCCAACTTTCTAGTCCATCTTTGAACTTCTGCAAAAGGGTTTGTAAGTGTTAAATTCAGATTCTCACTTTACCTCTTCAATGAATAGGCTCCAGGAAGGTCCTCCTTATCACACACTTTGTACCAAGAATACTGTGCTGTAATGATTTTATGGTGACGCCGCACATACATTAAAAAAAGTGACTACGAGCTAAGGTCCTGTAATGAATTGGTTGAGATACAAACCATCCAGGCTTTTCATTATTATCGCCTGGCTCGTGGTGTATTCCATTGGAGGCACTCTACATAAGCAATAATGACACCTTGAACTTTGCTAAAGGTGGCCGCTTTTATGCGAGATGCCAGGAAAGAAACCAAGGAAAGGGTGCTGTTAGTTTCAATTTCTCTTTTATCCCACCAAGAATATAACTACAAACCTCGCGTTTCACTATGTACCAATCATTAGATGCAAGATCATACGAGGTTGCTTGATGTCTTCATGTCGCAAGTTGCTTTCAAAGCGGCCCAATCTCAACATTCCTCTCTATTTGTTTCTCGTAGCTTGAAGACGGCGCTCTTGCCGTTGCCCTGGCCGCACCCACATTGCTCTCAACTGAAATTTTAGGGTTTATTTCTCATTTCACTCTCAAGGAATTTGCTGTTGCCGATTGAACTGCCACTGTCGATTACCGGCCTAGTTCAGATAGAAATTTAGTTTCTCGATTTAATGAGGTGATTATCATACTTCGTTGCAATCATAGGGATAATTCCATATGCTCTTCCCTCATAATCTGGTTGAGGCGGGCTGAAGTTGACCTTTCTCTCTGGCAGCATCGTCAAGTCCTATATCATTAGACGTAATTCGATGGGAGATTGCCGGAAAGGTTTAAAAGTGCTTGGTGTTCGTGTCTCCTTGATTTCTATGGTGTTCTCTTAAAAAGAGGCAGGATAAACAAGAGAGGTTGATAAAAGCCTCTTCACTCACACCTAGACTTCAGATGTTGAACTTAACCAGAAAACGAGACACAGCCTGAGAGCGTTGCGTAATCAAAAAGAAAATCAAGTCAAAGAAATGATTGCTCTTGAGATCCAAATCATTCCATGGGATCACTTCACCTAAACGGGAGGATAGAAGATGAGCAAGACTTCTTGTCCAACTCCTTACGAAGGCTGCTACTGTCGATTATACTTTCGCTGTCGAATCTCAGCAAACTCTCATTTTGATAAAGGTTCTCTAGCTTCATTGCGGGATTATCAAGGGTTATAAGCGACTTTTGTTTCGAGCTCAGAAAGCGAAGTGACGGAAGTCCGCGTGCTAAACACTTGGGATTCACGAGCCACAGTATGGTGTGTAGGTAGGGACTTTGGTACTTGCACAATACAAGTTCTGTTATCACTTAAATGCAAAACTTCCACCATGAGGTAGGTGTTGGGACTTATGTCAAACTCAGCTACTCAAGGTTACTTTCCCTTATTCTACGAAGTAGACTCAAACAATCAAGTGTTAAGTTTTTCGATTCCCCTAAATTGACTTGTAAAATTGTATACCAGCGGTAAAAGCGGTGTTCCAGGTAGTACTTGTGGACCAACATTATTATTGACACCCCTCTCGAGCCACTCAGATAACGAACCCCACTCCAAAAGTAAAGTATAAAAGAAGCCTTCCGTAGTAAACTCAGAACCGAGGAGAGATACAGAAGCAAAGAGTCTCTTAGACTATCTGAGCCGAAGCAACAAAGTCTTGCTAGAACCTAGCAGGGAAGACTAAAATTGCATTTGAATGGCCCAAAATGAGTGATGCTTGCCCACGCCTCTCTTGGCCAATGTTCCATCTGAATAGAGGATATCAGTCGACAGTTGGTAAAAGATCGACAGTAATTACCCACTCGACGTCAACTATTAATTGCAAAAAAGAGCAAGCTGAAAGGCGTCTCCCTAAGCTTGAAGTGCTTCGACGTTCTCTATATTAGATGAAATCATGACTGATCGTCTAGAAAGATAGTTGCTAGTCTTGTGAAGGGAAACCGCACCCCACAAGGCGGAATCTTTGAATTCTGAAAGCGTGGTGCACTTAAGAGCACTTCCTTGAGGAATAGTTAATATTTTGAATAGGGATGAACTGGCAGATTCACTTTGAGATATTTTCAGTCATTAAGGCTGTATAGAACTTAAGTGAATTATTTGATTCAATTCGAAAAGCATTTGCAGGTTTTCAAGCGTCCACTTGTCACTTTTAGAGCTGAGTTCTTCAAATCCTTCCACACCCTATTACTCAAATCACAACCCACACATCCAGAATCTCTTAACCACACCTCTCAACTCCCAGCCCGACACAACTTCCCATCTCCTGTAGGTAGTCCCCCAGGACTCCTAACACTCCACCCCTCACTCCCCACCCCCGTAACAACCCAAAACAGCCCCCACGGATCATACCGTTCCTTAATCGCCCTCAACCTCCCATAATTCTCCCCATAAAAAGCCTTCTGCCACTCCGGTTCCCCAACATCAGCTTCATTCATATAACTCCCCGCATCCGGACTAACATCCACAATCCCCTGAAAGTACTCCCTAAACCTCCTGTAACTCGCTTTCTGCGTCTCAATAGTAGCTCCAGTAGCAGGAACACTATCGTAAGCCTCAGAATGCATAGCCGTCTCGCGAAAAGCTTTGAGGACACTGTTGTTTGTCAAAAATGGGTATTGGGAGAGGGAGAGGGCGGGGCAATGTTGAATTCCGTGGAAGTAATATCCCCCCTCGACGTAGGATTTTATGGCTTGACTTGTTTTCGCAAGTAACTCCGGGTCTTCGAAATTCTTCCGTGGGACAAGACGAGTTGCTGTTCGTGCAGTTCCAATATTCAACTCCCCTGGTCCAGCTCTCGATACCGCGCTAGGATCCAGCACTGTCGGATTCGGCACAGCAACATTCACACCCAAGCCCCTCAACTGCTCAAACAAGGGCGCAGCAAAAGTCCTCGTCTGTGCGGCAGTGTGGTTCGCCATTTCCATGTTAGTGGTCAGAGTCAGGATTGAGGCGTTTGTTGCGGAGTGTCTGATGAAGTTATACCCTATTCCCCCATTATCGCAGATTTCGGGCGAGAAAGCCCAGTATGCTTGTACGGCTTTCCAGAATGTTGTGTCGTTGACACCATTGGGGGATGTAGGATTGTTTGTGAAGGAGAGTGGGATGATTGAGACGGGTGTTGGGGGGTAGGCTCGGACGAGGATAGAAGTTACTACTCCCCAGGTTCCTTCTGGCTTATTAGCAATCATCCACTTGTGCATATCAAAAAAGGGTTGGAGACTAACCACCACCGCCTCCTCTAACAGCCCAGAACAAATCCTGGTTTTCCTCCGAACTAGCAGTAACAAACCGCCCATCTGCCGTAACAATTTGCAGGGAAAGTACTTGATCAGCAGCCAGCCCATACAAACTAGTTAAAATAGAATGTCCTCCTCCTTGAAGATATCCACCTGTCACCCCAACCGTTGAGCCTCCAGGCCCAAGGATAGTGATTCCAGACGATGCTGCTGCACGATTGAGTTCGAAAGTTTGGATACCAGCCGCAATACGTGCTGCTCGTCCCGTGTAACTTCCCATGGTATATTCAGGGATGTACTCGACGCCTTTGAGATTGTGCATCCAAATGCTAAGAGAACCAGCACCTTGGGACTTCCCCATGAAGTCGTGACCTGTGTTTCTGTGATCGTCAGAGAGAATGTAGAAAGTGAGTGAGAGACGTTTTTGGCTTCCATGAGATCATGGATGTGTCATTTGAACGGCCAGCAAAAATATCGAAACCAAAAGAGGGGACTTCGAAGAAACCAAAGAGATAGAAAACCGTTCCTCCCAAAGCCAACCCATATTCCTCGTCCCAACCATAGTCTCTCACTCAAGCAACCATCGAAATCAACAAAACCCAAAATCCCGTTCCCTTCGCCTCAAACCCCTCCCATACTCCGCCAAACAAGAAGAAAAAAACTCACTTAACAATCAACCTAACCCCCTTATTCCTCGCCCAATTAATCCCAACCTGCACATCCCTCACACTCCCCACATTAACAACATACTCCGGCGTCCCACCCCTCTTACACGCTCCCTCTGCCCCAACCCCTGCCGGAACCAAACAAGCACTTCCTCCCTCCCACTGAGAAATCACACTCCCGGGGTCGCTGGTGTGAAACGTGGTATTTGCAAAGTTCGCTCTGAGGAAGATTGGGGAGTCAGTAATTTCATGTTCAATTGCTAAGACAATTACAAGAGGGGAAGAGAAGATGGGGAGGAAGTAGGAGACCTGAGAAAGAAAAAAAATCAGAAGGGAAAGAAAGAAAACATGTACCTAACAACCGCACATCTCGCCTCGTCGTAAAACGGTGCATAACATACTTGCGCCGGCGGCTCAGGCCTGACAAGATTCCCACCCAGCGTTTGATTCAAATCCGTCCACTGACTTTGGCTCGGCCAATTCGCATCTCCAGGGAAAGGTCGACATTCAGATGCGTTATCAGGAGGAGGCAGCGGATTAGGAGGAAAAACACCAAACCCAATCTCAGGCCGTCCCTCGATCTCTTCGTCCGTGAGTTGCACAGCTTCATAAGGGAAATTAATCCCCTCCACCAGTAACACAACATACCCCACAACCATCGACATAAAAACAGGTCCCTTCATATCTCTTAATCAAAATCTCGACAATCCCAAACAATAATAACAGATAAATAATCAGGAACCAAGGTAATCCCCGCAGATCAAATAAAAACCAATATCCCCAGAACCCCTAACCCACAGAAAAACCCAGAACTATATAACCCCCCTCCCAATTCCAAATTACCCTCCAACTCTCGGGCCAAGCAAACCATGAGCTTTTCGTTTTTTGCCGGCATGCAGATGAAGGTTGCAAAAGCCTGTATATACCCGGCTTTGGTGGGTGTGAAGATTGGAGGGCTGCTCGGGGTTGCTACCCCGCGATTCCACACACACCTGTAAACCAGCGCGACACTAGACACATTCAACAACACAAATCTCCATTGCAGGTAGAAAAAGGCCATCGGAGAATTTGCATTTCCTGCATGTATTTGCATCCGTGTAACCATTTGGAAGCAATTATCAATCAGATCTGCTCCTGACGTGACGCCGAAAAAGGAACGGACCGACCTGGAGCACGTGAAATGAAAGGAAGGTTGCATAGGAATTCAAAAATCCTCTGAAGTAGTGGAATAGGTCAGATTATTAGGGTATCACCACCAACAAATTGATCACTTGTTGATATGATGTTCCCATTCTACCTCAAGCAAGCAAGCAAGTCACGCCTCAATGCCCATCCATGACCGGGAAAAGAGGAAGGAACCCAAATTGACTCCGCCACAAAATCAGACGTACACCCATTCACAAACAGCACGCAGTCGAAAATGCACAAGAGACTCGAGAGAGGAAGAAACAGGGCCTACTCAATTGGTCTTTCATTTGAGTTTGTCGCTAGAAAAAAAAAAGTAGACTAAAACGAAGCGCTAAGAAAAAGGAGAGAAAAAAACAAGGAAAACAAATATGCCTCGCAGAAAAGCAAGAACGCATCCCTGGAAAACAGGTCAAAGCCCAAAATAAAAAAGGCAATTATCCTTCGATGTTTTCTATCCATCCTCAAAATACATATGCCGGGGGGATTGACCTTCTTCGCCGGAAGAGGTGAAGATGGAAGGTGTTTATGCTAGGGGGAATCTTTCTTTTTTCCATCCAAAGTCTCCATCCTCGAGGGTAGGAGTATTGCAATTCCCATTTCCCATACAGATATTGTGCAACTCGCTGGTCATAGAATGGCTCGAAGACGAAAGATGTATAGAGGAGGTGATATTGTATAGGGGGGTGGTATAATTTTTGATTTTGATTTCGGTTTGCAAAGATCAAAGTATTAAACATCTGTGTGGCTTCTTCATGGGCTTTGGTGGCTCCAACGCTGCTACGATTGCCTGGTACGATGTGAGAACTTGGTCAGTCAGACCAGGAGGGAATTAAAACTTACCTCGTCGAAAACATCCTTCAATTTGTATTGTGTCAAAGCACTGCATTCCACGTATTTGACCGCACCCAACTCCTTGGCCATTCTCTCTCCATCTTCCTTCTTGACTGGTGACATCTTTTGCTTTCCCAATTTCTCCTTTACACTCTGGTCATCTCTTAAATCCGTCTGCGTGCCAACAATCAAGCAGGGAACACCTGGACAGTGGTGATGAACTTCCGGAAACCATTTCTCGCGAACATTTTCAAAGGATGCGGGTGAGGTGACGGAGAAGCAGACGAGGAAGACATCGGTTTGGGGATATGATAAAGGTCGTAGACGATCGTAATCTTCTTGTCCGGCGGTATCGAAGAGTCCTAGGGTATATGGTTCATCGCCAATCCTAGGCCGTTATTAGAATATGATCTATCATGCATGCCTCGGCACCCCCAATATATTTCATTCCAACGTGTAAAGGGTCCAAACTCACATAACAGTGACGGCATAATTGTCGAAGACGGTAGGAACGTATTCGGAAGGGAATTTATTTGTCGTGTAACTGATGAGGAGACAAGTCTTGCCTACGGCACCATCCCCGACTACCACACATCTGCATAACTGTTAGTTGATTGCTGGAGAAGGGGAACGTGAGACTTTCTTGATTGTTGCGACCACCATGATAACTTCTGCTGCTCTAACGGATGTTTGTTTGTTGCTGTAGGCCGACGGGAGGGAGGACGTTGGTTCAGGGTTGGGGTTGTATTATTGCAGGCCCAAGTGTCTCGATTCACCAGCCGATACAACGACGGCTATTTCGTAGGCCGCTCAACGCCTGATAACTTCAGCAGAGGGAAGGACTGCGTAATGGGATATCGTAGGAGAGGTTGTTGGATGGAGGTGGGAGAGGTGACCTTGAGCAAACAAGTCGATGGGGTAGACGTTGACAACGGTGAACGCGAGATAAAGATCGAGCTAGCACTTCGGAACTAGGTGGATGCGGCTAAACCAGAGAAGTACCGACACAATCCTGCACGCAGAGCACGACAGTGTATAGCTAGCTGGATTGCAATGGCGCACAGGAGTACGATATTTGGAGGGAGGGCAGCAGCTGGAGGGGCGAGGAGGTGCACGTCAAAAATGAGGCTTCCGCAGAAGCAACAAAAGGGAGGGCGAGGGTTGAGGATGGGATGCTCGTCGTCGCGGAACCAGGCAGAGTCGAGTGCAGTGAGTGCAGGGGGATTCAAGGTGGTTTTTCCGGGGTCTGTAAGAGAATCTGAGGTTGGATGTGTCGCAGGGATGGTCGTCAAGAGTGAGGTCAAGAACCGAACAAGAACAACCCCTCAACTGGCTGACAGCAGGAATGATGACTGTGTGATGTTGTGTCAAAAGAAGTGCGAAAATATGGGATATTGTGCGAGGAAGAGGTTCAGTTATTAAACCGAAGAAAGAAGGGTTCTCACGTAGTGCCAGAAAGATTTGGGTTGCCAAAGGGCAGAGGGCTCAAAGATAGATATCAGGCAAAGGCAGCGGCAACAACGAGGCTACGCTACGAATCCACGAGTACGATTGATCCGGTGCAAGACACATTTGATACTTCGCCAGCGTCCCTCCACCCTCGACCACCGTACTGGCCCATTTGGCTCAGTTGGTTACAGTGCAGGACCAGTGCAGTGAGTGGTGTTTGGTGCTTCGGCAGAAAAGCCGTGAAACGAGCCGGATTGGGCGGCAAAGGGAATGGCCTGGTACTTGATAGGAGGGAGAGCAGTCTTTTGGTGGAGATATCAGGAAGAAGTTATGCTTAGCTGCAACGCTTTCTTATGCGCTTACCCAATGCTTCCGTACCCAATGTTTTCCTTCCTTTTCCCTTCCATCTGAGATGGTTTGTTTTGTTTTGGCCGGACATAAGCAGTAGCAAGCAGTAGCAAGCAGCAGCAAGCAAACGTCAATGCAGACTAGAGAGAAAGCGGAAGGGACAGCACAGAGGGGAAGGAGGGACGAGATAGGCAGTGCATTGCAAGTACCGCCTAAGTACCGCCTAAGTACCGCCTAAGTATATCAGTCGTGGAGAGGTCGTGTTCAAAAAAAGAGGGATGGGCAGAGTAAGAGCACAACGTCAACAATATCCAGTGCAGTGACCAGTACGTAAAGAGCTACATGGTTGAGCACATTGCCGAGTTCAGTACCGGTGGGATGGTTACAGTGTGTCAATTTAGTTGCTCCAGGTACATGATCCAAGTATCAAGGGAAGCCTTTGGGGATTTTCCCAGTACAACACAACTAACTATATATTTTATATGATACAAAGCTGGGGAATCAATTAGGAACAAGCTTGGAAGAATCGAAGACTTCATTTGCCTATTCGCTAACCCCCCTTTTGCGCTCCCGTCATATTCAGGTGTTGGTGGTAGTGAGCAAGCGAGCCTAGAAGAAGTACCTATTTACCTAGTGTACAATTGACAAGTACCAACAAGAAAGCAAACAAGATGATCAACTCAGCCCCAATATAAAATGCACATAATTACCTGATTAGGCAAGCGCTAGAAGCAAATAACCGGGGCTGAAATGCAGCAGCCAAGGTTCCATCCTTCCTTCCACGCCGCCAAAACGCGTCTTCCACCAAGTGTCAACCAAGTCAGGGTCGATCGCGTGGGATGCTCAGACCCGACTTCATCTGCCAAACCCAACTCTAATCTCGCTTTCCCTCTGACCACCAAACATCGAATGACAACGCGACAAGAAAAGCCATCAAATCAAACTCAATTACGAAGTACGAGTACTTGTCTCCTGACCGATACTCGACTGCCTGCGCCAGAGGCATATTCCTACATCCTCTTTTAGCGCAACGATGCCCGAAGCCAATAGCGTCAGCTCCGCGCTCACCGTCATGAACACCAACGAATTGTCCGGTCTAATTGACGACCTATTAGAGCAATACCTCTCACTTCTCGACAAATACACGACTCTGCGCGTCGAGCTAAGCAAGGCACAAATCTCCGTATGTCATTTCCCTTCCCTCACTTCCCCATGCCTGTCCAGACGAATACCATTCTAACCTCCCCCAACAGATCCAACAACACCTTGCGCGAGCCAACTTCCACGCCGATCGTGGTGTCCGTTATGACGCCGATTGCTACGACTCGCGCATGCAAGCCTCACGAGTATGTAGTGTGACGCTCACACCCGAAACCACCACGATATCGAATCCAGTTCCGGCCGTGTACAAAGTTTCCTCCTTCGGTTCTACTACTCCCAGGGAGAACAAAAAAATCAATGACATAACCACGAAAATCGAGGGGGAGACAAAACCTATGAGAGAAAAGGAGATACCAGATCCCATTCGAATGTTTGGCTTCACGACCCCTCGCGAATTGAAGGCTGCGCAAAGCGAATCTGTTTCTACGATTGAGGATATACTTCCACAGCTTGCGAGCGTGGATTCGCAGATGAAGGCGCTGGAGATTGCGATTCGTCGAGCGAGGAAGTACCGGGCGAAAGCGGAAGCACATATGTCTGATGATATACCCGCATGATGAGAGAGGTACCGTGGAATGGGTAGGGAATTATGCCGTGGTTAGGAGGAGGCTTTTGTTCACAGTCTTGACTCCGCCATGAGCCGTTTTGGTGGAATGCTGTGGCAAGAACAGCAAGATATCAAGGAATGGAATCCAACCTCTTGATGGTTTAAAGCTCGCGGAATTTGTGGGAATGACAGAGCTTAGCTCCTCACTGCGAGCGAGATCTCTTTTCACAGGCTTCATCCCGGCACAAATCCAGAGGATGAGTATTTTTTTTATCAAAAGCTTTCCGAGGTACATTGTAGGTATCCCACCTCAAACAATGCTTTCAAGGGTATTCTTAGATATATCAGTGTATATCTCAGCATGTGAATCAACTCCATTGTTGCCCACTATATACATCACCTCTCAATTGCAATCGAGCCAAAGATTACAATCATACTTATAAGAGCGTACACCTGCACCTCTCATTACTCTGGTAATTCCCGGACAATCACAGTTATTATTTCTGCATTCCCAAGGACTTATTTTCCTTGATTTTCTAATTCTTTATTGAGATCTGGTTGGAACTCTCACATTCACTAGCTATGGCACTCTACTTCACTCCTATAAAAACCAGACACCAACCTTTAGGAAAGGAATCAAGCTGGAATACAGAATGAAACCCAGACATATGTTTTGCGGTCCGATCAGATAGGAAAGTTTCCTACCTACCTTGTCTTCTCTCGCTATTATAAGAACTCGTCCTTAGGAGCCCATAACACTGAGATCATACCCAACCCAGAAGCCACCACCGCTTCGTCCGAGGCACACCAAACATACGATACGATCGAACACATCATGAGTGAAGACGGCCATATCCTCCAAATATGTGCCCAACCCAGTCGTCTTGCCTAGCCACCCCTCGGATTTTTCTCGGTGGCAAGAGACCCGAGATCCACTATTATCACGATCCCAACGAGTACCTCGAGGACGAGCGGCGATTGACATATATGGACGCGTAATGAAGGTCAAGATCCCATCAGGCGAATACATCCTCCGAGGAAACATATTCGACGCAGAGTCGAACCTCAGAGGGACCGTCCTAATCCAACCAAAACACTCTAAGGTCTAAGAAAAAACTCCTCCGTCCCGATGTCTTCCCTGTTTAATTTATGAATGGGGGTTTTATTGTCGTTTTTTCTGTTCTTGTCGCTGGGTTCTTCTAATTCGGACTCCGAATACGGGATTTCCAAGGTGGAGATCTATTTTACTAGTAGACAGACGAACATTATTGAACCCGAGGAGGCTTTAGTCGTTCTGGCACTTGTCAACTCAGTCCATCGAGCCGGTATGTCGTTAGTGTTTGTAAAGGTAACTTATTGTTCTGAGGATGAGTTACTGTTTATAGAAGACTACTCCGTATGCTAGGTGGTTTCTGAAGATGTTGAAGTTCTTATATTCACTAGGTACGAGAGTGAACTTGTTCCTTGGCAATCCGCTCTATCTATCACAGGACTAGGCGTGCGAGGAATAGTCATCCACGCGAACCCTCGGAGGACATGAAAGAACATACGGAGTAGAGTTTGCTTGGTGGTCTGACTGTTGATTTACTTACTACTGTCGAGTTATTTTATTAATTAAGATTTTTTCTATTGCAAAAGTCTGATCTCAGGGCGTAGCTCTATAGGTAGAATTGATAGTAAACATGACAAAATTGTGAAGAAGAGCGTATAAGAAGTGGGTTTGAAGTCCAGCAAACAGCAATGTGTAGAAAGATAGGCAGCGAGCGAGTTAATCCAGGTACTACAAATGAACTTTGTAAATATAAACTTTGTCGTGTGTTGAGAGAAAACCTCTGCGAGGTTTGATTATGTTTGAAAAAGTGGACGGTTCTACTCTTCTGGGGATCGTGGTTTTGTGTCATTAGATATCGCCACTTGAATTTAATAAAATCAAGTAAAGAAATTATAGTTATATTGTTCTTTCTACTTTTTCTTTGGTAAAGACTCACTGTCCGTATTAGTTCTCTGTTGCGAAAAGGAAAACGGAAAATTTATGTTTGAGGATCAAGAATCTTGGTGGAGAGGGGGCTTGAACTCACCTACGAGGCGTAAGGCATTCTTCTACAAAAGCCTAGGCCTGATGCTTGGAAAGAGGTAAAGCTGGCTGAGTTGTCGGACTTGGACATCTCATGTTGTGTGGTCTGATCAGGCAGGAATTGAGTCCCGTATTCTCTCTCTCTCTCTCTCTGTTTTGATACTCGTCTGGTCTGGAAGAACCCCTTAGGAAGCGCCGTTGTGATGTTCTTGTTTGGATTTGCGAACGAGAGTTTTGCTATCGGTTTTTGAGTTGTTGTCGTTTTTCTTACTACTGTCGAGCATTTCTTTAATTCAGATTACAAGCAAAGCATAGATGAGGGATGGCTTCAGAATTCATTCTAAGGCAATTAACAGTGTGATACGCGCTAACTTGTGAGCCCGAGTAGCGGAGTTTCCGTCGCTGGTGATCTATAAACGTGGTTCTCGTTGTTCGCTCTCTGTTGTTGAACGTGGTATTATGACTTGAGTGTATAAGTAATATATACTTATTATTCCTTGAATAGGTTAAGGTATTGTTCAGAGGTAGGGAATGTTTGTTTATATCATATAGAAGAGCTTATTATTCTTAGGAATGATTTGTTATTTGAAGACTACTTGGAAGAGAACTTGAAGATTAAGATTTTGAATAGTAAAAAATTTCTCATATTTACTACTACATAGAGGGTATAGGACTTGCATTTATGCTTGGCGGTCTTATCTATCTATAGAAATACTAGATAGATACAAGAGTAATAAGTTTAAGGCGGAGCAAAGAGTAAGCTACAGTCAGTTACGAGTTAAGCTTGAATTTGCTCACTTTTTTTATAATCCGAGCGTTTTATATACTGTAATCGTGTCTAGGAGGCTGTATAGAAAATTAGCTAAATAACTACTTATTCGATTAATACTACTATATATGTAATATTAAGACTTTTAAAGATATATCCTAATCCTTCTATATATATAGTTCTACTATAGCATCTTAAATTAATCCCGATCGTCGCGCTGCGATTAAAATAGCGATTCGAGCTAGAGTAAGGTATAATAATACTAACTTTGTAGAGATAGCTAGAGAGTTTAAATATAGTAGCGTATCTATATATAATATTAAATAAGAGCTCTTAGTAGAAGTAGCTCTTGCTCCTTATCCTTACTATAAAGCTAAACTAGGAACTAGAACCGCTTAGAATACTATAGTAGAGGCGTTTGTTTAAGAGCTTCTAGTATAAGATAATAAGCTTATAGTAGATAAGGTAGCGGATTATATATATAACGTATTCGATCTTCAGCTCTCGAAGTAGCAGATTTATAAGATATATAAGAGTATAAGAATATTATATAAGAAGTTAGACTACTTCGTAAGTTAGTAGGATCTTTAATTAATATAAGTATAGAAGGATAAATCAGCCGAGTAGGAGAGAAAGAGACTTATATTCCTTAACGAATCTGCCTCTAATAAGACTACCGACGCGTGATAATATAGATAGGTACTAATTAGAATAAGAGCGCGCTCTAAGAGGTAGTTAAAGTAATCGAGAGTTTAGAGCGTATTACTAGTATATACGCTCGATAGATAGCTATCGTCTATCGTATTCTAAGAAGCGATTATAGCTAAGATATTTAAGAAGTAGTTAGAAGAAGATATCCTACTATAGTATAATAGAGTGCCTAGCGATTAAGATATAATTATAATAGATAATTACTCTATCTACTAAAGCTTATAAGTAGTAGAGATATATAAGAAGAGAGGGGTAATAGTAGAGTACTTACTATTATATTATTCTTAATTTAATTCTATTAAATCGAGCTTTAAAAACCTTAAGACCTCTATCTACTAATACTATAAATATTACAGACCTGGCCACCGCCGAGCACGTGACTCGCGTACGGCTGCTCGCCGGCGTCCGCAAAGCCTGCTATTCCTAGCCTGGCCTAGAACTATTCCTATCTAGGCTAGGAACTATTTCTATAAACGGATCGACATTCCTATAACTTATCGATTCCTTAGCTATCTCTATATTATAGGACCTCTAGAAGTCTCCTCTTTCCTTCTCTTCTCTTCTATAGCTTTAGATCTTTAATTAAACTACCTCTTACTTCTTTAATTATCTACTATACCTATATATACTATAAGTAAGGATAACTACTAGAGGGCTAGTAGATTAGGTTTATTATATTATCTAAAGCTCTCTTCTTCTCTCTATTTACTACTACTCCTAGGAAGAATTAGAATATCTGTTACGATTCTAATACGACACCTATAGTCTATATAGACCGCCTATAGATACTACCAGCGCCTTATATAGCCCCGCGTACCCGCGCCTACTACTGTACACAAGAGCCTAGGGCTCTTCTACCTATACCCTCTGTTCTTATAACTAAGTCGTCTACAACGATGTCTACCGACTAGCTTATAAACGCTCAACAGCTCGCTATAGCTCTAAAACAGGTCTACCTACTACGAAAATAACTAGACAACGTCTATACCCCTTTATAAGAGAATACCCTATCTGAAACTAGATAACATAGGTCGTTTATAGTTAAGCTTAAGGATACTAAGCCTCTAATAGATAGCTTATCTCTAACCTTTAATAACTAGAAGATCTAGATTAAGGACAAGTTTCTTATTAACGCCTCTATGTTTAAGCTAGAGGAAGCAAAGATAGCTTACGTTTTTAACTATATAGCTAATATTACTTAGAAGTATCTTACGCTCTGTTATCGGAAGGGACCTAAGCTGTTTTAGTCTATAAAAGAAATAATCGTATATCTTATAGATATCCTAGAGAACCTGTTTAAAGTATAAGACGCTCGTATCGAATTCCGCTAGCTTGTTATAAGAGATAACGAGACTTTTGTAACCTTCTATACTCGCTTCTTATATCTTATAGGTATTAGACGGATCCCGACAGACGACTTATAGCCCGACTTATATAATAAGCTTATGCTACCTCTATAACAGTCCGTCTTACTATTCTTAGACGTCCTGCTTATAAGTACGGCCCTAGTAAACAAGTGTCGACTTGTTAATAAGAACTTACGAAGACTTCAGCTCTGTAGAAGCAACTTATAGACCGCTTATCTCATCCCCTAGCCTATAACTGCTACTACTACCTCCCGCCTAGCTAGAACTTTCACTACTACTTAAACTACGTTCTATATAACCTCCTCTACCCCGCCCCCCCGCTTTTATAGACTATTACGTGAACCAACGCCTACTTGTAAGGAACTAGATAACGCCTGCTTTAAGTGTAAGAGGACTAGGTACTATGCCCGCGAATGCTCTAAGAACTCTAAGTCTATTATAGACGTTAATAAGCTTATAGAGCCTACGTCCGACTTAGAATAGTCGGAAAACGACCAAGTCTAAGGAAAGTCTCCCCTCTAGGCTTGCTTTACCGAGGTCCTAGCTAGTTAGCTATCGATCTAAGTTAGCTACTTAGAGGAAAACAGTTTATAGTCTCTTATAACTTAGTCTATAATAGATATAGATTTAAAACCTCTACTCTAGCTGATACTAGAGTAAACAGCTTTATACTTATTAGTATAAAGTTCGCTTAAAGGCTGGCTTACTTCTTCTCTTTAACTATTTATACTCTTCCTACTCCTATTATAGTTCGCGGCTTTAATAGACAGAGTCGATAGTCCGCGGACTACTATATTATTCTTTACTTATATATAGACGGCTGTAAATAGTATAACGTCTCTATAGTCCTTCTTAATACTAGCTATTAGAACCTTATTCTTAGGCGTATATAGTTTAACTAGCTTAACGTATAACTTAACCCCTACTAGCGACGACTTATATAGCCCGCAGATCTCCCTCCTTCTCCTAACCTTGTCCGGCTACGCCTCCTAGATCCTAGGATCCTATAAACTCGGCTCTTAAACCTAGATTACTAAGCTAACACGGATCGCCGCGATTAGACTCTAGAAGAACAGGTTATATACAAATACTAAGAAGACCTACAACTGTCTATAAGCCTTGTTAACGAGCTGCCAGTCTCTCGGATCCTAGCGCGCCCGCCTACTACACCCCTAGCCGTACGTTATAGCGAGTACTAGGACTGCTAAAACAACTTACGAAATATAAACCGCGCTCTTATAGGTTTAGATATCTGTAAAGCCTCTATAGCGCGCCTGAAACGTGTACGTCTTAACCTACTACTAGTAGACATCACTGTTATTAGTACTGCTATATATCGCTATAACCTATAAGATACTAAAGCTACGGCCTTTAGTACCTCTCTTTATAAGATTGATTACTTAATAGAAAAAAAGCTTATAGATTAAAAAGACGACTTACGGGTCTAAGAAAGCCTCTCTAGAGTCTACTAGGATCTCGTAGACGTTTTCTCTAAAGCTGTGTCTAATACTCTTCTCCCTCGTTGTCTATATAACTATAAGATCGAACTTATAAATAGGAACGTAGACGACTTGTCTTATAGCCCTCTCCGCCACTAGTTAACGGACGAGCTCTAGGCTATAAAATAATATCTTATTAAGAACTTTTATAAAGGTTTTATTAAGGCTAGTTAAGCCCTTTTTACAGCTCTGATTCTCTTTGTTAAGAAGTCTGATAGCTCTCTATAGTTCTATATTAATTACTATAAGCTAAATAACCTGACTTATAAGAACTAGTATCCTCTTCTATTAATCGACGAAACTCTTACTTATCTAGGTAAGGCTTATATCTTTATAAAGCTAGATATACGATAAGCTTTTTACCAGATTCGGATTAACTCTAAGTCTAAGGAACTAATAACGTTCTAGACCTATTATAGAGCTTATAAGTGTAAAGTTATATCTTTTAGACTAACTAACGGATCTATAATATATTAATAGTTTATAAATAACGTACTCTTTAACTATTTAGACGACTTTTATACTACCTACTTTAATAATATTCTTATTTACTCTAAGAACAAGCTAGACTATTAGAAACACGTTTATAAGGTCCTTTTACAGCTTTATAAAGCTAGCTTATAAGCTAATATTAAGAAATCTAAGTTTAATATTACTTATATAAAGTACTTAGGCTTCTATATAAGTATTAATAGTATTAAAGTAGACCTAGAAAAGATAGAAACGATCTATAACTAGGAACGCTTTATTATAGTCTGTGGTATTTAGTCTTTTCTTAGCTTTTGTAACTTCTATTAGAAGTTTATTCTTAACTACGGACGAGTTATACGCCTGTTAACAGCTTTAACTTATAAAGACCAGCTGTTTTAGTAGACACCTGCTTATTAAGACGCCTTCTCTAAGCTAAAGGCCTAGCTTATTAATATACCTCTTCTTATATACTTTAATCTGTAATATAAGTCTATAGTTAAGACTGATTCCTCTGATAGCGTTCTTAGTAGTATACTTCTTTAGTTACAGCTGAGTTAAGAGTAGTACTCTGTAACTTACTTCTCTAAGATAATAATACCTACTAAGATTAACTACCTGATTTATAATAAAGAGATACTAGCTATTATACGTTCTTTAGAAGCCTGGAGACCTAAGCTTGAAGGGTCTCTATACTAGGTACAGGTTATTTTAGACTATAAAGCTCTTAAGTACTTTATAACAACTAAAGCCTTATCTAGCTAACAAGCCTACTAGACTAAAACCCTCTCTTGATTTAACTTCCTACTTACTTATAAGCCTAGTAGCTAGAATTAAGTAGATTCTCTTACTTGCTAGGACTAAGAAGTAGATAGTTAAATAGTAATAAAGATATCTACTTATATATAAGTCCTCTTATAGCCCGAGAATCTCAACTCGCGGATTATTATAGACCTAGACTTAGACCTTTCTATAGATATTACACCTGTTAGAGTAGCTGACGGACTATACGACTTAATTGACGATATCTTATAAGCTAATTATATAAGTATAGGCCTTAACGTTCTCCGCTAGTACGCTACGGACGAACGCCCTAGCTAGATAACCTGTAACAGCCTTCTACTATACTAAGAACGGCTTATCCTGCCTAAGGACGACGATCTCAAAGTACGCTTACTAAGCGAGGTTTATAATCAAGTCTTAGTAGCCTACTCTAGATAATCTAAGACTCTAAAGCTAGTTATAGACTGCTACTACTAGCTGTATCTTTATTTAGATATATAACGATTCGTCTATAACTGCTAGACCTGCCGTCGCTCTTACGTACTATAAGACCGCCCCCCTAGACTCCTCAACCCCTTGCCTATCCTAGATCGCTTATAGTAACATATATTAGTTGATTTTAAGAAATTCCCTTTTAATAAGTCTAGGATAGATATAATTATTATCTTTATCTGCTAGCTAAGTAAGAGATCTGTCTCTATCCCTTACCTAAAGACTACGGACGTAAAAAAGACTGCGTAGATCTACCTTAACCATGTATAGTACTATTATAGACCGTCAGATACTATTGTCTCTAACCGCGGTCTGTAATTCGTCTTAGAGTTCTAGTAAGAGTTTAACCGGATCCTAGAGACTAAGATTAAGCTATCTACGGCCGTATACGTATAAACCAACGATTAAACTAAGAATATAAACTAGTAGATTAACCAACGCCTTTGCTCGTTTATAAACTACTATTAAGATAACTAGTCTAAACTAATGCTGATTATAAACTATACTTAAGCTATACTTCTCTAGGACTTAACGACTCTTCCGCCTATATAAATCGAGCTTGGTTACGTGCTATGTACTAGCTTTAATTAAGTCCGCCAGAGCCTGGAAGAGCTAATAAGCGTCTATAAACAGCTTTTATAAGACAAAGCAGTTGCGTACGTAACCTGTATATATAGCGCCTAGGAAACCGCTTGTAAGGGAATCGAGGCTGCTTAGGAACGCTAGCGTAAGCAAGCAAACAAGCACCGGCGACTAGTAGACTTTGCTATAGGCGATAAGGTCTACGTATTAACAAAGACGTAGAATATAGACCGCCTAAGCTGTAAGCTTGACTAGTAGATAGCTGGTCTGTATACAGTTCTAGAAAAGGTTAGAAACGCTTTCTAGGTCGACCTACCTCTAATAATTAAAATATAGCCTATAATCTTTATAGATAAGCTTTACAAAGCTTCTAATAATCTGTTACTAGGCTAGCTACAGGAACTAGGACTGCCTATTATAGTTAATAGGTATAACAAATAGGATATAGACTAAGTACTAGCCTTTAGAGGCTATTATAGAAAATTATAATACCGGGTTTAATAGATATAAAGCGAGCTAGACCCGGTCTAGTACCTAGCTTCTGACTTTATAGGCTACTCGTATAAGCTTTAAGAGTTTCACGCTCTAAATCCTTCTCTCCTAAGGCCTCCTAGGTACTTAGTAGAATAGTTATAGAGCTAGGAAGATAGTATAGACGAGCCGGAATATTATAAGGACGAGGATAAATTACCTATAGAGTAGTAGGTTCAGAGCTCGCAGGCGAGCTCTACTTAAAAAGAGAGGTAATATTACAGACCTGGCCACCGCCGAGTATATAACTCGCGTACAGCTACTCGCCGGCGTCTGCAAAGCCTGCTATTCCTAGCCTAGCCTAGAACTATTCCTACCTAAGCTAGGAACTATTTCTATAAACAGATCAACATTCTTATAACTTATCGATTCCTTAGCTATCTCTATATTATAAGACCTCTAGAAGTCTCCTCTTTCCTTCTCTTCTCTTCTATAGCTTTAGATCTTCAATTAAACCACCTCTTACTTCTCTGATTATCCGCTACACCTGTATATACTACAGGTAAGGATAACTACCAGAGAGCTAGCAGATTAGGTTTGTTATAATAAACAAGTATATATCTCCTCTAATTATAATAGCTTTAAAGGCTTTTTATAAGAGTAAATACTATATATAAGTAAAGAAGAGAGCGTGAAAAAGAGAGCTAAGAGATACTTTAAAAATTGCTTTTATAATATTAAATAGATTATATTATATATAATTAATTTAAAGAATTACGCTTAAACTATATTACTTTAAGCTACTTCTTCTTCTATAAATATCTACTTCTCTTATATACTCTCTATCGAGTATAACTGTTCTAAAGGTTACTATTAGAATCAAAGCTATTGTTATATTAATTCGAGAAGAGTAGAAGGTATATAAGTACTCTATAATCGTCTCTAAGAAGCTTATATATATAATTAAAGTAAGAGGTCGTTCTTTTAAGAGAGCTATAGAATATATAATCTCTAATACCTAAGATAATAGTAGAACGCTCTCTAACACCTTTTATATATATATCTACTATCTTATACTAATATTCGATATCGTATATAGGTTTTTTAAAGTATAAGAAGTAAAGATAAGTATAATCGTTTTACTCTTATAAAATTAGTATAAAAGAGGAACTAGATAATAAAGTAAATATATAAATAATAAAAGTATCTCTCTCTTAAACTATACTCTTAAAACGTCTATCGAAGCTTATATTTAGTATATATTTATAGAAGCTGATTTTAGTATATATTCGTTAATATCTAATATTATTAATTTAGTAGTTTTTTATATATAGTAATAAGGCTCTGCGAGCGCTAAACCTAATTAGGCTACGGCTCTATAGTACTAAACTCTTTTAGTAAATTTTAAATATTAAACTACTATACTCTTACTAGACGTTCTAGTAACCTAAAATCTTTAAAAAATTATAACAAATCTATTATTTATTAAAATAAGCTAGTTTCTTCTTTATAGACATAAATAACACTATAAAGAATCTATATTATAAGTTAAAAAATTAATTATAATTATTAAAAATTTCTCGATTCTTCTCTCTCTCTAGCGTAGACCTTCTAAATTACATCTATAAGATCTTATATATTCTTATTCTTATTATTATTCTTATTCTTATTCTTATTCTTACTTCTACTACTACTTATATTACTTTTAAGATTAATAATCGTCTCTCTTTTATACTCTTAGACGTCTTTTAAAGGCCTTTAAAAAAGCTCTTTTTAAGTCTCTTTTTAAGACTCGTCTTAGAGCTCGTCTTAAAGCTCTTATATAAATCTATTCTTCTTATATACTTTCTTAAAAGTACTAATATCCTTAGATAACGTCTTCTATATACTAAGAGCGATATCTAAATATACTAATTCTACTATATTTAATTTATAAAAGTCTTTAAAGCTTAGGAATTATTCCTAAGCTACTTAGATATAATCGTTATATATCTAAATACTAAATTAAGAAAGATTATATATACTTTTATACTATATCTAAAATATATACTATAATTCTACTATAGATCTTACTTTATACTTATTATAATCTATAGCACTTAAGAGACGATAAGAGAGAGCTATAGATTACTTAAATAGTATTATAAGTAGTAGAAGAGAGCGTAGAAGTATAGGCTCCTTAATAGCGTTAACTCTTAAATTATCTCTAGTAACTACTAGGGAATTAAAGTATATATTTAAAAGTGTATTATATCCCCTACTTATATATACTAGTAGAAGTGCTATTATATCTCTCTTTATCTCTCCTTTTTTATTTATATATATTAAATTTGTAATAACGAACGTAGGAGAAGTAGTTGTTAATCCCTAGCCTCTATATACTCTCTTCGCTTATAACTTTATATCCGAATACCTTATTATATAGTAATTAAGAGTAGTAGGTTATACGTAGCACGTTCTAGGGAAGTTAGTATACGTATCTTTAGTATATCTAAAGTTCTTTTAAATCTTTACTGTCGCTCCTAGTACTTCTACTTACGACGCTCTCTTAATTACTAAATCGTCGAGCTGTCTAATTATTATAGTAGAGCGCGCTCTCTTCGCCTTTTACGCCTTCTTTTAAGTATTTCTTTTATCTCTCTTTCTCTTATATAAGAGAGACGCCGCCGCTGCCTTCTATACTGCCTTCTTATCTATATACCTCTAAGCTTCGCTGTCGTTATTACTTAAAGATTCGATAAAGAATAGATTGCTCTCGTTACTTAATTCGTTCGCTGCTTCGTTATATACGTTAGTAACGCCCTTAGGCTTTTTAGCGCTCTCTTTCTCTAGAGCCTTTATAGTCTTTAAATTAATAGGATTATTTAGATCGTTGTTTACGCTATAGTATACTACTAAAACGTATTAGATTATCTTCTCTCTAATTATCTTAGTATACTCTAGAGCCTTCTTAAAGTCGTTCTAATCTCTCTAATTACTAATATTATATCTTTTAAGATCGCTCTTTACGCTCTAAATAGCTATCTAATAATCAGGATCTCGGCGCCCTCGATTACGTCTAAAATAGCTATTAATAAATCTATCTACTACTCTATATATATTCGCTACTATATATACAAAGTCTACCTCTCAATCCTTAAGCCCTAAATTTAAGAGCTTATTAAAAGTCCTCTCTTATATACTATCTACGTACGTCTTTACCTTAATCGCTATAACTAGCGCTTTTAAGGTATTTAATACTTTAGAGAGGGTCTTCTTTCTAGGAGTCTTTTAAGCTTTATTACTATCACTCTTAGTAAGCTTAGTAGATAGAAAGGTTCTCTTCTTTTTAGACTTCGCTAACGAGGCTATAGAATCCTCCTCCTTAAAGATTAATATATATTCAGCCTCCTCTTTAGCTTCTTTTCTCGCCCTCGCTCTCGCCCTCGCCCTCGCCGCCTCTCTCTCTCTCCTTTCTCTTATCTAGTATTCCTCCTCTCTTTCGGCGTCGGCTCTTTCCTCTTCTATATATATCGTATTATCTTCCTCGATCGATTGTTGTAATTTGGCGGCTTTGGAGAGGGGGGCAATTAAGGGTATATAAGAGCCTAGTACTGTCAAAGGGCTCTTACTAGGAAGGCGTGCTTCTAGAGCCTTTGAGCTAGCTCTTACTAAAGCTCCTATATCGATTATAACCTTCCTTAGTAGTGGTAGTAGTGGTGGCATATCGGTGGTAGGAGAGGGGGCCTTTTTAGTAGCTTTTTTAGTAGCTTTTTTAACTTTAGAGGGTGATTTAGGTATCTCTGGCCTAGGGCCTTATAAGCGCATATTCCTAGGCATATTAGAGTATCAAAGGTATTAAGAACAAGGCAATAAGTGGTTATTTAGCTAATATTTCTATAGGGCCTCCTAGGCACGATTACGGTATATAAAACGCTCGGATTATAAAAAAAGTGGACAAATTCAAGCTTAACTCGCAACTGACTGTACTAGCAAAGAAACTCGGAAGAAGCTAGTCTCACAGTATAGAAAGTCTCGCACACTTCTCTTCTCACAGTTAAACTCTTTTGTATTTGATAATTTAAATGATAAGAGATTGTCTATAATACTTTACAAAGTCTAAGTTTTTTTTGAATTGGTGAAAGTAAGTCTTACTGTCGATTTTCGAGTTACTGTCGAGAATCTTATTATTTCAGATATAGGTAGAAGTAAGTGTCAGTTGCTCTTCTCCTGGCCTAGCGTTAGATTTCCTACCTACTTCGTCTTTGTAAAGAGAAACAAAGCCTTGGCGAGAGTTCGCGGCGTATAATCTTCAACAATCTCTCGTCGATATTTAGCACCTTGCATAATTGCTCAACTGACCACTTCGCATTGACGTTGTCTTAAATTTCATGCTACACGATGCTCTAAGAAGTTCGGGAGCCTGACTTGAGGTTCCACCGTAGTTTGTTGATCCGAAGCCTTTTGGGTGTCTTTCTTTTATTTTTTCTGGCTGACATTTTTTTTGGCCGAGAGGCGCCAGCATGGCGTCGCACTCTGCCCTTTTCTTGTCTGTTTTTGAGGCTTCTTGTTTTGAGAATATTCTATTTCTAGAAGACCCGCTGAGTGGAGATGCTTTTCAGATGTAGTAGTGAATGAGTCCTCACATGCACTACTGTAATTCCGAAACTTGAATTCATGCTTGGTAATTCTAGCCTTATCTATACAAGTAGTAAACGGCGGAGACGATACAGAGACGATACTTTGAATCTTTCGATTACAGGGCTTGTGTGTTGCGTGGTCTGATCATAGCAAGCTTTCTTCGCCTCTCTATCTCTTAGCTTTCAATACTTAGATATTCGGACACTCCCCTCTACTTTGGGTGTGAGTTTTGGAAACTCGTGGAAAGGGCTTTTACTGTCGATTCTTTTACTGCTGTCGATGAATTCAAAAACTCGGATTTGAGGTGGAAGAGTAGTAAATATATCTATTAGATTGACTGACATCTTAAGATATATTTTGCTAATCTTACTCATTCTTTCGAGTAGACCGTTTTCACAGAGAGGCATAATTCTTGATCACAAGAATATGCCCTCTCCAATCTAGATATGGCAGTCTACATAGACGTTTCAGAATAACTTCACTATAAAAGCCTAGCTTAGTTTCCCAAGCGGCGGATTTAAGATATAAAAGGTAGTAGTGAATAAGTTCTCATATTCACTAACTACGGGACTTGGATTCCATTTCAGCAATCAATGTAAAAATTCACAGATATGGAGGCTATGAGAGGACAGCGGAGGGCAGCATACAACGAAGGCCCCTATTCATCGAGTTTGTAGGTCACGAACACTGATAACAAAGAGTTCTCCGCTCGACTGACTTCCAATCCTCTACATTTGATAGCGTAAATGATATCAGGCCTTTCATTTTGAAGTAAGAGCAAGTTTTCACATTTGCGAAGTAGGCTTTATTGTCGTTTTCTCTGTTACTGCCACATTTTCTAAAAATTCAGATTGGATTTAGAGGAATATTTTTAGAGTTTGACTTGAGTTATCAAGGTATCTTCAAGGTTTACCAGCCAATCAACTCTCCAGAAATGAACTGTGTTGTTAAGAGCAAGATTTAGTAAGCCTTATAGAAGAGAGGAGAGTCTATAGCTTTTTGTTTTAAAGAAGAGTTCATGCTATTTATGAAGACTCGCTTAGTTCTAGTATTAGAATATCAAATGTAGTAAGGTTTCGAACAACTTCGCTAACTGTATATTAGAATTGTTTCTTAACTATCTGTTGAATAAAGACTTGGCCCTTGATTGGAGATAGAAGAATATCTTAGCACCACCACCTTTACCCGACTTGAAGGAGTTATACCTCCTGTTTCTTTGGAACACCTAGTTGCAGCCTCTCATTTTAAGTTCAATACCTTATATTAGTAATAGAAATAGAAAGGATCTCTCAAAAAAACCACTTTCACAATTTTCATAGATGTTTCACTGTCGATTTTTTGTTTGCTGTCGCATTTTTCATTCAAGCAGACACATTTATAATCATTAGCTTATGTTTGTTAGTATTCTCTTTTAATTTGAGTATAAGACTAGGAGCTCTCATAGTTAGAACCTTAGTCAGCCTTCCCTATTATCTTAAGAGAGTATTAATGATTGTCAAGTTTTTTCAAATGTGCCTGTGGTTTTATAATCATTGTGGGTCTCCAAACTGTATAATCTCTGTGATTCATAGCATAAATAAATTGGAGTGAACCTGACATGATTCTCACGCGTTAGCAGAGCCAGCCTGGATAGCTTTGGTTTTTTTCTCTGGAACTTGGACTAAAAACATGTGCCTATGCCTCCTCGCCAACGTTCGCTGTTTTTACTTTTACTGTCGTTTGTACTTTCACTGTCGATATAAAATCCGGTCGATTGCCGTCGTTTTCGTTCATGCTGTCTATTTATTTCTGTTATTTTGAGATGAAATTAACACTGTTCTTTTCTTGTTAACGTGTTTTTCTTACTGTTGTGGTCTTCTTTGTCTTAGCAGAAGATTTTCTAGCAGTGATGTAGTTCTCTACTGTTTACCTTCTCACGTAGGCTTCTTAAACTTCTTCTTTCTAGAAGGCTTATTTCTAACTCTACTTTAATAGCTATAGTAATATAGTCGTTATACTTGATCTGCTTAGCTATTACTAGAAGAATATATAAATACTTCTCTTGTTATTTTTTTCTAACTTAGCTTATACTATTAATATTACTCCTTGCTTTTATTTGTTTTTTTAATACTTTCTTCTTAATAAGTAGGAAAAATCTTTAAATATATTTAGTAGTCTAATTAAGTATTGTCTAAGAATAGTAGATAGTTTTCCATATGCTTTCACTATTAGTACTATTTATTAAAGTATATAAGAGTTGAAAAAAGAGCTTGAAATTTACTAACTTTAAGAGGTAAATCTCTTCTTCTCTTTGCTAAAGTAGTAAAAACAAAGAGGACTGCTTATAAGAGCGCCTTCTTCTCTATCTCTCTCTCTCTATTAATTATCAAAGTCAAACCACCTGTCTAAAAGACTATCTATGTAGTAATTATATCTTCTAGTATTCTAAGCTCTTCTTTATCGTATTTTCGACACTTAGCCTTTCATAGCTTCGTTGCGAAAAATCTCTCTGCTAGCCACTTCTTAAAAGCTAACTATGTCTATGAAATTGTGTTCTACTGTTAAATTTATAGTTGTTGTCGAATTTTTCTTCTAGTTCAGATTTAAGAGAGAGTGAATTGCGAAGTGTCGCAATACTAAACTAAAATTGATATTGGCAGACTTGATATTCTATTTTGACTTGTGCTGATGTACTCTTCTAGTGTTGTGTATGTGAAACCCATGGAGAATATACTCTTCCTTCCTTGGGGCCGTGATTGGGGTTATTCAGAAGAGGCGCTGGCAATCAATTATGATCGTTATGACTATTAAAAAGTAATTCTTCAAGCAAGATGGTGTTTGAAACGTTGGTCAGCAGAGATAGATGGCAAAAGTTGGAACCCTGACTTACCTAGATTTCACGACTATAGTTTATGGTTTGAGGAAATATTGAAACAGTTCACGGCAAGAACTACATTACGATTGATCCTAGATCAGCTATGGGTTCAAAAATCTCAGTAGGATATATCGTCTTCTCAAAGAAAGTTTTTTTTTGGAATATTCGCTTGTTTTCTCACCCCACCTTTTAGGGGTTTTTTACTTCTCACTGTCGTTTCTTTTACCACTGTCGTTTCTACTCTCACTGTTGTTTCTGCTCTTACCGCCCTTACAAAATTCGGTTATGAGTGCTTTCACGCTGTCAAAATAAAAACATCTGTCAAATATAACAGCTTAAATTTTCGTAAGTTCAAATTATAGTTTCAGCCAAAAAATGAAGTACTTTCCTACAACAGGTCTCAGGCAGTGAATGGACTACAGTGTTCTAGTTGATTACAAGCACGTTTTTATAAGTGGCCTTGCTCTCGTAGTGTTACTCTTTTGTAACCTATTGTGTTTGGTCTCTTTTAGAGCCTCTCTCCGAATTCGTTTGTTAGGTATTCTTTATATGATACAGCTAAGTGGGCTTGGGTAAACCGTACGCACCAGGACTCTACTGGTAGTTTAAGCTCAGAGATACTAAACCTCTCAACTTAAGAATCAACCCCTATTACTCTCTTCCCTTCTAATCCCTGTCAAACTAAGCTAAGTAAATATTAGAATGCCATCCCTAAATCTGTGTTGAGTGGTACCACCAGCATGAGGTTCGCTACAAGACTTATAGGCTGATGAAAATTTCAAGCACCAGTTATTCCCCGCTTTCTAAGTGTACTATATTATTCTTACGAGCCCTTCCCAATGAAAGACGCCTAGAAGCAGCAAAAAAGCGAGAGAAAGCCAACAGGGTTCCAAAGTACCAAGTACAAAATTAGGTAGAGATATATTTAAGCAAAGGATGCAGAGCAAATATGGCGATTTTCTAAGAAGAGTAATTGTTCTATGCAAGATTTAAAATGCCCTAAAGGTGGAAATCAAGGAAGTGAAAACGACAGTTGGTTGAGATTCGACAACAATAGTACGCCTGACAACAAAGGTAGAATCAAGTTTCTTTATTTATCTAATATATAACTATGAGAGTGAAAATCAGGCAGTGCTGTAGAAAAAGGAAATCCTGAAGCTCTCTGTGACTAATCGTTGTTCTTTCAGGCAACATACTGGTGCTGCTGCCATCGAAGAGGGATTATCGTAGACTGAGTAAGTTGAAGGCAGTTCTATTGATTTTATATAATAAGAGTTGTGACTGGTCTTGCTTTCGTGATAGGGAGAATAGAAATGGGAAGAATCTTCTTGGGATAAACTGGATAAAGAATTGATCACACTTACCTGAGGTGAAATTTTCTATGAATTAGAGCTCAGATGCCCTTCATAGCACAAAGTAAAGATTTGAAAGATATACAACAACACCCCCGGTTGTCTGATCCACAGCTAGGGCGTCCCGTATACACCAAAGGCCAAAAACGACTAAATCGCAAAATGGAAATCGCAAATCGCAAATCGCAAATCAAAAATCACAAAGTGTCACTTTTAATAGGTAGGAAACAGAATATTTTTAATGTTAAATTCTTTCTCTCTCTCTCTCTCTCTCTCTCTCTCTCTAGTCTACAGCTCCAAAGCTATTAATAAGGAGGTTCTTTTATAACAAGCTAATTAAACAGTAAGAATAGTAGGCATCACGTATATAGCTAGTGCAATAAGTGACAGTACGTAGCTTATTACGAGCTAGCATACCCACTATCGCATCCTCACCGTCGCATCGTATTATATTCTTACTATCGATAAATAAGAGAGAAAGGGAAAGAAGGGAAAGAAGGGCATGTTTACTTAAACTCCCCTTACCCACGCTAGGAAAACTTTCCCCGGGCCCTTAAAATGTTTATTCGCTCTCCCCTCTTCTTCTCCTCCCTCTTTCCTTCCTCCTTATTAATTAATACTTAAGAGAAAGAGAGAAATAGGAGCTAGAAAGAGTAAGAGAGTAAAGCTAGAAGAAGACAGGGATAATTTATAATTTATAATATACCTTAGAAGAGAGTTCTACCTTAGCTATACTATAAATACTTAACTTTTGCGATTTACGAATTACGATTTACGATTTACGATTTACGATTTAGTCGTTTTTGGCCTTTGGTGCATTTGGGATGCCGTAACAGCGAATAGTGCGAAACTGTTTTCTCGATATCTTTTACCAAATCGAGAGAAGCTGGTGAATTGTTTTCAAAAAACGGTTTAAGTATCTTACATAGAAGCAACTACTGACAGTCAGTGAGCCCACTCAAACATTGGAAGCCTGCTCAGTAAATGAAAGGTAAGTCTTCGTAATCGAAGACATCTCCTAGAAAATCAAGAAACAAATCATCAGAAAAGTAGAAAGGAAAAGCAAGGTGTGTCGGCAAAATCTCGAACGAGGAGAATGGAATCGACAAAAAGTGTTAGATCGACAGTAAAAGCAGAGACAGAATCACGGGCAAAATATCGACTACCTGAGTAAAAGATAGGGGAGCCACTTTCGAGACCTATATAGTAAAGATCTTGGACAGACGACTTAAATTCTTGCTTCATTCTTGCTTCATGCCGAAAAACAATAGTCTGGCTTGTTTGCAGTAATGTAAATTAATCAGTCTTGCTTCTTTGGTTTTATATAGCAGTTTTGAATTATGGGGATTGCTTAACATAACAAGGGATGGACTTGATATTTGTCAAAAAGTCACTTGATCGTTTTTGGAGTGACCTGAATCTCTTACCATGTTAGCAGAGGTGCTGAAAAGTCCAATCCTCATTTCATATAACTTCAAATGTTCCCGGACAAGCGAACCTGTTATTTAAGAATGGTGAGAACTATTACGAAAAATGGTTTCCAGTTCCTCTTGACCTTCTCGAAAAATAAATTTAATTATCCTTGTACACTTCACACAATCATCAAAGGGCTTAGTATACGCAAGCCAAGCCTGAATCTCTTACAAGCTAATAAATATCCAAGAAAGCAGATGTTGATACAAAATTAAAAACCCCTCACTTTCCCTCACCCAGCAAAAACAAAATTATTAACAAAGAAAATGCCCCTCCCACAGTTCAAACCCACAATTCCAACCCTCGCTCCGCTACCAGCTCATCGCTCTCGTCCCTTCCCCTTCCCCATCTTAACAAACCCCACCTCCCCAATCTTTCCTCCCGAATACACAAAACAAAACCCACCCAACAAAACACACAAACCCCCCATAACCCCCATCAACCCCTCATAACCCACAGCAGCCCCCAGTCCCGCAGCAAGCGCCGGTCCCAAAGCCAGCCCGCCACTATACAACATACTATTAACCCCAAACATCTTAGCATACGGTCCATTCTCCCCAAACAGCTCCGGATTAGCAAGATGATACTTCTGCATCACAATGCTCATCTCCACCAAACTAGGACTACTAATAGCACACATGCCCGGACCACAGAAAAGCAAAATAACCGCATATTTGAGGACTTCAGACGTACCCCCAGCGTGGGGTAGACCGAGACAGCAAAGGGGGATGGCGAGATAGAAGAAGCCGAGGGAGGCGAGAGGTTTGGGCCCGAAACGATCGACTAGGTGACCAGCGGGGGGCCCGAAGAAGAGATAGGGGAGGATGAGGGGGATGAAGAGGAGACCGGAGTGGAAGGATTTGAGGCCGAAGAGGTGGTAGGCGTGTAGGGGGATGGTGGCGTCGAAAATGGCGAGGAGGGTGGAGGCCATGAGGGTTGAGAGGTTTGCGGCGAGGAGTCGGGGGGATATGAGTTCGATGTAAAGTAGTGGAGGAAGGCGGAAAGGAATTGGTGATGGGAGGACGTAGGATTCGAAGTCGTCTTCGGAGATGACTTGGTGGGTGTCATCGTTTGTGGTGGGTTTGGTGAGGAGTGGTGATGTTTCGTTTTGGGGCGAGATGGTTTTTCCGTTGACCGAGAGGAGAGCTGGTGTATAGTTATTAACCTCTCCAACTTCGGGATCGACCTGTTCAGGACTCTCGGTGTAATCCACTCCATATTTCTCCGCAGTCTTCCTCTCAATCATAAGAGCTCTCATCAAGATATCCAAACCCAACACCCCAAATGACAAGTAAAACACCGCATTATTCCCCAATTTATCATAAACCACCCCTCCAATAGGCGGTGCAATCATGCCTCCAAGACCCATGAAACTGAAAACAGTACCCATAGAAACACCCAACTTATCATTTCCCACCGTATCCCTCACAAGCACGAATCCCACCGTCCAAACCACTCCAGCACTCATGCCCTGAATGGTTCTGGCGAGGACCAGCATCCATAACGTCCTCCCAACCCATAACAAACACGTGCTTGCAAGAAGCATCAACAAGCCTGCGAAAAAGGGTATTTTGCGTGAGGATATCCGATCACAGATGATGCCTGCGGGGAGCGAGAATAGCAGTGTCGAGCCCGCATAGCTGGTGAGTAATAAGGATGTATAGGCCTGCAATTGTTGAGGCGGAATATGAAGACGGTCGGTGAGGATGAAAGGTAGTATAGGAACGACCATTCCATAGAGGAAGAGATCTGTAAAAAGTCCGAGAGTAACAGTCGTGAGAATGAAGCCAACGGACGAGCGTTGCTTGAGAAATATCGGTGATGCCGATCTTTTGATAGCCATGTTGAAAGATGATGAACGATTTTTGAGGTAGATAATTACTAATAAAAGAATAAATTGAATAAAAAGATGGATAATATGTTAGTAGATAGATTAAAACAAAAGCAGAATCAAGTAAGAAAAGATTGAATAAGTAACGGAAGAATTGGCACACAAGGCGAATTCAAAGAGAACGATGGCAAAATGCCGTAGGGGACCGAAGGAATGACGCGAGAGCACAAGCAGGAAAAAAGAAAAGAGAAGAAACAGAATCGAAGACTTTAACTGGAAAGAGGTGGCTGATCGAGTCAATATTTGGATTCCCTGTCCTACTCTGTGGCGAAATGAATCGATCATAGTCGAGTTTTTGGTACACAAAAGAGGCAACATAATATAAAAAATGTTACACTCCCGGCTCAGCGGTATCACCTTGCACGCTTCAGCTTGCTCGACATCAGCTGGGTCGATTTCGTATTGCTCGTTTCTATGCAGCTTCTGGAACTTCTTGCTGAATCCTGTCCACTCATTCTGCAGCATACTCGCTGAATAAAAGAAAAAAGCGGAACAATGGGAACATTTCCTGCAAGAAAAAGAAAGAAGAGACGAAGTAGAACAACTCAAAATCCCGAACTCCTATCAACAACGGTAATTTGAATAGTCCGAGCTTCCCGAACTTGACATACACGGGTCGTAGAGGTAGCATAAATGGTGAGACAAGCCACATGAACAACGAGGAAACCCCCCATGAAGTGCCGCGATTATTGCCTCTCACGAGAACTTGGTGACCAGATACTTCAGTCACCCACTCAAAAGGAAACATGTATTTAATAAACTTTCAATTGCAGTTTCTATCTGCTATGAGTCTGCTCAAAAGAAGCGATTCCTGTAGATAAACGTGCGCACGCAAAATGGAAAATCAAAACACCATCCATCATATTGATGCATTGAATGAAAAAGCGTGTACACGAACATATATCCTCATATGGCTTGCTATGAACCCGCACGATCCCTCCAAAAATAACTCCTTTTGCCCAATAAAACACAGAGATTCATACACCAAATGGATCAAACTTATCGAAGCCTGCCTCTATCTTGAATCCAATATGCAGCGAGCTTTTCATCTCTGCTAGATGTTAGCTTCATCCTTGAAGTTTTGGATGGTTCAACGCACTCTTCCACGTCGGCTATTGACCGGTTGTTCTTGTTGTTGCATGCCATATCCGACACCTTGAACACCCATACCCGCATATCCATAAGCCCCAACACCCATTGGCATGTTACCAAAAAGTCCTGGAGGAGGTGCGAATGGGTTTTGTCCAATCATTGCATTTGGTTGTGGTGGCTGTGGGCTCCCATTCAAGCCCTGGTTACGGAAGTGATCTGGCGATGGACTCGCGTTGTTGTAAAATCCTGTTTGTTGTGGGTAGAAGTTGTTCATTGGTGGAGTGGCGCGAGCTAGATAATTTTGTTGGAACTGTTGAAGACTGACTGGAGGGACAACGAAACCATTGGCGGGGTTGAACATTGGATTTTGGAGACCGTATTGTGGAGCAAGGTTGGAGTCCATGCTATCGGTCCGTTGCATACTCATACCATTTGCATCGAATTGTGGGGGTTGCATGCCTGGGTAGAATTGGTTGGAGTACTGAGGTGGTACGTGTCCGCTGGCATGGCTGTGGTTCGAACCTGGGCGGGTTCTTTCAACTGAGTGGCTGTTTGATCCATGCTCGCGGCTTGGACCAGTGCTACCATTTCGTGTAGAAAGTCCAACCTCGTCCATGAGCCGCTTGTAACCTTGGGCTGGTTGGGCCTTCAGTCTCAATAGAACGTTTCGGACATTTTCAACAACCTGAGAGCGAATGCTCTCATCGAAGAAAGGTGTAGTGAGAACCTTGAAGATCAAAGTAGCGCCGCAATTGTGATCTGAAAGAATTGCTTCCAATGTCTCGTCATTGGGAGAGAAGAACAAAGCCTTGTAAATGGCATCTCGTGCACTTGGCTCAGCTTTTTGGTTGATCACTTTGAGGACAGTTAGGTAGGCCACCTTGTGGGTACACAAGTGAACCAAGTGTGGCACCAATTGAGGGGCAAGAACTGTTCGGCGTTGAGGGAATGTGCAGGTGTCAAGAAACCATGTGAGAAGAAGGGCACCGTTGGCATTAGTAGCCAACTGGACACTGTGAAGAGCGATTGTAGCTGCGAGCATTCGCTGTTGCTCCTTGGTAGAGTGGTGGCTCTCAAGGCATGCTCGCATAGCTCTGGCACCGTATCTTCCTTCTGCGATCTTCAACATCTGGCTCAACATGGCTTCGAAGATAAAGTCGTTGAAAGGAGACCCAAACTTCAAGCAGCATTGCAGGACATAGTTTCCGTATTGGTCGAGGAACAGTGGAACCGTGTATGGTTGGAGGTTTGAAACGATCATACCCATTTGTGTTGGTGTCTTTGCAACCTATAAAATTATTAGCATACTTTTCAATAAATTAGGAGGATCTTTGCATGCATCAATTATCTTCTGGGCAGCCCATGTACCGTTCTTGTGGATACCAATTTCAGATATATGAGGAGCGATTTCACCCAACATAGCATCCCGCATGTCGTCAGAGCAATGCTCGAAGAGTTTCTGGACAACAGTGTTGCCGAGGTAATCTGGGGAAAGCTCAGCGATCTCAGGAAGCATTTCAGCGGCAATTCCTTCAATCTCGGCTTGGGACCAACTCTGATTATCGATTCTCTTTCGGATATCTCGAAGCTTAGGGGCATCGTGGATCCGGTTTGGAGATGGCTCAGGAATTGGTGGGATCTCGGCCTCAAATTTGTCGTACTTGATAGCTTGGTCCAGGCTGTGAGTGATCTTGATCTTGTCCTCTGGAGTAGCACCGAACTCTACAACGATATCAAGAATGTCAGCCTTCAACTCACGAAGGGCTGGCATAGTCAATGGAGCCGTTCCTGGTCGAGAGATGACACCTGGTGTAGTACCAACAACCTCAAGGTTAGGACCGGTCTCGCCCTTTGCGAACGGATCTGGGCTGGGAGATGGGAAAGCTCCGTCATGACCAGGCGTGCCTGATGGAGAAGGTGGTTTGGCAAAGTTGATTCTAACTGGACCTGCACCTGGGAAAATCTCCTTGCCATTCATGGCAGACTTTGCAGAAATGGCACTCTCCAAACGCTCAAAGTTGACGAATCCGCAGTTTTTGTGGGTCAATACACGAGCAGTACTGATAGGTCCATGGGCCTTGAACATTTCCATCAACGTGGAAACCGTGGTGGAAGATGGGATGCTTCCAAGCCACAAAGCTCTAGTCGGTCCTTCCAAGTTGTCATCCGGATTCAAGTGGCCATCACCACGACTGTTTGATCGTCCAATAGTCATAGCGGCAACAGCTTCTGGGAGACCCTCGTATTCCGGTGCTTCAGACAAATGGATATCGGACGCGTTGAGGCTATTGTCAAGTCTAGAGGCAGTTGGGTAGTAGTTTCGTAGCAATCTTGATTGAGGGGATTCCAAAACACCAGCAGTTCTTGCTCTTGGGCGGTTAGCAGTAGCTTGGTTAGCAAAGGCTTGGACCGCAAGATTGTGTTGCTGGATAGCGGCGTTGGTTGCGGCCAGCTGCATGTGTAGTTGTGCTTGCTGTTCATAAGGAGTCAAAGCACCGCTAGAATATTCATCCTCATCATCCTCTGCATATTTTTCCTTTGCATTGACAGAGTATGATCGGAATCTGTTCTTGTTGATATCGGCAATGTTGGCGAGGAAAGGGTTGACCAATTGTGCGCGAGGTGGTTGAGGGGTGTCTGCCAATCCAAGATAATCCAAAGTTCTCATCTCGTTATCAGCCGCTCCCTCTCGAGAAAAGGAAGATTGTGCTGGAGAGCTAGGTCCGTTTGAACCTTGGCTCTGGATACTAGCTAAAGTAGATGTTCGCTCGCGACCTGAAGCCCAGTTGGAGGAAAATACGGAAAGGCCGAATGGAGAGGTAGCATTGCTGTATTGTGGTCGCTGTGGCATAGAGCCAGCCCGCAGACGGGATAAAAGAGCAGCATTGCTCGCAAGACCTGGGTCCGTGATTTCGCCCAAGTTTGGAGATGGAGATTTGAATGGACTTGGGGATGGACTCGGGCGAGAAGTCTTGGCCACGAGGGAGGGCAAACCACCTAATCCATTGGTTGTAGCTCCACCAGGGGAAAACCGAGATGGGACTGTGCCTGCTCTAGCACGTCTCGTCACTTGTGGAGTGCTCTCTGGTGTTGGGAGTTGTGTGAAATCGGGAAAGCCATCTGTGGGAGATTCTGGGATGTTTTCGCGTAGAGGAGTGGAGTTACCACTGGTAGGAGGTCCCCATACGTTGACTGGGACACCTTCTTGCGCTTGGATTTCTCTTGCCCGGCTGTGAACATGTGTTAGTTGGGTAACCGAAATGTCATTGACGCGGTTCATACCTCTTAGAGAACAATCGGGATGAAGCACCCAAATCATGCGAAGGAGAACCAGCCCCCGATCGCGTGTTTGCAGCCATTTTTCCCGCCGAGTTCAATCCACCTGGCACGCCGAAAGGCGATCGCAATGCGTTTCCACTGGTGGCTTCGGTAGGTGAATTGTTGGCTGTTGATGAGCCTGAACGTGGCAAGCTGGCTGAAGGCTGTGGGAGATAGCCCAGAGTAAGATGGTCAGATCTTGCCGATGACATTATAGATTATTCGTCCACCAATATGTGATTTCTCGTAACTCGTACGAAAAGATGGTAGAAAGATGTTTTCGAATGTATCGTTCCGCCAAACCCTAATATCCGCAGTGACCGATTATCAACCGAATGACAATCAAATTGTGTGCGAAGACGACGAGCTCGAGTTTGATCTTCGAGATTTTGCGTTTGACGTGAGACAACCGCAGATTCGGAACTCGAAGGTATGCAAATGCGGACTTATGCGTCGAAGGATTGTGGTGATGGGAATGTCGAGAAACAGATAAATTTCGATGGAAATTCTGCTCTATTAAAAAACGAGAACCCTGATCCTCCAGCTGTCAAATCGATGACAATGCGAAGAATAATCTCTGGGGGATTGAAGGAAGGTAAATGGGCCGAATGGGATCGGTCGTCCGTGACGCACAGCGGTCGTTGAGGTGGAAAATGGACCGGATTGTACGTGGATTAAGCTCTGACGGGAAAATGGTGTCAAGAGCAAAAGGGGCAGAAGACGCGGCTTAGGTGGTCAATGTACAAGGCCTCATTAATACAAAAGAAGAGTCGAAGGTCGAGGGTCGACGTTGGAGATGAGGAAAGGTTGGGAAGGAAAAAGAGAGGAAGAGGTCCGACTTGAATGCGGTTGTCGTGATAGAGACAAGACAGGAAGAGGTGAAGGGGGGAGGAAGGGTTGTAAGAAGGATTGTGAAGAGGAGGAGTTGAGTTTGAAGATCACTTCGGGGCTAGCCTGGTGAAAATAATTGGGGCGGTAGGGGCTGACCCCCTAGACCAGACGCAATTCTGAAACGAACAGGGGCGCGGGCGCTGCGAAGCTGGGAGGAAGGCATTCACGGCAATGCTCTTCTCATTCACAAAGTAGGCAGTAGACAATTGTTCAACTAGCCGGCGTATATTGTTTTGTTTGGGGTGAATTGTCAACTAGAGGGTGCTAAAAACGTCTGAAGAGGTTCTGGTCTAGTTGTTTAGGTTTCCCGGGAGTTCCTCGTTTAGCTTCATCAACTTGCGCTTAGGTCCGTTGAGGTGTCTGTAGCTCTCTTGCAGTTGCACCTTTCCATTTGGCCTCTACTAGCCTGCTAGCCAGCCTGTTCAACACTTCTTTCCCTGGTTACGGAGAGACAGCCGAATTATGGCACCACCAACCTGCCACCATCCGCAGGGTGTACAATAGGGTACCGGTACGAGGGATGAGGATACGACGGTGTCTTGATATTCTCCTATCTAGAGGATTCAGGATCAATTGCAGGTGGTCTAAACGTTGAACCCTAACTGTAGACTACCATCTACTTGAGAAACAACATCCCCAGATCTTAAGCTGGAACACAAAGCCACAGGACGAGCTTATTTCCCAACCTCATACATAAAACCAAATGGCCACAACATATAGCATCACAATCTCCCAGTACCTTTTTTCACACAACTCACGCCACTCTCCTCCACCAAACCCTCCCTACATCTCGCTGTACCACTTCATTCTCCACGGCATTGGCATTGCAAGCCTCAACTCAATTCCTCACATCGTCGTACATTCTTCGCCTTCGAACTCAAAGCACCATCCTCGCCTACTCCTTATTCATGGACAAATGTATTTATAACCTCTCTTTTAGTTCCAACCGCACTGCCGCACTGCATTAACCCGAACTGGATGCCCTTGCTTTTCATGCTTTTCATGCTTCCAACTTTTCCTCTTCGTCAGATGGATGACATGATACTGCGGGTTTAGGGCTCAGGGCTCATGGCTATGGATAGTATCAAATAGAGGATGCGGGGCGGGGCCTGCTCACGAATCCTCCCAGGTGGTTCTCCAAGTGGGGAGAACTTTCCGAGAGGCCAGCTGGATGGAGCTTACCGCCAAGGAGTAAACGCGCAGGATTGCAGTTTTCTGAAAATAAAGTATACCTGCATATCACTGTGGGTTGACTCGAGGCTGGGCTGGCAAAGTTGCCCATCAATTGGCCTTCTCCTGGAGTTGAGTACACGTATAGCGTCGGCGCCGAGACCCCCTTCCATGTTGGTTCAATGCTCGCTCTCAAAACCCAACGTCTCAGTGGACAGCGCGAACCTCTGCACTTCCATGTTGCGAATCAGTCTGTCATCGTTTTGACGGGTTGAACTTCGGACGACCCTCGCTCTTTACGTCGGATTTTGGCTGTTTGAGAGGCGGAACTTTATACCAATATCAAAAATAGATTTGGTAGATCTTGCAACATGGGATATAACCCAAGTCTACCCACGCGGGAGCCGAAGACACCTATCAGGACACCGCATTCATCAACATCTTTCTGATCGATTTTCTATTTGATACTGTATACCGGCACATTCTTCCTATTCGCAGATCCAGACGAACTATACCTCTCGGGTAGGGGTATATGAGCAACTGACTCTCGTTATCCCAAAGTTGTTAAGCTGACAGCGATAATGCAGCCTCTTAATTCATGCATTCTAGAATTCAACGAAGCGACGAAAAGGAGAGGAGAAAAATATGTTCACGTTCCATGCTGGGTTGTGTCATCTTACGAACTAGAATGATTCAGATAGATGTGCTGAACCATTTTGCTGGGCAAGTCTCTGGGGCTTCCGCATTGATTCCATTGCCATATCTGACGTGGACATCATGTCAAACCATTGTTTCCTCGCGTCCTCGCCGTCCTCGTGTCTCTTCTCCACAACGGACCTTGATATTCGATGAACCGCAGCAATATCAAATCGCCAAAAATGGAAAGGAGAGAACAAAACGTATCCCAATGTTCCAGGTAATGCATATCCGTCTTCCCCGAGGCTCTCCAAAATGGTTGGCGATGATGGGATCCCCGCCTATGCATGGAGGTGAGATGCTGTGCATCTTCTGGGCCATCCCTCCCTCCTCTTCGCCCTGGATTGATGCAACATCCATGATCCTCCACGCTGAAACCTTAGCGTCTGGCTGAGCCATCGCTTCCACGTCCACCACGAGCCCTGGGGCAGTTATAAACGAAAGAAGGCAGCGCTCATCCGAACAACATTCGAAATCTGATATTGTTTAAGTTTAAGTTTAAGAGAAACTTACCGGTAGGGACAGATGAAAAGCATCAAAATTCAATCATCAACTGATTTAGAAAAACCTACTAACACTCCGCATTCGCAACGTATAATTCATACGTCCACTTGAGGATAAAAATATACATATTGCAGCATCACTCCACATCCAAAATGGAGCTGAAGACGTCACCGGAATTATCCGAATAACGGCTCAACCTTCCTCTGTTGTTGAGTTACACTTGTTGTCCCCTTGTCTTGTCGTGCTTCGCCGGGCTTCTCGAAGCAAGTGGTCCGGTTTACTTACCGGTACCGAATAGCCAAGTGTTTGTGAGAACGAGACACCGAGAGAGCATGTTACAGAATTCCACTCTACACCGGATTTTAGGGTTGATATAAAGATTTGCCATAGGGTTAGACAAGGTCACAGGCTGAGATGAACTCACATTTCCAGGGCGACATGTGAGGCCAAAAATAAAACCGCAGCTGAAAAGGGGGTAAATCACGTGCTTGAACTCGACCCAAATCACGGGGTTCTGAGCTTAAATGCCAGGGCACCATGCAGAAACTTAATCAGAAACCTGTTAAAGAAAAATTCGGGGTTTTTTTTAATAAATTCTTCGTCCAATTTCTAAGCCTTAAAACCGTGATAAATGCAAATACTATGGAATTTTTAAATCAATACCTGCTCACTATGGACAGTAAAAGCGGCAATAAATACTCTAGGTTCATGTCTACCTGTATCGCTCTTCTTGTTCCAACTTTCGGGTACAATCGAACTTCATTGTTCCAAATCAAATGGATTAATATTTCAAATTTGTCCCAAGTATTTAGGTTAATGATCTTGAATTAACCTAGAGAGTTAGAATAATGAGAGAGGTAGGCAGGTACGATGCCAATGCCGATAAGCGCGAAAGTTGGGGCGGAAAGCGCCATTGGCAATCCCAGCAGTCTGGCCCGCGTTAACACTGATCCTTTTCGCGATTACCTCCACCCTGTCTCAACTCTAGCTGGTATCCACGCCGTTTTGAACTGACGACTTCAACATGTGTCACTACTAGTTGGCCGACCTCTATTTAAGACCGCAGTTTAGCTTCAAACGTCGGCCCGCGTGACGACAACATGACCAGCGAAAATGAGCAAACGCCCATGCGATCCGAACTGGATGAGGAAGATACCTCATCGCGATCCGGAACTGGCAGTGACAGCGAGGAGGAGCAAGAGGCAGCCCCAGAGCCAGAAATAGAATGGCTGGCGACGTCAAGGGCGAAACGTTCGACGGCCGGCAATCGACTAAATACCCTCATTCAGAAGGAAGCCGATGACGATCTGGAATTACTCTTCGAAGAGGCAGAGGATGATGGGGTGTTCGAGGACAATGGCGCAGATGATGGGGACGTGCAGATGGACTCCTCAGACGACGATGACGACCAGGGACCAGCAGCTGGCGATGACCTGCAAGGGGAGAAGGAATTACAAAAGCAGGCCAAGGCGGAGCAGAGGAAGAAGCGCAAGCTGAATAATGGCATACCCAAGATATACAAGAAAAAGGTCAAAATCGATCCAACAGCCTCACGGGCGCAAACCCAAGCTCCGCGACCGAAAAAGAAATCCGAACGCGCCTCATGGATTCCTACGCCAGAAGATGCGCCGACTCGAGCATCTGCGCGAGGAACTACAAAACAGAGCAAGGAACAATTGCACCAGCAGATGGTTGAGAGGGAGATTAAGAGACAGAAGCAGCTGCAGAGTATGGAAAGGGCGGCTGCGAAGAAGGAAGCTGCGAAGAAGCCACCCATGACACAAGAGGATCGATTGAGGGAGGCTGCGAAAGTGGAAAAGAGTAATGCGAAGAGTTTGAATCGATGGGAGGAGATGGAGCTGCAAAGAGAAGAGGAACAAAGATTGAGGCTGGCGGCGTTACAAAATCGGACATTGGAGGGACCTGTTATTACATGGTGGAGTGGGATGGCGGAATGGGTTGGAGATAAATTGAAAAAGGTTGGCCAGACTTTGATTGTGGATAAGGAAGTAAAAGAGAAAGCAACCAGGAAAAGAAAGGCTGCTGAGATGGAGGATTCGACCAATTCGACAATTGTTGTTGTTACAAAACCTCCATCAATAGCGGACTCGCAAGGACCTGCCACAGCAACCCCTCCACCGGTTGTTCAAACGCCTGATTCAAAGGATATGATTGATCCTCAATTATCGTCGGCACCTACACCAATACCAATACCAGATATTTCAAAAACACCAGTTCAACCACCTCGATATACATCACCAATTCTCGCACCACCTCGGCAGCCTACCCCTCCAAAAGAACCAACACCTGAACCTCCTCGAGTATCTTCAGTCCTCGCCCCTCCTCCAATGCATGGTCCATACCCACCTCCCCCAGAATACGGCATCCATCGACCATCCTCAGTTCTTGCACCTCCCCCAATGCATGGACCAATACCTCCACCACCAAATCCATTCTCACAACACCACTTACAAGCACATCTCCAATTCCGACCCCCGATGCAACCGCATTTCGATGGTTCGACTCCTCTCCCTGGATTCGGATACAATTTCATGTCACCACAACATCAAAGTCCTTATCCAGGTCAATTCCAAGCACAGACACCCCCCGCACCTCCCCCGCCTCCGCAGAATGTTACCCCGCCACCTCCTGTGGTCATGAATACGGCGATTGAATATATAATTCTTAATAACTTTGATGAGACGGCTGTCAAGGAGAAGAATATTCAGTGCCAGATTCTGTTTGATCGGACTTTTGAGAAGATGCCTCGTATGTATTCCTTTCTCTCCCCTCTCTCCATATCCCGTCTTTCCCCAGACATAAAACAAATGGTCATTTCTCTTGGTCACCACCTACTTCCGTAAACATTGTACGAAATGGTTAGGATATTCAAAGGATATTGTCCGGGAAGGTTTAGAACAATTAGAAACTCAATTTCTTCCTTGTCCCAAACCTTTTAGATTAATAACTTTCATTGTCCGACAATATTTCGCATAACATTCCCTCTCTCCTCTCCCTCTTCCCCTTTCCCCTCTTCCCCTCTTCCCATATTGCCTCTCTCCATACTAACATCACCACAGCGAAAAAGAAACCAGAAGTCTGCGCCATCACCTCCCGAGTAGCTAAATACCGAGACCCCATCACGGGTCTACCATATCATGATAAGCTTTCTTATGGTCGCATTCAGAGTCTGAAGAAGAATGAGTTTAAATGGAGTAAACTTGTTGGTGCTTATGTGGGACGGGGGAATGAGGCTGCGAGGGGGGTGCCGTCTAGGTTTATCGGTCTGGGTGATGGAACGAGGGTGGATCTAGGTGTTGGTGGGAGTGTGAATTTGGGCGGAGGTGTACGCACGGGTGGAGGGAATGCCACAGGTTTGGGGGCTGGCGTGGGTGGTGGTGTGAATATGGCTGGGAGTGGGAGTGGGAGTGGGAGTGTCAAACAGAGCTCTTAAGAGGAAAGGGTGGGTGAGGGGAATTATGCTGACGGAGTTTTATGGCATGGATGGGAAAACTTTGTGAGGGGATGGGACGGGACTGTATATATGGAGATGTGTCGATGGGATGTGTATGAGTATGGGGTACGAGTGGGTAAAAATGGGAGTTAAAAGAGGCATAGCCACAGGAAGGTAAAAAAGTCACATTTAAATGAGAGAATGCTAGGACTTTTCACATGAAAACTGAACCAACTACTATGGCGTAACCCAATCGTCGCATTGGGGGCTAAAACCTATTTGTGAGTAAGCTATACAATTACCAGTAAGCCAACGGGTAAGCCAACAAAAAACAAGTAACCTAGTTACTACATTGGGGGCCAAAACGAGCGTTGCACGTAAGCTATTGAATATCAAGTAAGCTATCAAATATCAAGTAGGCTATCGAACAACGAGTAACCCAAGAATCATGTTTTGAGGGCCAAAAGAACAAGTCGCAAGTAAGCTACATAGTAGCTAGTAAGCTAGCAAATAATACGAGTAAGCTAATAAATAACAGGTACTCTAAGAATCACGTTTAAATACTAAAACGAGAGTCGAAGTAAAACTACAATTTCACTAGTAAGCTTTGTACAAATCTTACAAAAGTAAGCTAATAAATCTCAACTTCTACCAAACTATACTATACCATCTTTTCCTACGCGATTCTTTCGATGAAAATGCTCGTAAGAAGACTAAGAGAAACCCACTCCCCGCTATTGATTCGTAGAGTAGGTTACAGTATCTAATCTACAAATACTCTCGTTACACGGTTCACCTCACCCCTCTAACTAACCATTTTTACTTGTTTAAAACGTCTGGTTATGTATTATGTATTATATAATAGAGGTTCGTTCTATCCAAGTCCTAAGGATTTAAGTTACTGGGTCGCTCGAGTCTGGTATATATATATATAAAATCTCTTTCTATATTAACCGAGAAAGAAGGAAAGAAAGATACAAAATAAAATATCTTGGTACATGTGTAGTTATCATTGTTCACTTACCTTACCTTACCTTACCTCATCCAACCTTACCTTATCTAACCTAACCTAACCCAGCCCCTCCTCTTACGCCAAACCTCTCCTCATCCGTAAATTCTCACCACTCACTCGTATCTCTGACTCCATCTCACAAACCGTGACCAACGCCACTTCCACGCCACCAATTCCATATCTTACTCACTCCTCCATTTATTTCTCCCTCACTCCTCCATTTCTCACTCCCTCCCCCCTTAACTCTTAACAACCCCCCTCAAATTCCGAAGAATGAGAAAGCGCAGATCCAAAAACTCCGAGTTCAACGAACCTTCCTGAATTGGCTTCGCTCGAAAAGTTGGCTTTGCACGACAGTCCGGAACTTGCTCCGGAAATGCAAAAACTGCGGGGTAATACACAACACAACATCACACCACATCACACAACTCATCACACCACCACCATCACCCCTCCAATTCCCCCTCCAATTCCTCTCCAATTCCCAAAACAACCAACCAAAAACCATAGAATACAAAGATAGGTAGGTAGGTAACACAACATCCCAATCCCTCTCAACCCCTCGACTTTCCCATCTCCATGCACCTACTTCCCTTTTCAATCAAAGGTTACATACAGGATAGGACAAGAATGAAAATCAAGGAAACCAAGGAAACATGGCAACACCGGATCAAAGTGGAGTAAGTAATCAAGGTACTGTAGGGCAAGAGGGAGAAGTAAGGTAGGAGTAAGGTAACAGTAACAAACAAATTCGTATTACTTACCAACCCTATATATACGTGGGTACACATACCCTCCTGATACCTGACGCCACCGAGCGGTTTAACTATTTTGCAAACCCAGGAGGAAGGACAAAAAAGCACATCTTCTCTCCCGGATTCCGCTTCCCCCTCTTCTTTCCTCCCTTACTCTCCCTCCTTTCTCTCCCTCCTTTCTCTCCCTCCCCTTTTTCTTCCCCAGGACCCTTTGCTTGTTTACATTTATTTACTCCCCCCTCCCCCCTTCCCCCACCCGGTTACTTAAGTACAACACAAACCGAAAAAAGAACAATTACATCATACCACCTTCCCCCCTCAGCTCCTCCCTCACCCCCTCCCCCTCCACAACTCAACAACAACTCAACACGAACTCTACACATCCCAAAAATCCCCAAGAAACCCACAGCATAAAATCCCGCACAACACCCCCTCTTACAAAACGAGAAAAAAAAAACGATAAGATCAATCCAAGGCCCTCGCCAAAACAGGAAACCACCTCGGTCACCCCCATCACAAAAAAGCGACAATCACGAATCTTCAACCCCCAAAGTTCCCATCTCAGACTAGCACTTAAACCCACCTCACTCCCCCAAAAAACACAAACAACAAGTCAAGTCAAGTCACACACGAGAAAAACCAAAAATCTTTCAAAAACACGCTCTGGAATTCCTCTCGTCCAAATTGCAAGAATTCGCTTCGGTAGTGGTATCTACATACAAATCCCCATCGCTTCTCTCCAAGAGATCAAAATACCTCCCTCCAGCTTCCGACGACAACCAAGCAAAAGCAAACGCAAAAAAAAAGAAAAGCGAAGAGACAAAGAACAGGCTAAAGAGTTCCTTCAATCTCCAATCAAGCTTTCAACCATCCATCCATCCAAAGCGAAAAGAAGAACGTATCAACAAAGTAGCCTCAGCCATCGCAAAAAATAACAAAAATACAGGCAAACCTCGAACAAGAACAAGGCAAGACCCTCCCTAAAAACGCCAATGAATTTCCCTTCTAGCTCTATCGATTCTTCTACCATTCTATTTCAAAGCTGTTGATAAAATAATCGCTTTCAATTGAAACCCAATCATTTGGCGCGAAGAGAGAGAACGAATTTCCAATCCAATACCAGCACAAAATGGAATGAATGAGTGAACAGGTTGCAAAAACGACACACTCAAGCCTCCACCAAAACAGGCAGACTCGCTCTCGCAGCAGATTGACTCAACCGTCTTCTGGCATCCAGATTTCTCGCAGATGCCATAGACAACGCCGTCGCCGTAGCAGTCGCAGTCTTAATCCCCTCCGCAACATCAAACTCGGACTTCTCCACGCCAGACAAGTTTTGTGGTTGTGTCTCGCCCTGGCGGTTATACAGGTTTCGGAACATGTACACGCCGCTTCCCTCTTGACCGACGGTCTCCTCGACGAATTTGCATGAACGCTGGTTCTTGAAGAAGGCGGTCCAGAAGGGGGTTTCGAGATCGGCTTGGTAGTGGGGACCCATTACTTGCTTGATGTAGATGGAGGCTTCGGCGGCGTGGTAGAAGGGGATGGTGGAGATGAGGTGGTGGCAGACGTGTGTGCCGATGATGTCGTGCATGAAATGGGTGTCGATGAATCCGAGGTCACGGTCGATGGTTGCGGTGGCTCCGCGAGCGAAGGTCCAGGTGCTGTTGTCGTAGTGTGGCATACATCCGTCGGTGTGTTGGAGGAAGGTGATTGCAACTGCAGAGAGAAATTGGTTAGTACTTGAATCTCGAGCTCAGGGGAAGTGGCATAAACTAACCAATCCAGTTGTTAACCCACAGCCATGGAACTCCCCACAACATGATAACGTTAAAGTGTCCGAATGCCTGTCCTGCGAGGTACAAAGCTCCAATCATGATGGCCACAGCGATGTCCGACAAAACAATCAATGGCAACTCGTTCTTCTTGAAAAAGACACTGTCCTCGCCAAAGTAGAAGTGGCTGATCTTCAACCCCTTGGCTCCATCATACTTTTGTCCGGTTACGTTCATGAGGAGGTATGCGGGCCATCCAAACAATTGGTGGACAATATCGTGCCAGAGAGCTGCCATTGGGGAATCCTCTGCCAACTCTGCGAACTCGACCATGTTGGCCTCTGCCTTCTTGCCAAACTGGGTCTTAATCCATGACTCTCTCATGTGTGGCACAAAAGCGGTATCTCTCTGCATGTTTCCCGTCGCCTTGTGGTGCTGGGAGTGGGAGAGACGCCACGAGTGGAAGGGAACCAAGAGGAAGGAGTGCATGATCAATCCCATGGTGTAATTGAGCATCTTGTTCCTGGAGAAAGCACCGTGTCCGCACTCGTGTGCCAGAATCCAGATACCGGTAAAGACACATCCTGCCGCAAATCCGTACGCCGACCAGGCAGCGAATCGAAGATATGCGTTGGGGAGGAGAGGGATGTAGGTGAGGGCGAGGTAGCTGAGGGTGCTCCAGTAGAAGAAATCGCGGACGACGTATGCCATGGATCGAAGGATGGAGGGCTTGAAGCAATGGGCGGGGATAGCATCGTGGATCTCCTTCATGGTGAAGTGAGGCAGCTCGAAGACCTTGCCGTGGAGATCGAGGTGCTTGCCATCGCCGTTCCCTTTGGCAGGCTTCGCCAACGTGGCGGTAGCTGTCTTTCCAGCCATATTGGGTATTTCTGTGGTGTTGGAGGTGAGGATGCTGAATTGGAGAGGGATTGAAAGAAACCGAAGGGGAAAGAAGAAAAGAAGGGGGGGAAAACTAGCAGAGGGAAGAGAGAAAAGGATTGGCAATGGTCGGGTATGCTACTATTTTATTCTCCAAGGCCTGCCCTGCTTCGACTGCTCTCTGCATCTCCTCGCGGGATCTGTGTTGTTCTGGGGGGGGGGGTGCTTGGCTGGCCCCTGGGTGCTATCCATCCTAATCGCTCCATAAATGTCCTCAACCAAAACGGCACGGACCACCTTGCCAGGGTCTTTAGGGGTCGCCGCGATCTTTTTGGTTGAAAAGTGCTGGATTGCCCCTGCCCGATGAAGCCTAGCGGCACTCTAGTGACTCTACCATGAACGGCTTCTATCAAAAGGACAGAAAAGGACAGAAAAGGACAGAAATTGGGTCACTTGTCAAAGGGGGCGAGGTCTGGGATGCCCATTATCAGATTTCCCAATGATGCATTCGAGAAACTCCACGAACCAACGCTAAATGTCTTCCTTCGCTTCCACCATCTCAAACAGGCCGTTGTCCGTGACACGCGTGAAACCAGACGATCTGGCTTCCCATTCTCAAGTCAGGTTACTTAGAAGTACTTTACAAGTACCGAGTACCACAGCAGATTCCACCCAAAATCTGAGTCAGCCTGGCCATGGTATTCGGCCACTTCCACCGCCTCTGCTTTGAACAAGTCGCAGTTTTGGTGTCACAAATATCATCACCCACCATTCCCGACAATTAAAAACAAACGACCACACGTCTTGGCAGCCTCAACCTGACTCTCCTCCGCTCACCGCTCACCGCTCTGGCGTGGCATCGTTCGACGACGAGCATGCTCACCTTGATATTGCGACCGACTGGTCTTCACATGCCAAAAAACCATCATCTTAAATGTCGTGCGTGGAACAAAGTCGTGGCATCGGAAATGCTGGCACATGGCACCACACTGCATGTAGGGACCGCGCCATGTTAAGCGATAAGACACCTCCCAATTGACGAGTTCTGATTGGGTGTCAGATACGTGGGGAGCTCAGGAACCTCCAATGGCCTCCACGTTGGTGAGATGCCCCTTGTTGGTAGGTTCCCGGGAATAGCCTCCGGAAATTGTCGTGGTGGAGATGGTGGAGATGGTGGAGATGCTCTTTGGGGTATTTTCCTGGTGTGGGCTTTGCAGAACAAGTGTTTGAAGATGCGGGATTCGCCACCATGTTGGTATTTCTTCACCCACTCTAGATCGAGTGGTTTGGGGGAAGAATGTCACTCGATGTTTGTTTGTTCTTTTGTTCCTATTGGTTTGCTCGTGTTCTTGAATTTGGATTCGTTCTGTGGTTTTATTCCCACATCTCGGATTCGCTCTCGCATCTCCCAATTTTGTTGAGCATTTGAAAGAGTGGAAGATATATGCAAGTGCCCCCATTTTTTACCTGCAAATCCTGTATATCCCATTGAGGACTTCCAAGATCAAGTCTCAATATCGATGCTTCGTGGGACCACTTTCTCAATTGATTATTTGCCCGACCTGTTCTCTTCGAGGAGTTCTTCCCTTTCATTTTTCAAAGTCGTGATTTGGTGGTCAAAGTTCTTCGTGGGTGCGAGAATCTTTGAGGTTTCCCAGTTCCATAATTTGATCTTTCTTCCCTTTAGACTCCGGGGGAAGAATGCTGAGTGGGGTATGGAAGCTACATGGTAGCTTCAAAAAAATACCCACCTCCCACCCCCCCCCCCCCAAAGAACTTCAGGATAAATGGTGTCACTTTGTTTGAACAAATGCCAATCATTACGCAGAGCATTGTTACGAGATCCGTAAACTAAAACTCCTAGGATCTGTCCCAAGTCCAAAGTACCAACAGCACTTGAATATCTCGGGTTGAAATGATGCAGATAATGAATGGTTCGTCATTTTACCTTGTTGGGTTGAAGAGAATGTTGGAGCTACAATATCCATTGTTGGCTTACTGTGCCCAACATACTCACTGCACTGTAATCAACACTACGATATATAATTTACCCACGCGGTTCCCCCAATGACGGTGAAGAAACATCATAAGAAGATATTGATTAAAACCTCGGTGATAACTTCGGCGATAACATGCGTAAGACAACAAGTTGGTCCCAGTCCCCGATTCATCATTGGTGGCTGGCAATAAGCGGATGAATGGTAAAGTGGGCTCCAACTTTTCAGATGGAGAGTACATATATTCTTGTTCGCACTTCCATTCTTTCTTCTTTTTCGATATTTCTCCAATCTGGTTTATTCTTACAATTTGCTTATTCTTACAATCTGCTCTATTCTTCTCCCTACCCCCACACCAGTTCCTCAACTTCCCTTCCCGAAGCAGTAAAAAAATACCTCAAAAATGAAAGCAGTCATCGTCCAAGAACCAGGCCGAGCAGCCCTGAATGAAATCCCCGAGCAGAAAATGAGAGATGATTATATCAAAGTGAAAACTGTCGCGGTGACTGTTAATCCAAGTAAAGTCTTTTTTTTTCTTCATTCTTCCTTTTCTTCCCTCCTCGCTTCTTCGAGTCTCGCTTCTTCTTTAAGTCTCGCTTCTTTAAGCCTCTTTAAGCCTCTTTAAGTCTCAGAATCTAATTTCGTATAGCTGATTTCCATCATACTGGTGGTGCGGGACTTGTTGGTGGGATTTTGGGTATGTGATTTGATTGACTGAGAGGGGAGGGGAAGAGTGGGAAGAGGGAGAGTGGGAGAAATGCTGATGGATATCTTGTGTCGTAGGTCTTGATTTTTCGGGGATCGTGGAGGAGGTTGGGAGGGAGTGTGAGAGTAAAGTCCAAAAAGGCGATAAAGTTTATGGAGTTTGTCATTGTGCGAATCTTGTAAGTGTCCTTGGTTTTTTACTTTCTGCGTACATTTGCTCTATCGCGAAATGTCTGGGATGATTATGTATTCTTCTTGAAGAATGTTTGGGAGAATGGGAAATGTGGATTCTTACTTTTCTACACGTTTTTGGAGGATATATAGGACGGGAAAGTAGATTCTCGGTTGTGGTAATATATGAGGGGGTGTTTAGATATCTTATGTTTTCTGCTTTCCCCCCTCCGCCTGCCACTAAACAAGGGTTTACTGTTAACATCAACTCACAGAATAACGCTGAAGACGGCGCCTTCGCCGAATACGCCATGGTAAAAGATGGTCATATTGCCAAAATCCCCGCCAACCTATCTTTCGAGAGCGCAGCGACCTTAGGAACTGGTCTAACCTCTGTGGGGCAATCACTATACATGGTCTTAAATCTCCCACTACCAACCTCACCTGCAAAAATCCCATTCCCAATCTTGATCTCCGGTGGGAGTTCAGCGACGGGGACATTGGCCATTCAATATGCTAAACTGTGAGTTTCCCGGGGGAAACGGTGCGGAGAGAAGCCAATGAACCGTGATAGATCGGGATTAACCGTCATAACAACAGCCTCCCCAAAAAACTTCGAACTCGTGAAATCCCGTGGTGCTGACGCGGTGTTTGATTACAATGACCCCCTCTGCGCGCAAAAAATCAAAGAGTACACCAACAATAAATTACGCTATGTCCTCGATACAATCTGTACCCCCTCAACCTTTAAAATCTGCGCCGAAGCACTTCCCGCTGAATCCGAGACGGATGAGGAACTCAACCTCGTCACTTTACTACCCCTCGATTCCTGGCCACGCAAAGATGTCAAGACGAAGGTTATCCTCGCCTACACCTCCTTCGGCGAAGCCTTCACGAAATTCGGACAGGATTTCCCGGTGCTGGAGGCGCATTATCGATTTGGGTGCATGTTTTGGGAACTCAACGCGAAATTAGTTGCTGAAGGAAGAGTGGTGCCTCATCCGATGGAGGTGAGGAGTGGTGGACTTGCGGGGATACCTGCTGGGTGAGTGAGAGTGGGATTCTTGGGGGGGGGGGGTCTTGGGCACTGACGCACTGACTGATGAGATGAATGTAGGATCACGGAGGTTTATGAGGGGTTGGTTAGTGGGTTTAAACTTGTTTATCGGGTGGGGGAGACTCCGGAGGTGGGGGAGGTGGTGGGTGTTAGTGAGGGGAAGGCGTTGAAGGGGCCGGAGCTTAAGAATTGGTAGGTGGGGAAGGGGCATGTTTTCTGAGATTTTTGGTCTGGATGATACGGACGGTATGAGTAAACTTCACTCTGTGAAATTTTGATAGGGATATTGTGAACAATTGCTTTTCTTGTGGTCTTTTCTCAGGTAAGGTCGCTCCTTCCCCACTCTCACCTCGACCTCGACCTCGACCTCAAGACGCTCCTTCCCTATTGGGTTAACTTCATCATGCTCGAGAAGCGAAGGCACGACTATTTAAAGTTAGTATGAAGGCTAAGTCATATGACCATTGCACCTCTCACTTCTTTTTGTTGCACATCGCAAGAAAGTAGAATCCTGCCACTGACACGGTCACGTAGTAGAATCTATGGCTTCTAGAAAATTTAATAAAAAAGACTTGAAAAGTGACCGGCGAAAGGCAGGAACCCTGCTAAATGTAGTAGGGGTATGCTACCTCTTTTCGGATTCCTCCCATAGCTGTAGATTTCCTGCGTTCACTTGCGTAAAATTCTGCAAATTCTAGGTCCCCAGGCCAGGATTCTACCCCGTTTTGCGACGGGGATTAAAAGACTCACTCCACTGAGTTTTGGTCGAGGTAGAGGCAGTACCGCCCATTGATTGCTTGACCCTTACCCGATCACTAGAATATGGAATTCAAGGTGGCTCCTTCCCTCTCACCTCGACCTAGCTAGCTTCTCGCCACCCCTGCCGTGAAGAGAACATGGTGTTGAAAGTGAAAAGGAAGGCACGACTTGACGTCCACCCTCCCAGCCACTTTCCCTTCCACATAATGACCAAAAAAGGAAACTATAGCCTAATGATATTTTCTGAAATCTTAATATTTTCACGGGTCACCTGTCGCGCTTGCTCTTGCGCTTATGGATTGAGAGGCTCTAGGGCTATTGAAAGTACGATTCGAGATAGTGGAAACCCGATACTTCTTAGCCATGTACATACTTGCCTACTCTACTGCTATTTTATCGACCCAACCTGGAAGCCAAAATGTTGACCTCTCCTTTTGTTGCAGGTCGCAAGTTGGCAAAAGGGCAGGATTCCTGCGTATGACGATATAAGAGTGTTGAAAGGCGGAAAAGCTGCACAAAACGCAAGAGATCCGCCCACAGACAGATGATTGGATTTCCTGCTCTCTAGGCGCTTCTTTCACTCATGTGTAGCAAATCTTACAAATGCTAAGGTTTTCCGCCTTTTTTTGCAGGATTTCTGCTTTGCCTGGACCGTTCTCAAGGTCGACGAGGGATGAATTCTAAGGTCGCTTCTTCCAACCCAACCCAAGCTGTGACACCATGCCAGGACTAGAGCAGTGAACATAATATTTAGTGTGAAAAAAAGGAAGCGATGAATGTCTGTGTAAATACATTTTGTCGTCGGAAAGAACTCTAGAATGAAGAATTTCCCGCAGGTGGCTGGTCGTATTTAGTCTTGCGCCTATGAGTTCTAGTCTTCATCCCGAGTCAGAGAGACGGGCTTCCCTCTGGATATACCCGCCTTTTGTAAGTAATGTTCAAAAACGCTTGGGTCGATTACATTTATTTTCCAAGAAGCGTTAGAATCGGAAAAGGGACTTCTTAATTCTTCTAAACGTTCTCAGAAAAGGGATGTCATTGTTCCAGAAGATCTAAAGAACTAGAGCGAGGGGGCGCACGAAGAGGAAAGCTCGGTATTCTTACCCAATCCTCCTTCATTCCTTGAAAGGTTCTGAGATAATTAATAAAGGAAATATTTAGGAGAATCAGAAAGGAGATATTTCCATTCTTCTAAACCTTCTCAGGTTATGCACCTATTCAATTATTCTGGACATTTTTGTGAGGGCGAAGCACCAGACCTGTATCTTCCCTAACCACTTCCATATCAACATCCATCTGGGTCAATTCCCAATCCGCTGGTTTCTCCATCTCACAACAAGGAAATTTCTCCGGCACCTCAATTTTGTAACGCCCCCACTCCTCATGTCTGAACCAACAACAACGGCCACTTGCTCTAGCGACAATAATATCAATTTGAGCGGCAGAATATTCCTTCAATTTTCGATATATGGCTGGAAAATCGCTTCCAACTGCCTTTATGAACTTCTCTTCCATTTGCAGGAATTTTCTAGCTCCTCTGCCATCATCCCACCCGTACTCCTCTCCAGCTACCTTTCTATTGATGGTCAAGAGGGCATCGAGAGAGTTGAAATCGCCATTGGGATCTTGACCTAAGGTCTTGATAACCCTCTCAGCCATATCGTAGGAAAGATTCTGGGAAGTTTAGAAAGAGGCACATTCAGGGGTTCGGACGATATACCTCTCTGAGCCATTTATCACGACCTTCAATTCCTTCTAATGGAAGGGGCGGCTTATTCAAGTTGGCCCGTTGTGCTCTAGCTGCACGACATCTGGATTCGCGGTCGAACCATTTGGGTAAAACAGGAGCGCATTTAGGTGGTGTCGCTGCTTTATCGTCTTCATTCCCAAACTCCCGGGAAAGGGCACGACGCAGGCGTTTGAAAATCGACATTGTGAATTTTTCCTCTCTCATTTACTTTGTGAGTTTCTTTCTTCTTTTCGAGTGACGCTATAGACTTGGACTAGCTCTCGGACAGGGTCAAACTGGACTCGCTTCGCTGATTATTGCTGGACTAGTTGTCTAAGTTTAAATTTGCTTTTGTTGATGAGATCATAGTTTCTGAGTATGCTATATAATAGCAAATAATTGAGAATAATAAGGACGTCATGTGAGAAGATTGTTGCACTTCGCAAGAAGGTGGAAATCCTGGAAGTCCTGGCTTCTTTGCAGGATTTCCCACAGAGAGATTGCACGTCATACGTTCAAGAAGGGCTTGTTATTCCCCGCCAAGAGTAATGGAGGAATTAACTTTGCTTTCGGTCCAACACTCTAAAAGAGTGCAAGTAGCAAGAGTAGACAGTGGTTTTTGCAAGTTCAAATGAGTTTATGCTCAATGAATGACGATGTGTACCTCTCGCTAAGCCGTAAAGTCCCACCCAAAAAGCTAAAATGACCCTTAAAAACTATCTAACAACCTAGGCAACAACCAAACATCATTGAACTCCCACAAAATGGTAGTGAATTGGCCCGTCCAAGCCCGTCCCGTGAACCACGTACTCCTCTCTCCCTGCAACGTATACAACTTCTTATAAAACCCATTTCTCACCTCCTCGGGTGGAACATATTGATGCGTGGTAGTATGCTCCTCCAAAGCTTTGAATTCCAATCCATCATCGCTCCCTTGAGGTACAACCCCCGCTGCAACGAGAGTTTGAAACGTATCACTCGCCAACGATTTAGCAAGTGGAAGTGTGTAATTTTCTGTCCCGGTGAGAAGGATTCGGAAGTTGGAATCCCCGAGGTATTGGTAGCGTACTACGAAAGGGGGAGATGGAAATGCGAGGTAATTCGTAGGAATAGCTGAGGAGGGAATGTTTACCAGAGAACTGTTTGGGGCGAGAAAAGGCGATGTGACTATTCCACAATAACCGTGGGACAGCGTCCAGGTTAAGAATATCTCTTTTTCGGCTGGTGAGAGGGATAAAGTTCCAGTATTTTCTGGCGTGAGTGCAAAGGATACAAGAAGTTTCTTGGCGATTATTCGTGTGGTTTCTCCCTTGGTGTTTTGGACCAGAAGTTCAACTCCCTCGGAAGTCCTATGTGATTCGATGACTGTCGTGGAGTAAAGAACGTCTTGCCCAAGAAGAGTGGCGATGTTGTCGTATAAATCTTGGTTTCGATGTGTAGACGGAACCCAACCTTCTTTTTGACCTAGAAGAACCCGTGCCATGGGTGCACTGAATTCCTGCATGACGAAAAGGAAGAGTTCGTCACCCATGTTTCCGAGCCCGAAACCGGTAATCTGGAAGATGAGGGGGAGACAGGCTTGAAGGTCATATTTGATGACAATGTCCGAGAATTTGGTGAGTAGCTCATCTGGAACTTCGGTAGGAAAGTTTTGGTATGATGGGATAAGCATGTTCTCGTATTTCGATGTGAGGTTGAGATATCTTGTAATTGCTGCAGTGACATCTGCAGAAGCTGGTGGTTGATATCCTACTAATGGGCTCCCGGAAACAAAGTCGATGTAAGAGGTGTTCAATCTGAGAGACGTGTTATTGACGAGTGAGATGTTGAATCGTGCAAAGAATTCTTTTGCTTTGCCGTATTCGGTGTAAGAGTTGACACCGTAATCGTATGGATTCCCGGTGATTGGGTCGGTATAAGTTTCAACATGACCGCCCTTTTGAAATTGGTTAGTGTCAATTCAATGTTGGAAGGAACAAATGGAAGACGGTGCCGTGGAAATGTGCCTCGAAAACTCATACTAAAGTCTCCTGTTTCTCAACAATAATGATACTTTTGTTGAAGTCTTCCCGAAGTCTCACTGCAGCATGAGAACCCGAAGCTCCGCCTCCGAGAATCGCCACATCTTTATAAATAATTTGTTGATCAGCAATGACAATCAATATGAAGGCGAAAACCAAAGCGAGCGGTGCGAAAAGAGACTTTGAAAACGACATCACTGTCGATATTGGAATCAATTATTCTTCACGACGAAATATATATTTCCTCACCACCACAGGTACTGGTACTCATGTAAAACTAACGCGGGGTCCCCTGTCTCTCCTTTTGGCAAAAACCCCGCAATCTTAACGACTGAAATCCTTTAAATGGCAGTTTTGAGGACTTTCTATTGGTAGTTGAGGAAATACCGATAAGTAGTGGGTGGTATTACGTGATTTTGCCAGGGTCATGGAGTTTAACCGAGCCACCTACAGTGCATAGAAAATAATTGCTTCAGGCCTAGGCGGTTATTCCGAGCATCCTACTCTACTCGGTGTTGATCAAAGTTTCAAAGTCAATTTCTGTTTGCTTAAGTTCTTGAACAGTGATTTGAACCGTAGCAAGACAGATTTATTTTACTACAGTTACGTACCAGTAAAGATACAAATAATCTAAGCCCAGACTTTAGATAAGCGGCCACATGACTTATTAGCTAGTAATGAATTTTATAATCAACTATTACCAGCTAGGGAGAATTGACTTGAAGTTATTCTCATGAATATATAGCCTATAATTAGAACAAAAGCAAGCAAGTTACAGGCAGCGTAAGAATTCAAATGCTAAATTTAATAAAGTGACTCATACTAACAATTGACAAAGAAAATCACGGAAGTAATTTTGAATTTTCTTATAAATTGCCAAACAGAAGAAATAGAAAACCGAGGTATGTAAAAGAAGGGTAGTACTAATCCAAAAGTAGTACAAAGAAAAAAATATACCGAAATACAGTTGGGCAATCTAAGAAGAATGAATTTATGAGGAAAGATAGATGTTCTCGGGCATCTAATAGGCCGAAAAAACCCATAACATAAAGGAGTGAAGTTTCAATATAGTTAATTCGTCATTTATTGATTCGTAACACAAATTAAAGTTGCATGCTTTCCGACACTTCCCTTGCACTAGGTCTTTTGCCTGGGTCTGAATGAACCATAGCTTGAATGCAGACAGAAACTTTTTCGTACTGGGAATCTTGGCTCAGGTCTCCAAGCCATGCTTGCAATGGAGACTTAAAGACTGGGTGTCATGAAAAGTGTTGTAATCCGTCATTGGGGTGACATAACTCGCACGAATTTCGCGCAGTTGAGTGAAACCTGCGGAACCAGACCGAATGAACGCTACCATTTCCATCAACATGCAACCTAGCATCCAAATGTCGACGGGCTCCAAGTTTCGAGGCGCTTCCTTCCTCCAGGTCTCTGGTGCCGAGAATGTCCCCTTGCAAAAGTGGTCATTTGCCGGATGTGTTTCTGGTGATATGCGCAGGGCATGGCCAAAATCCGCAATCTTGAGTGACAAGTCATGCTGAGAAGACTTGAAAACAAGGATATTCTTCTGCTTCAGATCACAATGTGCTATCCCCGCATTGTGGAGAGCCGAGAGGCCTCCAGCTAGAGGGCCCATTTGAGCACGTATGGAGTCTCCATACTCGAAGAATTCGGAGCTTTTCAACGCTCGCTCCATATCGCCATCTGCCTCATCAGATTGTACTTGGGCATCCACGCTAACAACAGAGCTGAAGTTGGTGTCTCCAAGAGGGCACGCTCCATCCAGAGCAACCTCATTTTCACTGAGTCTGATCCGCAAGATCTTGCCGGAGGGATTAAAGAGATCATGGTATGTTTTCGAAGGTTTGTGTCGAAGTTCCTCGCCAGCAGAGACCGCCCGGCCCTTGTCCACGGTGTCCACCGACTGCCCGGCCATTTGATCCTTGTGTTGCAATTTGGACGTTCTAATGCTCGTAGTTGACCCCTGTATTTGGATTGTCGAGGCTTGTCGACGAGCTAGTGTCATGTCGGTAGTATCGTAATTGTCTGCATTGGGTAGTTAGTGATCGTACTTTCCACTAGTGCCCCTATAAGTATCAACCTCGCTCACCATTATGTTACATGACCTGGATGTACCCCTCTTTTTTCATGTTGACGATGTATTTTATTTTCGAGTACAGTACTTCTCTTTGAGCTTTGGCCGGAGGAGTCTTACAAGGTGGAAAGCACGGGTTTATAGAGGCGATTTATACAAGACTTCAACTTCCTCTTCGCCACCGGTTCCATTACTTTTCGCGAAAGCTCACTGGCTTAATTTGCCAAATGCGGCGTATATCTCAGCGGTCCATCGTTGGAAGGCACTCTATGATTGGTCGCCAGTGCTATCCCCTCAGCTTGCGAGACAGGACGTTGTGGGTCACTGTGGCTGGTGCTAGTGAAAACAGCCAATAATATTTTAGCATCCCCAAAGAAGGAACGATCTTGCGCTACTCGAGTACACGACAACACCTTTTTTATTTGACGATGGATATGGATATGAGGTGGAAGGTCCGCATCTCAATTCTTTCCATCATGCTTCTCTCAGTCTGGTTTTATTTTGTCTTGAGCAGCTACAACTTTACCCCATCCTACCCATCCTCCTCCAACATGCAGATTCTTGGCCACTCTGCTCGTCCTTGGCAAGAAATTGCTACCGAAAAGCAAACCTCAATTCATAATCTCATTCCCAAGGATTGGCTGCTTCCTGCGAATGTGTTAACACAGGCAAAAAACACACCCAAAATTGCAGGAGACTTCATCGAATCTCTACTGGATCCAGATACGCGTCAGATCACTGCCTTAGATCCAGTCGAGATTGTTGCACGTGTCCGAGATGGCACATTCACTTCTTTGAAGGTCACCACCGCGTTCTGCAAGAGGGCTGCATACGCTCACCAACTTGTATAATCCCTCCCTATCTATCTAACTTGAATGCCTTCTTTCGGGACTGATATCACTAGAACAACAATGTCCTCGAGATCATTTTCGACTCAGCTCTCGAGCGAGCGAGAGAGCTTGATCACTATTACGAACAACACCACAAGACTGTTGGCCCACTACATGGCCTCCCTGTTAGCCTAAAAGATCAATTCCATGTTGACAGTGTCAATACATCAATGGGATATGTTGGCTGAATTGGAATACAGAGACCTGTGGAGAGCCTCCTTGTCAAGGAGCTCAAAAACCTGGGAGCAATTCCTATTGCAAAAGTATTGTCCTTTACCCCCCACGCTTTTTGTTAGATATTTTGCTGACAACTATTTCGAAGACTTCATGTGTTCAAACCCTCTTTGTAAGTCACTTTTTACCTCGGCGGGCCACCAGAAAGTCAGATCTGACAGCTGACGAAGTTATAGTTTGGCGAAACAAATAACAACATTCTTGGATACAACTTCAATCCACACAATCAGGCTCTTTCTTCTGGGGGATCTTCTGGAGGTCAGCACATATCATACCTAGTACGAAGTGACTTGGGCTCATCAACGTTATTTTGGGTGAAGGTGCATTCCAAGCACTACGGGGAAGTGGAATTGGATTTGGAACAGATATTGGTAAGAGATACACGGCTTCATATATGCACAAGTCACTGACAGCAGGCATCAGGTGGCTCTGTCACTATGCCGAGTGCGTTCAACGGATTGTATAGCCTCAAACCGTCCCATGGCCACATCTCATACAAGGACATGGCCAACAGTGTAAGTAGCCGTGCCTTCTTGAGACTTATATTGCCAAAAATATTTTCTAATTCATAGTTTAGATGCCGGGTGAGGTGGTTATTCCTTCGGTCGTGGGAATCATGGCAATTTCGCTACCTTCTCTACATCTCATGTTTGAATCATTGCAATCAACAAAACCTTGGCTCGATGATCGAGATATTATAGATCTGTCATGCCGAAATGAGACCGAACTTGAACATGGAAAACTTGGAGACGAGGCTGGTTTAGCATTTGGACTCTTTGCAAACGACGGAATGGTTCTTCCGCACCCTCCAATTACACGTGCGATACGCATAGTTTCAAAGGCTCTCGAACTCAAAGGATACAAGGTATAACAACCACCAAGTCTTTTCCTCTCTCAACTAACAGTGGTCCCAGTTCATGACATGGGAGCCGCCGTCTCATCGAGAGGCAGGAGATATACATGTATGCAGACCAATGACTATTACTGTTAGATACATTGCTGACATTTGCCAAAGAGTTTTTTCATGCATGCAGACGGAAATGCCGATTTCTTCGAGCAAGTTGGCTTGTCTGGAGAGCCTTTTATCCCACAAATACGGCCACAAATGGGGGACAAACCTAAGCCTCCAGCTCCATTATTGGAGTTCTACAAGCAGTCCATACATCTCAAGGATTACCGTAATAGATATCAGGCATATTGGAATTCGACAGCCGAGAAGTCCTCGTCAGGTTGGTGCCTTTCCCCAGAGTTTCAGGGTAAAAGAGGCGTATAAGCAGACTGATTTATGTTCTAGGCCGCCCCGTGGATGCCGTGATACTTCCAGCAAGCCCCCACGCTGGAGTTATTCCGGGAAAATACTACCACTACTGTAAGTTCCAAAAGTTTTACCAAAATAACGGTCAACTAAGGTCGATCACAGTGTACAGCAACTTTCCCAACGTTCTCGACTACACTACCATGGTCATCCCAGTTACCACGGCTGACAAGACGATTGATGTCTTTGATGATGACTACAAGCCACTAAATGACGTTGATAAGAAGAATTGGCTTGCGTGTAAGTCCACCCTCTAACAATGCATTGCTTCCACACTCATTTTGTATATCGCTGACAATTTAAATTTGTCATTGTTCATAGACGACCCAGAGAAATACCATGGCGCTCCTGCATCATTCCAGCTTTTAGGCAGAAGGTTGGAAGAAGAGAAGTTGATCTCGATCGCGGCAATTATAGTGGACGCGCTGGAGGAGTACAAAAAGCAAGACGGCTGGGACAGGGTTTGAAGCACGAATTGGAAACATACTGTCATGCCCAATGATTGGCAATCCACCATACAACTTCTCTTTCTGTTATACGACGATTAGGAAAACCATCTTCATTGGTTCTATGATGCATACAAGTCATCTGCAGTCTTCGTCTCTTTCGCTAGACATTATTTGCGTATGCAAGGCTTTCGTTATATCTAATTAATGCACTGCAATTCAACAAAACTACCCCTCATATGAATGTGGTCTTATTTTTCAACCGGGAGTGTAACTCGGACTCACTCATAGGTTGAAGTTCATTAGATAAAAAAGCCATGGCAACGATTGACCAATCTCACTTGCTGCGGATATCAGGTGTGCATGAACCACACCCTTATATATATACACCGCTTCTGATGGTGTGTAGAACGCGACTCTGTGGCTCTGCAGTACTCTCGCTCCTAGTTATCCCCATTCCCCCCCTTTTTTTGACCCAGAACGCGACGCCTATAAGACCCCCGAAGTAAGCGAAGTTCCAGATCCAAAGAATCAAACAATCTATTTTACTTTCAACACTACTACAATACAACTTCCGAATCAACCAATACCTACTAGTCATGGCTCCTTCCCTCGAAGTAGGCATGTCATCTGACAGGCTGGTGTCATACGATTCCCAAGGTCTGCGCAAGAAATACCTCCTTGACGGTGATAAGACCAAGGCCAAGCCAAAGCAGGAGCACAAAGCTGAAATCAAATACCACCCCAACAGGGGGCAGTATTTGGCCAGAGCCGAAGCTAGAGTCCATGTTGGTGGCCTTGAACAGGACGTTCCGGTCGGTTGGCCCAAAGTCCTCACTGGGCCTCTTGTCTGGACAACCACCGATGTTCAAAATGAAGCCGATTATATCCACGTCTTGACCGACGACGAGAAGGTTGAGATCGACAGCGCTTTGAAGCATTTCAAAGGTGATACAACTTCTTATACCATCCTTAGCAAGCAAAGACTGACATGTTTGGCAGGACTGGAGGTTGAAAATCAGCAAGTCAATCCGGAAAACTTCCCTCTTCCAATACTTGCTAGCACTCTGGAGAAGATGCGTGGAGATTTATACCAGGGAAGGGGATTCGCCATTCTTCGTGGTCTGGACCCAGACGCGTTTGCTGAAGATGATGCAACATTGATATATCTCGCGGTCTCGACCTATATTGGAAATAGAATTGGTAAACATGATCCGAAAGGACATGCAATCAGTAGGTATATATGTTTCAGAAACAGGCATGGGGATTCTGACGTACGGATTTTAGTGCATGTCGTCCGCAGAGAAGAGGAACCTGATGATAACAGCCAGGTAACACTTCGGCAAGAATTTCGGTTTCTTAAGACTTATTTTCTGATATAGGCATTCCACAATGATACCGTTTGTGATGTTCTGGGACTGTTTACTCAAAGCTGCTCCCCCGATGGAGGTGAGAGTATGCTCGCATCAGTTTGGACCGTCTAAAATGAACTTGCCGCGACCAGGCCAGACTTGATTCATACTCTGGCAAAACCGAACTGGCCACATGACACGTAACTATACATGCTCAGCTTGCAGAATATAAACGAGCTGACCACGATTCTAGGTATGGCAGAGATCCAAAGTTTTACAATCGGGCTTTGCTCCATTTCTACGACGAGAAACTCATACTCGCTTTCTCGCGCCGCCTCCTGGTAAGAAAACCTACCAGTCCTCGGTCCGAAGCGCTCCCCGGTTTGACCGAGGCTCAGGCTGAAGCGATCGATGCTATCCATTACATCGCCAAGAAACATGAGATCAAAATTTTCATGGAAAAGGGCGACATTCGGTTCATAAACAACATGGGATTAGTCCATAGTAGAGAGCGCTTTGTGGACACCGATGAAGGTAAGAGACACCTCGTTCGCCTCTGGATCAACAACGAAACAATGAACTGGAAACTACCTCGTGTGTTAAAACTTGCGTGGGAGCGGGTTTTTGACGATGATGAACGCCCAACCGTTTGGAACTTTGATCCATTCACAAAGAAAGAGGGTAATCTCAGAATTGCTACCTCATGTGACTAGTGAGCTGGAGTAGTATTTGGGGGGAGTTGGGAACCCCAAAAGCTTCGAGTTGTCCCGCTTTCGAATTTTTTTACGAGATGCTTGACGTCGTTCTTTTGTCTTGGACGTTTTGTTTTTGGTACTATATGAGCAGCGAAATCAAATTGATGACACCGTACTTCAGCACCCACAAATCTCCGTGTTCCAAACTGAAAAGATGCTATCCAACATCTATGCTTAAAACTAGTAATTTAGAAGATAAGTAGAAGATAGACTTAAAAGTTATATTTAATAGAAAAGTTTCAGTATTATAAGATAAGTATAGTCTTATATTTTAATATAAAATTAAAATATCTTATAATTACTATAGAGATATCTATAGAAGTTAGTAGTTAGTATCTTGCTAATAGACTTCTAGAAATAAAGTTAATATAAGAGATATTTAATCTAAGAAATATATTATTTATAAAAGAGATATTAAATTAAGTAAAGAATTTCTTTACTTTACTATATTCTAAATATAAGTTAATACTATAATTATACAGATTTCTAGTAACTAGATCTATATAAGTTTTAATATAGTTACTTTATAAAGTTAGTTAGTTTAAAGTAAATTATATTCTAGAGAAAGAAAACTATTAAAGTCCTCTATATCTTCTTTTATTAAAAACCCTGTAATCTTCACCGCTGAAATCCCTATAAAAGGCAGTTTTAAAGGCTTCTATTAGTAGTGGAAGAAATGCCGATACATGGGCATAGTGGGTGGGATTGCCTATTTCTGCTAGGGTATTGATGTTTAGCCGACCAACCACAGTGAGTACTTTTTCTAGATGTGGTATTGTGCCGTACGCACCCCTTTGGCAGTTGTTATTTCTGACGCCAAATATAAAGCTACTGCTCCGTACTCGGTGTTGAGAATATAGTCACAATATGGCATCCGGCACATCTCAATTATACGGTTGGTAGGTATTGCACTGCCAGATTATGTCAATTATGTAACGACACCTAGCTTTTACGGTACATCGCCATTTTTCATCTTAGGTTTATATTGCGTTGAAAGCCCAAATTGTGTGCTCGATCACAATGCATGTTCAAGGCGTGTGAAACTTGATGGCTTGTCACTGAGTATGGAGAAAGTGGCATCGTGCCATCGTTGCGAATGAGGCACAGTGCTATATTCTCTAGGATATGTATTGAACGCTATTTCCTTAGACAACAAGCTGTGTTCTCTTGTCTCATATCGTGATCCTTTTCTTACTTATACAAATACGTAGGAACTGCGTGAATCTACTTAGTAGGAAGTTTGGTTTCAGCGTAACACGGCACAGAACAGCTATTTAGTATGGTCAGTATTAATCAACCAAAGTATACCACGGAAAGGGTACGTACGTCCACCCCATCACAGCTCCCCCTTTATGAAACTGGTTCGTTACACCTCCGGAACATTGAGGGTATTTTCCATCACCAGTCCAGTCCCCATTCCAAGTCCCATTATACATGTACTCAGTCAAATAGTAATCAGGTCGGTAAAATTTCACGACAGGATTACAAATTCCCTGTGCCAAGCATTTCTCCGTCCCGTCGACGCCAATTGTATTGTCGTGCGAAGTAAATTCGATGCTGTATTTTCCGATTCCTCTGTATATGGACAAATGTTAGTTTTGAAAAGATGGTTGGGGGTAGATGAGGGAGTATTACGGATCGGTAAAATATTGAATCCCGGATTCTTTGAGTTTGTCGTCGTACCAACAGACATTCCAGTCTTTACCATCGTCATGGTGCGTTGTCTGAGTGCCGGCATTCGCTTTTGGTCCAGGTGTTGTGTCAACAGAGCAATGTCCCTATTTCAATTAGTAAATTCTCCAATAGTAAAAAAGCAAAATGAACCTACCCCTCCCCATGTACTAATCGACATGATACAATTGCCAGAGCCAACATCCTGTAGTTTTCAGTACCGATATTGAACTTAGCTAGTGGACTTGCCTACCCAAGGTTTTTCTTGATCCAGATTCCCAAACATATCATTAACAACAGCACCAGCAAACGCACCGGCTTCAATGCCAACTGGAGCTACATCTGTCGCTAGTATCGAGGTCACAGCAAGCCAACCTGCTATAATTGGCACTCCTGCCACTACTGCTGGACCTAAAGCAGAATTAGACATCCAGGTACACTTTTGAGAATCCAAAGATAGGGGGACATATAAATGGCCAACGACAAGAGTTGCGGGTGAAAAAAAGCTCATGGTGTTCCCACTTACCTTGTCTCTCTACGATGATTGGTTTTCCGAGAGCGAGCTGAGGGAAGAGTAAAGAGGTCAGGAATGAGACAAACATGGTTGAATGGAGGAAGTTGAATAGCTCTAGGACAGAAGGCATATTTAAGCGTGACGAGGAAGTGCAGCTGTGTTTTTCGAGAGTAGGAGATAAGTGAGAAGAGGAGATAGTCTTTCAAACTTAAGAAAAAGAATGTTGATGAGTGAAGATGCAAGTTGAGTTCAAAGTACTCGATACAGCTCATGGCTTTATATGATTTCATCGTACCTCAACGACGCTGCTAGCTTATTGACATCTTTATGTCAATGTTGGCTCTAGGTGCCTTGTGAAGCTTCACGAAACACCAACATTGAAGGATTGTGGGTATGTTCACAATTTGGAGGCTGCAGACAAAGTAGAGGGAAGCTCCAAAAATAGCATCGAGTGAGGATTGGGAGAGGAACTTATTGCTGGAAATTTTCTTTCTTGTTGCGTATTGCGTAAAAATAGCGCAGAAAGCAATGAAATTTCAGAAGATAGGCGTAGCCACAGGAGTTGATAGAAACCCATCAGGGGGGTGTAGGTATACGGGGGGTTAGAGATTTTGGGTCGATTGTTGCAGAAGCTATTCGGAGGAATCATAAAGTCTCGATTAACCCGTATATATTACACTATACTAGGCGGTTTGGAATTGTTCGAAATACACTCATACACTGCTCTCGCCATCGCCACGAATGGCTACACTCGCGGTGGACATTAAAAGCGGCAGTAAATACATCAGGTTCTGGCTTACCTATCCCTCGTTCTGGCGTTTTAGCGCAATTCAAAGTAACTATTCTAGATACTTAGAACAATTTAAACCAACCCATTTGTTTTGGAGCAATCAAGTTCGATTGTCCCAAAGTATATGATAAGCGAAGTGAGAACAATGAGTATTTACTGCCACTTTTCATGTCCACCGTGAGGCTATATTACAAGTACTGGTGATTGTGATGTCACTGCTCATTTCTTGGGGGTAATTGGCGTCAAAGTACCAACGGCCAGTTTAAATCATAGGTCCACACAGTCTTGCAGGATTTTCACTTATTGGGTCAAGAGGATTCAAACACATTGTGGCTTACATGCGGCACGAAATACCAACATCAAAATGACAAGCTTCATGGGGAAGGTAAAAAGCTTCCTTGGCAATGCTTAGCCTTTCATCAAATGGGGTTGTCAAAGTTTCCAACATTCTGTTGGTAGGATGCTGAAGCGTTTCAAATAATTGTTGTTGGGGGGCTATGGCGCAGTGACGAATCATTACCCCCAGCGCGTAAAAACCAACACCATAGCCTACATGTGGCCTGAGCCTCCATCAATCCCTCAGCCACTCAATTATTCACAGTGAGTTCACAGTGAATTGCTCGTTTTCAAGTTTCCATACAAACAAATACGATCCAACACTTTGGTCTTCAATTCTACCATTTTAACAACATCAAAATGGAAAAGCAACAGCTGCCCCCCGAATACAATACCACAGACACCCACAGACCATCGATGCTCGATCTTCCCTCTGTTAAGAATTATGACAATGAACTGTCCCATAACAGCCTCACCTTCAATGAAAAGACGCCAGAATTATACCTCGACGGCCAACTCATCCTCCCAACCACACCACCAGCAACTGCTTTATACCAAATATCTCGACTAATCCACCTCCGTAGCCCTACTCTCACTATCTCTCGAGTTGTTCCAGGAGAAGGATCCAACTCAAACAGAGACCAAGAAATCTATTCTATGACTCGAGTTCCCCTCGCGATGCCCTTGCAAGTCGATATCTACGGCAAACGTCGCTCTACTTTACCCGGACATCTCGAACTGGAGATCGGTTTACTTGCCGTCCGAATCAAAGTTTGGCACCACCGCCAAGGCAACAAGAAGCTTCTGTACTCGGCCACGGTGAGCGAATGGGGAAAGGCACATAAATGGAAGGATGCTGAGGGAAGGGAAGTTGCGATGTCTCGGAACGGAAACCGGTTGGAGATTTTAGGGGAGATGGGAATGAACGAGAGAGATTTGCTGGTTACCTGTTGTTGTGCTCAGTGGTGGTGCTTGGCGCAGTCGCTTGGTGTAAGTGAGAGGAGGCTGGAGGAGATCGAGAAAGAAGCGAAGCAATAGGCGCATTCACCTTGGCACTCTCGGTGAATCTGGAAAACCAGGAATTGTTCTTTCTACATCCCAGAACCTACTACAAACAACACTTTGAATTTCAATGCAAGATTATGATTGAGCACAGCACTCTTCTTTTCCCTTCCAGGTACAGATCTCTTAACATAAATGAACTCATTCGTTGTATGTCTTGGCGGCACACCAGCTGCTGTGTGACCAGTTCTACTCAAATCATTCGTCAGTAAAGTAAAGACGGGTGGCATTGCTTACTGTGGCGTCGTTGCAGAAGTCGCGATTCGTCTCGATTTACTTGGCTGTACATTACCTCTGTAAACTTTACCAGTATGCTAACTCCAACATCACGATGTTTTTCTCCCTCTTTTCTTTATCTTCTCAGCCCTACATATGGCTATTATGACAGTAACCCAAGCGAGACTTTCCAACGAGTTCATGATGTTTGTCGTAGAACATCTACTGGAAGACAAATCATGGTTCTATACATATACATCAATCTCTTGTGTAGTTACCACAATTATTCACAGCCAATATCATCAATCAACCAAGAAGATCCAAAAGAATCCAAAGTCCCAATTTTCAATTCCCCCAAACTATTCGAGAAAATGACCTCTAATTGATCCAGACCCTTTCGTATGACCAAAAGCATTCATTCTTGTCTACTTCAATCTCACTCTACTCACACCTCCTTCCCAGTAACAACCCCTAACACCTTGCGGGTTTCCTCAACGCCGACCTGCTTCTGAGAGGCGCTCCTCCAAGCCACAAACCCATCAGGTCTAACAAGCACAACATCCCTCTCCCAAATAGCCTTAACATGCTCTTCGTCAGGAAGATGGACCCGAGTAAGTGGAACACGCAACTCCCCCGCAACATCCAGAAACGCCTTCGAGATCCTCCCCTCCTTTGTGAAATCGAAAATGCTAAATCCTGGTCCGTAAAGGTCGAAAGTACTAGTCTTGCCATCCTTCAAAAAGACATGAGGGGCTCGTGCTCCGGGCCATGTGCTGGGGATGTATTCCGTGATACTTGTTTTGGGCTCCACTCCCTCTTTGTCTTTTATGACGACAGGAGAGGTGTAACGATACCCCATAACCGTCCCATTTTGTTCATGTACCCATCTTCCTGGTATGATGGAATCACGTACTTGTTGACGACATTTATCTCCATACTCTGTTTTCGCATTCAAATTCTCCATTCCTACCTCTTGCGCTTTGGTAAACCAAGGGATGAAAACTTCCATAGTAGCTTTTTCCACAAGACTGGTGTTTAGTTCTGCGACGGGACGACGTTCTGCGTTGTAGGAATCGAGAAGACGGGGACCGCCCCAGTTTTGGAGGGAGGCGTGGAGTTTCCAGGTTAAGTCGTAGGCGTCTTGGATTCCTGAATTGAGACCGTGTCCACCGGCTGGTGTGAGTTGATGTGCTGTGATTTCAAGATTAGCTTATATCCTATCGGCTGGCGGGGAAATGAGAAGGGATACAAACCAGAATCACCAGCTAAAAACACCCTCCCCTTCGCACTCCGGAAAGCATCAGCGACTGCGAGGTCGCCTTGCCATCTACCATGTACAATCACATTATCGATCTCGATATCCAAAGGTCCTCCCAGACCACCGAGAGATTCCTTGACAAAGTCTACTGGGTTTCCCATTTCGAAATCGACTCCGGGCGGGATCATACGATGTACGGTGTAGGTGTCTATCTCATCCTGTGCAACGACTAGGGCGCCGTTTAGGATTGTAAGATGCCAGAATTCGCCTTTGCTCTGCATTTTTGCGAGCTCTTTGGTCTTGAAGTGTGCGTAGGCTAGGTTGATTGGTCTGAGATTGAGAGAAAATTTAGTAAGACTGTAATTATCTTGATGGGGACGTGATATGGAAAGGGCTCTGCTTACAATGAGCGTCTTGGTGATTGTATTCCAACACTTGAACGGACTTGACTACCCGCTCCATCACATCCTATCACGTATTTACTCTTGATGGAAATCGAAGTTCCGGATGGATCAACGACAGTTGATACAACGCTATCTTCACTCTCAGTAAGAGATTGAAAAGAGTATCCCCAGAAGGCATGGACCAATGGCTCTTCCTGGACAAGTTCTTTAAGCTTAGCTTCAAAAATAACTTGCGATTGGCGCATATGTGGTTCCCAAGGATGCGACCCATCATTTGATTCCTTCCAAAGTTTCCGCAACTCAGCCGGGGATGGTCTTTCCTATAAATTCGTAAGTCGACACCCCATTCAAACTCCGATAAGTGAACGTACAATAATTGCGATCGGTTCAGGAACATTCTTATCCCCAAGTCCATCAGTGAAGGATTCAGAAAAACGGTAGGTTTCTGGAATTCCAAGGGGTTTGAGATGTTCAATCAATCCAGTTCGTCGATAGATCTCCATGGATCGATGATTGCAATATTCCATTTTCGGATGGACGGTTGTATACGTATTCTTCTCAATCACCACGCAAGACTGTCCCAGCTTCGCAAGGCGGAAAGCGGCGAACATTCCTACTGGGCCACCGCCCACGATGAGAATGTCTGTTTCTGGAGGAACTGAAGAAGAAGCCATGATTGTGGTTATCTGTAGAAATTGAAAATGAGGGGTTGTGATGGGGTAAATATACTTCGTTTTGAAGAAGGCTGAGAAATCGTTTGAAATCAAAGAGTGTTAATTATCAATGCTTGTTCGCACATTGGTGCTGACGTGAGGTAGCTTCGAAAGAGGTCCTTGGAGCTTCAAGTGAAGGATTGGTATCCTGGAAGGGGGTAGTGCATGCGTATAACTTTCTATTGGGCTAAGGCATGCACGTAAATCGAAGCACCTCCGAAACTTTCTATGGTCGTTGTTGATCGATTATATACGAAAATCCCGAACACTGTTCCAGGAGATTTCGACCTTCTCATGAAATTCCCGGAATTTAGGAGTTTCATGTTTTGCAATGACCTTGAATTACAGTTATTGTGTTCAGGTTGGTTGTCATCGTTCCTACTTTTCGAGGGGTTTGTACGGAGTAAATCCTGAGGCACGTTGACATGGCAAATATTGATTCAGGAAATGATAGGACAGGCCTTCCTCTCTGTATTGATTTAATATAATAGGATGTGTATCCTTCTGAGGCTGATGCGAGGTAGAGGCACCGCTAGAGTATTGCTTATGTAGGTGCGTTTACTCGTATACGTACCAGCCAATAATAAGAGCAGCCCACCAGCACCCTCCTAGCCAGGGCTATCCTGGGAAATAATTCAGGATGACAAAAATAACTGTTTGTACTGGTTTAGAAGAATCAAGAGCTCGATTTCTCAATTCCCTAAACTTTCTTGCTACAATTATCTGGGGACATTTGCCCTGCCAATCTGCAGCCGGTACCTGTTCAACAGGTTCATGCTGCGAAGAAATAAAGCCAACCAAATAAAGGCAGAGAATAAACGAGCCACTTTGCTGTAGAAAAGGGCAAAATAGAAACAGATTCATGAATTGCTAGCTTGGAATTCATAGGTTATAACAACAACTTCAAAGATCATCCTTTCACATGAAGGATGCGTCACATGTGACCCTCCGAACCACTTGGTAAGGTTTGTTTCCCAACAATAATGCTGATGCATGACGTCCTATGATCGATCGCAGGTCCAAATGAAGCCAATCAGGGTGGTTTAACAACCGTGATGATGGCCTTGCATTGTTGGGAAATGAGGCTGTATTCATGTTCACGTGGAACCTCATAAGGTCGGAATAACCATGGCGTAGTCCGATCCGTTATCGGAAGGAGCCGAAGAGTTGGCTGCAGTATAACCCTCTGAAAGCAGTATGAGTGGCTAGACCTGCACGCACTGCATCGCCAATTACCAGCATAGGAATTCAGAGCATGAGCAGATCTGCCTTATCACCGTCAATGGCAGCATCACCTGTGACCTTTGTGGCCCAAGAAATGCCCATTGAATGATCGCGTAGTGATAATTGTTGTTGTGTCTTCCTCAACACCGCCATCGCCGCTGCAACCTGCCATCCCGAAAGTCTCTTACAATAAATGGGTCTTGAAAGTATCCACGCCGCTAGCATCGAGAGTCTAGCCGGTGAAAGGCCTCCAGCACTTTTGCTTCGCGATTCCATCTGAGAGCGACACGGTTACTCTGCCATAATTCACTCCCTTTTTCCCACCACATCACCGAATCCTCCTCCTCTACTGCTGATGTGTTGTTATTGAGGTTGCTCCTCTCTGTGCGCATCCGCACTCCCACCCCATCTCTATACCTCGAATCCCAACCCGCAACACCATGGATGAGGCGACCAGGCTCGTATGCGAGCTGCAGGGCAAGCTGGCAGCCTTGGATAACAAGGTCCTGCAGTACCGGCGAGACATGGCCGAGGAGTTCACCAAATACGCCGAGGAACTGTTGCGAAATGTAGGAGAAGATGTCTCGGAAAAGGTGTCCAAGTCAATCGCGGAATCGTTGAAGGATTATAAGTTGCTGGGGCTAGACGTAATAGGCAGCACCACCACTGAGTCAGGCAACAGTAGTGGCAATGGAGAAGCCAATTCAGCCGGACGTCTCCAGACGACATGGCCGGCACCAGGTCAACGAGAGGAAGAGACTGAGGAGATTCCACGAAGTCCGCACGAACGAGAGATTGAATTCCAAGGCGTCTTCACCCCGGCCTATCTGCCACTCCTCGACAGCACCGATCGCAACGAGCGAAGAGCGAGCGATACGCAGTCACCCATATTAGAAGGAAAGGGCAAGGAGAAGAGTATGGATATGGGCCATGTAGATGCGAGTACCGATACACGATCATTAACGTCGACGCCCGAGCCCCCGAAACCCCCTATACCTATACGAAAAAACACAGATGAAGTTTCCCTAGCCTCGTCGGAACTGAGCGAGTCTGGTATCATTCGTAGAAGTGCCCTCCGACGTTCCTCTACCTCCTCGAATACAAATAGAGCCAGTCCTCGTCGGGTCCGATTTGAGGTGGAAGGGGAAGAGGTCTTGCCGACCGAATCGCCCTATTCCGCCCAACTGTCTATGGCCAAAGATGTCCCAATAAGCTATCAATCACTCGATGATGACTCGGATGAAGAGGGGGGATCACAACAGATTGAGGATATAGAAGAAAGACCGCCAACTAGAAGAATTTCATCGTCGCAGAGACTCCAGCAACTATCCCGAAGCCCTCTGATAGATGATGATAATGTGCAATGGACAACCGTTTCTGCACCGCCGGATGGTTCAGCCTCGGTTGCGACATCTGGTGTCATATCGACCGAGTCCTCGAGGGATGATTTGCTATTCGCGAACGGCTACTCACGTGGCCACGTGGACGAGGCTGAGCCAGAAAAAGATTCGACATTCACAGGCAGTAATCTCCCAGAGTCATCCCACATACAAATACCTGGACCAAACCTCGAAGACACCAACGATCAAGCAGACGACAACGAAAGTTCGGACAGCGAAGACGACTTTCTCAACATGTCTTCCTCGCGATCCACCAAGGACCAAAAGTCATCCGCAACCGCCCCTCCTCCACTATCACCATCACCATCGTCCTCAACCCAAAACATCAGATCGCCAACCGCATCCACCAAGGGTCCTGGTCTATCCCTCGAAACCATGGCTCGCAAGCAACCAGTTGACGCCAATCGCAAATTGCGCTTCTCCGCCGCCGACGACGATGACTTGTTCGCCTTCGATGAACGTGAGGGTGAGCCAAGTCGACGACCCGAACCTGAGCGTGACGATTCTCCACCAACTTCGCCAGTCACTGAAAGTGAGCCCAAGAAGAAGATTGCCAGCCCTCAAGGTTATGCTCAATCGCCAGCACGTGAGATCATGCGACCACCTCCAGACCCACGACGCAACATCAGCTCCTCCTCTTCAATCGGCTCGTACAAGGGTCACCCATTCAGCATGCCAGTTGCCTCCGAATACATTCAAGCCCAGGCCGCATCCATTGGTGAAGTCAACTCTTTTGTCGGAAGTGTTCATGGACGAACTGGTTTGGATGAGAGCGATACTTTGAGCTTCCGATTGAGTCTTGGTAATGCGGACTATTCCAAGGGAGACCCAAAGACAATGAATGAACGCATGTTGAGAGATGAGTATAAGGAGCGAGAGGCTGCTGAAGCTGAGGCTGCGAAACGACAGGGCAAGAAATAGGCGGGCGGCACTTGCAACTCTTTTTCTCTCGTTCTCAAACTATCTTCCGGTCTCAACATCGAATCGAGTCGAATTAAGTCAATTCAGATACCTTGCAATGGGCGGTTGGGTGGATATTGCAGGGGCGTCTTGATCTCAGATTTGAGGTTACTATTTGCATTGTTTGCGAACACGGACTTTGCTTGTGGGGGGATGCAAAGTCTTTATTTCCTTTCTTTCCTTTCTTTGCTGTTTGTTGAGTATAGTGTGTCGATGTCGTTGCATGGTTTGGGCGTTTGGGGTGGGGAAAGCCCAAATGGGTTCTTGTCTTCTTTTGCACTTGAAATCACTTTTCTAATGCGCGAGGGGCGCTCACTATTTGCATGGAATGGGATGAATATAAGTGGTTGAAATACGTTTGCTATTGCCATGGATGGGGAATGGATGGAGGGATCACTTGCTATGGATGTAGATGGATGCATGCATGGAGGGGAGGAGAGAATAGCTGTGATTGAGCTGAGGGCATAGCATACATGGATGGATGGTACATGAAGTACTGAATTTATGAATCAGTTTTGCTTATTGATTTGAGGAAGTGAATTGGTTCTAATTGCGTGATTTTGGGTTGGTATGGTGTTATTTTTCTCGTTGCCTGTCCTAAAGTGAAGCGAGAGGTGAGAAAGCTCGCGGTGTGAGTAAGTGAGGGTATTTTTGAGGAGTGAGGGTGTAGGGTACTTGGGTTTTGGTTGGGATGAGAGAGGTACTAGTATACCAAGTTTAGTACGTCATTTGTCCCAAGGAACTAGTGTTTATTTATGTGATTCTAGAGTCTTTTATAGAATGGAATCATCTGAAGTAAGACAGGTACACTGGCTTTTTAGAAGTCATGGGTAGAAGTCTAGATGAATGACCTCTATTCTTTGGAATCACTTAAGAATTATACCCCAAATTGCACCTTATAATTTCCTGCATAGTCTTGGAGAATAAATACTATTGTTCTAGAGGCAAAGAAAGAGAGGTGTGGGAAGAGTCTTAAAGTACGTCATTTGATCTAAAGGGCTGGTTTTTGTTTTTGTTCTTCTAGAGTCTTTGGAATAGAAGGAATAATACAAATAATTATTTGGGGGAGTGAGAGGTGAAGGATGGGTGAGTGGGAATAAGGGATTAGTTTATTAACAATGAGTAGGTTGGGTAAGTAGGTTTAGATGTATAAACTTGTATCTCTTCCTTGTTCTCTTGAATTTTGAAACAAACACATAACTTCAGCTCTTAAACAAACAATGTTAAGTACAATGCCTCTCAAGCACAATTTTGAAAGCAAAAATACAGCTCTTAAACACAACTCACAAATCCCAACTCTTAAAACACAACCACTCTTTTTCAACTCTAACTCCAACAATACCAATGTCAACTCCAACCACAAACATACACACACGCAACCCCATCTACCACCACCTCTACTGCAAAACCTGTAAGAATGTGGTCGTAGGCTGGGAATAGGAAACCCAGCCGGTTAAAGATTTAACGGGGTGTGTTATTGCATACTCTCGCACCGGCGATGAGAGGGAACCTTACGCTACGATGGGTTGGAGGCGCCCTCAGAGTGAGGAGGATAAGAATTTAGGGGAGGACTGCGAGGAGTGTGGGAGGGAGAGGGGTAAGGGTTGTGGGTGTGTGGTTATGTAGGATGTGGGGTGGATGGAAAGGGTGGTTTGAAGGTTGGAGAAAGAAGAGAAGGGGGAAGGGGATTTTGTGGTCTTTTAGTGAGATATTCTTTGTATGTTTTGCTTTTGAGGCTTTGGCTATAAGCTTGGAAATGCTGGGTTGTTGAGAGGGGGGGAGGGGGCTTGATATCAGAACTACTGGTCAGTTAAGAATGTTATAGTAAGAAAGGGGTGAGAGGTGAGAAGTTAACAAGATACGAATAAACATGATTTTGTTTTCTCAAGGAACTAAAGCTTAGTCCAAGATATTTTTTAAATAATATAATCAAGTCGTAAACTAGAATATAATTTAGATAGTAATATCGGAGCAAAGTAAGAGTTGATTTATTTGTTAATAATTTCTTGTTTCATTTCTATCTATCAAGTATATAATGTTTTAGTCAATTACCTGTTTTTCATTCTCAGAAGAGGTTTGAATAAGCGAAAGATGATATCTGTTATTAGATATAGTATCTTTTTCTTGACGTAATATTACGTAGGCAATGGTGTAAGTAAATATAGTAGATGCAATTATTAACAACCCTCCTCCGTAAGTAAGAGGGGTTGGAAAGATAAATACATCCTCCTCTCTCCCTCTCTTTCTATTCCCTAAACGATAAAAAATAGAATTCAAGTTCATCTTCAGCTAAAACATAACCTCCAACAACTCTTTAACAACCCTTTAACCTTAAAATATACTTCAACCTAAACATAACCTCAAATAAAACATAACCATTCAATTAGTCGAATAAACTAAATAATAGTCTCTTATTCTATTCTATTTAACTGATTTAAGGTTACTCTTACTCTAATCAATTCTACTCTAAGTAATTCAGAGTAACTCTGTAACTCTGAATAACGTCAGGCCGACTATCGGAGGTCAGACTGAACACTGGGAGAGTTTAGGAGTACTTGCAAAGTTACTTAATAAAAAATTCTAAACAAATATAAGTGCCTTAAAGAAGAAAGAAGTAGAACTAATAACTATTTTTAATATTAAGTTCTTTAATATTTAGAACCAGCTTTTCTTAGTTTAAATGCTATATAAATAATACGTGTATATTACTTAGATTAGTAATTTTAGGGTAATAGAGTAATTACTCTATTCTATTCAAAGAACCTGTTATATATACTCTACTCTACTCTACTCCGAGTTATTCAGAGCAACGTTGAGTAACTGAATAATTTGTCACTACACTGCTTTCATTCACAAGTAACCTTCGAAACCTTCAACAACGTTCAACAACCTTTACAGCCTCCATAACCTAGATAGGGATCTCTCGTTGTAAAACTGGCTGGTGTTGTTGAGGGGTAGAGAGCAATATGACTCGAGAACCTTCAGATATCCAGAAGAGGGGAAGCACCATTCACAATCGACGATACCATTCACACCTCGAACTACTCATCACTTGCCTTCTTCTCTGTTTTGATGATTCACAGATCCCTCACCGAAAAAGTATAAATAGCTCGAGATTCTCGAGTTTTCAGTTCTTCCTTCTTCACAACACTACAAACTACACATTCCAAAATATCACACATAAAACACACACACACAAACCGTTACAAAACACACCCCAAATACTCGAGGTTTACTTGATATTTTCTATCGATCCTCAGACACCTCAAATTACAAATCCTGTCCTCCTGATACCTCTTAATCTCACACCCTTACACAAACATACGAACACCCACGCTCTCTATTCCCTGATAAACTCAAATTCTCCAACAACCCTCACAACCTAAATACAACCTTCAGCCCAAGCAAAACATCTTCAACGCCTTCATAACTTCAACAGCCTCCAACCCAGACACAATCAGCCTTCAAGAACTGCTACAGCAAGCACAACTCTCATAGTATTACACTCTACCAAAGAAAGTGCAAATACTACTCCGCCACCTACAAAAACACCGCACATTACAGAACTTCTCACATATCAACCCTTCTACTTTCTCAATTCACTAAAACCACCTCATCAAAGGCCGAGAAAGAAACGTTACCGTGTCCAACATGCCTCCGAAAGCATCAAAAAGAAACTGGGAGCTTGAAGAACAAATTGTAGCACAATGGCTAGACAAAAATTTTTGTAATCCAACACCCTGAGAATGCGAGGTTCCCCGTCTCTAGCGAGCGTCTGAATTACATTGCAAACACGATACAATTGTTTGAGGGCTTCTTCGCGAGCTGTGGCTTGCGCCAAGATAGCTTCCCTCAGCGTAATTGGACCGTCAAAGCTATTAAAACTTTCAGGTCATATCATGGGCGCTCTTTCATGTCTGCAGATTTCGCTGATATGTGGATTGAAGCAAACGGCCTAGAGAGCTACTTGGCAAAGAGGAAAGCGGCTACCCAGGCAGTCGCCCAAATCCTCCTTCAGTATATTGAACTATTGCAAACAGCTATCTTAGAGGATGGACAACCTAGACAAGTTCGGCCTGGACCAGTGCAGTTTCAGGCTGGACCAGCAGCATGGCAGGGTCAAGCAATGTATGGACAAGGAGAGCTGCAGGTTCTGCCAGACCAACCTTGGGGCCTACAAGAGCGAATGGCAGGAGAATGTTTATGCCGATATGCAGGCGGGAGGCTTCGAGAGCATGTCCTTATTGTATCATTTCTCATAGAGCATTTGCCAAGATTAGACCCTTATATGGTTCCTTGGGGTAACATCGGGCCTCGACAATACACGTTCGACGTTATAGACGACATGGTACGCCAAGGTTTCTTAGCTGACGATTACATCGCCGTTGTGTATAACGGTGGCCACGGTCCTGACTTTAGAAGAAGGGGCAATTGGGGAATCCATGCAGTGTTTGTTCAGTTTCCTGAATTGCGACGTGAACTTGAAGATGGGCCCGTTGGACATATGGAAATCTGGGATGAACTAAGTTGGTACCCAGAATTCATGGAAGCCTTTAGAGAAATTATATCATATTTCTTCAATGAGCTTACATCAAACGACCAACTAACATGGAGCTACTACCAGTTGTCTGTATCCATGGAAGATCGTGCCAGGGAAGTTGAATGGAGACGGAAAAGTTTCCCCCCTGAAGTGTTGATAGACCAATATGCCTTGAATCAACCCTTTTACGATGCTGTTGGACAATTACCACCTGCCAGGGAAAATCCTTCTATAGAAGACTTCGAGCCTCATTTTCAGATAATTGCAGTATAGAAAAGCAAAGGATTCGTCGAGGAGTGTGTAGCCCTTAATTTAAAACTCGGCAGCGGAGCTGGCTCTGTTACAAAAAGCCTTCTGATGTATCCCTCAAACTTCTATCAGAAAAAGGGAAAAAAGATCAATCGCTAGCAGCATCTGGAATGCAGGAGAATTGCAAGGTGTTTGCAAGCAGAATCTACAATTTATACCGTCACACGAAAACTTGAGGAAAAAGACTAAAAATAATCAACGGCATCTGGAACGTGAGGGAATGCTTGGGGTTCGCAGGCAAGTTTCAATAATTTTATCGATTCGCGTTTGTAATTATAGCTTGTTTTAAGGGTTTTTTAAGTTATAATATTTTTATTATAACGTGTATATATAGCGAACCGGCCAAACAAGCGAACCGGCCAAAACCCCGCGCCCCTACTACACCTCTGTTAAATATTAAATTTCTCTATAACAAACGATGCCTTAGAAAAATGACGAAAGCCGTTTAGTCTTAGCCATCTAGGCTATGTAAAAAGACCTAAATTTACGTGCTCGAGCTGCGGCTAGGATCTATTCTATAGATCACCGTAAGCTAGGTCGACGTTTACTTAGTATACCTTTACGACGCGATATTCTAGCTAATTCACGGAAAATGAACGACCTAGAGGAATCAGTGCTTGTTTAACATATCCTCGACCTAGCTATTAAAGGATTTCCTCTATAGATATCTATAGTTGAGAATATAGTAAATCAACTTCTTAAAGCACGCGACGCGCTACACGTCGGGACGTGTTAGGCTTCTAACTTTATTAAGCGCCGCCTAGAACTCTAGACACGCTTCCAGCGAAAATACAACTACTAGAGAGCTAAGTACGAAGATCTAGAAGTTATTCGTAGCTGGTTTAAGCTTATACAAAACATAATAGTAAAGTACGGAATCTATAATATAGATATCTATAACTTTAATAAGACTAGGTTTATAATAGATGTTATCTTAACTACGATAGTTATTATAAGCTTAGAAGGACGTATAAGAGTAAAAAGAATATAGCCTAGTAATTAGAAATAGGTTATAGTAATCTAAAGAGTTAATACTTAAGGCTAGAGTATTCTACTATTTATAATTATTACTACGAAAAATCATCTTATCTCTTAGTACTAAAATAGTAGATTTCTATCTAACTAGGTAATTACTATTACTAAAAATAGTTAGATAATAAATAAGAAAGATATAGATTAGATTCGATATTTTAAGAAGTATACTAAGTCTCGATCTATTAGTAGTTATTACTTATTAATCTTCGACGGCTATAAGAGCTACTACTCTAACGAGTTTAAGAAATATTATAAGAAAAATAATATTATTACTCTTTATATACCTGCTTATTCTTTTTATATACTCTAGCTACTTAATATTAGTAGTTTTAGCTCTTTGAAAAAGATATATAACGTGGTTTATTAGCGAGTCGCGTATATTACTAAGTCGCGTACTTTTTTTATATATAAAAAACGTCTATACGTAGCTGTATACTTTCTTTATTTATTAATATAAAATAGTAAAATTAAAAATTTAGTTTTATTATTATATAAATAAATAGGATTTTAATTTTTAAAAGCTTATTAATTATAATTACTTAGTTATTAAGAAAATAAATAAAAAAATATAAATATAAGAGTAATTTTAAGCGAATTAGCTAATAAGCTTAGTAAGCTTTTAAAAATTAAAATCCTATTTATTTATATAATAATAAAACTAAATTTTTAATTTTACTATTTTATATTAATAAATAAAGAAAGTATATAGCTACGTACGAACGTTTTTTATATATAAAAAAAGTATACAACTCGGTAATATACGCGACTCGCTAATAAACCACGTTAGTTAGTAAATTAAAAATATAATAAAAGCTTAGATTATCTATATTACTAAGAATAACTTCTTTTCTATCTTCTATACTATATTTAATATTATAATAATAGAAAGTAATATCCGAGAAGAGTTCTAAGAGGCTAGAATTCTTCTATTCGATCTAGAAAGTGTGATTTCTATACTTAATCTTTAGCTAAAGATACTAACGCTTTTAAACTCTCTCTTAAGTTCCGCTTAGTCTTAGGTTTCATAGATACTAAATAACTCTACTAAAGTCTTATTATAGACTATATTTATTAAAACTCGAATTTCCTACTACTAAAGTAGCTCTCTAACCTCTATTTATAAAGCTATTAACTAGTTTATAAAGAGTATATCGAAAGTAATATACTAGCTAGTACTATTAAAAGCTAAGAACTAGAGACTTTAATAAGTAAACAAAGTACGAAAGAGGGTTATAAGAATTCATAGCTACTCTCTCTATAAAACAGTGAGTATAATACTACGCTGTTCTAGTACCTTCTCCTTTCTACTTTAATAGTAATATATTCTCAACCTCTTACTTTAATACAACTATATAACGTAATTACTATAGCACGAGTCTCTAAAACTCTTAGAAAAGAGTACGAAACCTCTTAGCACGTCTGTTTTCGTTATTTAATCGAGCGTAGAGTAAGCTAGAGCTACGCTGCCTCTGAACTTAAGCTTATAAGAAGCATAGTAAGGTATTAGATCTAGGACTGCGATTTAGATCGACGTACTCGGAAACAGAGTATATATAAGCTTAGAAGGCGTCTAATTATATTAGAGGCGAAAATAGAGAAGATAATTCAGTAGATAATAGACTACTTTAACCGGCGAGTACTTTCTCTTTACGAAATCGCGCGAATATATAATATTAAAGCCTCTAATAAAACGATTTTAGCTGCTTTTACCTGTTATAGATATTACTATTACGTCTCTAATTATAAACCCTTCCTTTTAGAAGCTATAAAACGATAGTAATAGATCTTCTTAATTACGAATTAGAATTAACTAAAAGAGTACTAGTACAAAGGCCTTTACTACGATAAGATAACTATCTAGTCTAATATACGTCGGCGGTTGAAAATCTTACGATAAAGAGAGAAGCGTTAATACCTCGATTATATCTAATTTAAGTTTATAAGTAGAAGGACGTCGATATACTACGCAGCTGCTATTAGATATAACTTTAAGAGTAAGCTTATAATTCTATCGATAGAAGGAGAGAGTAAGAGCTTTATATAGAAGAAGTACGAGATATAAATCCTACGAGGGCTTTTAGAGGATATTTATAAGAAACGACATAGTTAAAAAATAGGAGAATTCTATACTACTAATAACTACTTTATATACTCGATTAATTAGCCTCTCTCGTCGCTAGATTTAAATCTAATTAAGAATATATAGAGGATTTTAAAGCAAAAGCTCTAGAATAGGAAACCGTATAGCGAGTAGTCTTTAAAAGACCTCTAGAAAGTAGTTCTTAATATTTAAGATAATAAGATTATAGTAGAGGACTTTAATAAGTATATAGACTCTCTTCTAGAGAGACTTAAAAAAGTTAGATTCTAGAAGAGTATATAAACTTATTAGTAAAGTATTAAAGTAGTATATAAATTATACCTATTTTAGATATCTTAGTAATAGTAGAAAACATAGAGAGTAGCTATGAATTTCTACAACTCTCTTTCGTACTAAGTAAGCGTTATAGAGCTAAAAAAACACGTCTATAGTAAGAAGGATTACTTAGTTAATAGAAAGCGTAGAACCTATAGAATAATAAAGACGTTAGTAAGCAGGTAATATAAGAAATAAAGAGAAGTAGTAGTTAGAAGCCGAGGGAAGAATTATATATATAACGCTATAGTAACTACGAAGAGACTAGGTATAATATACGTATCTATAATATTATAGAAGAAGTATCTAAGAAAGAGATTTCTAAGTAGTTTTAATTAATTAGAGGCGTTATAGTAGAATTATTATAATTTTAATCGCGAGCGTAGAAAATCTTTAGCCGGTTCGCTTATTTAGCCGGTTCGCTATATATATATTATATATATATACTTATATTTTCTAAATTATAATAATATTCTACTAAGTATATATATTATACTTTATTTTTATATTATTCTAAACGTATTAAACTCTAAAAACAACTAAATTGTAAATCGTAAATTATAAAATATAAAATATAAAAAGAGATAAAAATATATTAAAACTACTAGTTAAATCGACTTAAAATTACTATCTCTCTCTACTACTCTATCTTCTCTCTTATTCTTATACTCTAGCTTCTTCTCTCTTCTCTTTCTCACTTCTCTTTAAGTAAATTAGAAGAAGAAAGAGAGAGAGCGAGCTAAAAATAGAGAAATATATTTACTTCTCGCTTATTCTAGCTCTTCTCTAAAAAGGTAGAAGAGTAAAATTATAACGTAACTATTAATTATTTACTAGTCTCTAGTCTCTAGCTCTCTACTCTCTACTCTCTTTTCTCTCTCTAACTTTCTTCTTTTCTATAATAGTATAAGCTACTTTTATTCTTCTTCTTCTATACTATATAAGAGAGTATAAGAGTAATAAAAACGAGGGTAAGATAAGGCGTATAATAGTAAGAGTAGAGTAGTAAAGTATAACGAAACTTAAATAAACTAAACAAAGATAACTAAGTCTCGAAGGTTAGTATATAGATAAGAAGTATAGATATACTAGGTTGTTTACTTAGAAGTAAACTCGTTACTTATATTAAAAATATTAAATAAGATAATAAGATTAATAACTAAAGTTAAGTATAAAGCTTCTATCTAATAGTAGATATACTAGTCTTATATAGAACCTTCGTATCTTCTAGCCGCTATAGTCGATCTGTCCGACCATAGTCGATATAGTCGACTCGTCAGCTATGTCGCTTACCTTTCTAGTCACGTGATTTATAACCAACTTCTAATAATAAGATCCTAGAATCTCTAAATACTTAATATATTACAGATTCCCTTCTATATTACCTTCTATTTCCTAGACGTTGTATCTTATTCTATTAGAACGCCGTCTAGACTACTTATCACGTAAACGTGATTCGTAACAGTTAGACAAGGTAGACCTCGACGATTAAGAACTATAGAAGATATATAAGAGACTTACTAAAGTAAAGAGCTCGCTACTTATATAAGCACGAACGAGAGTAATAGAGCTTAACGTCTTCCTCTTCTTAAGAAAAGTACTAGACTAGCTTATACTATAGTATATATATATAAGTAGTAGAGAGATAGTAGAGTATCTTATACTATTTTACTACGAGATTCTATAAGAGAGAGAAGCGCTTATAAGAGCTCTTAAAAAGCGGATTAGGAACCTTAGAGAGCTAAGCGAGGCGCTAGCGAATAGAAAGCTAGCGCTAAGGATTATTACTTAGCTATTAGAGCTAGGAAAACTCTAGAAGTATAAGCTCGTACTAGAATTACTAGAGGAAGATAGAGAGGAGAATAAGGAGAAGATAAGAGAGAGAGAGAAAGAAGAGAAGATAGCTAAGGCGCGTCGAAAGACAAGGCCTAGGCTTAGGCAGTTCTAAGAAAGCGCTTAAGAAGCGCTAGAGACAGTAGATATACCCGCGGCTCTTATACTACTAATAAATACTTTAGTAGTTAAGTACTTTAATCTACTATCTTTTATATTACTAAGTCGAAGAGACGAGCTCTGAATAAACAGCAGTAGAACCTAGAAGAGAGAGTCGTACGCTTAAGAGAAAGCTCGAGAAGCGACGAAGAACGAGCTAAAAAGCTTTATAAACTAGAATAGAAGATATACTACTTACTCTTAGAGCTTAGCCTATAGCCTACGTAGTATAAGAATAATAAGAATAAAACATCTATCTCTATCTCTTCTCTTAAATATATAAAGTTATAACGTGTTTTATAAGCGAGTCGTCTACTTTCCTCGTCGTATACTATATACTATCTTTAAATTATAATAGCTTAATACTATAACGTTTAATTACCTTCTTAAGAAGCTAATATTATTTTAGTAATCTAAGAACTCGAAAACAACGTATTATTAACTAAACAAAGCGCTATAAAGATTTACTATATTCCTTAAAAGACTCTCTTTAATCGACGCGCTAGAAAGCTCTTACGACGCGATTACTAGTCTAGTTCGAAAAAGCTTATAAAGCTAGAGAAGAAGGTAATAGTTAAATATATATTAGAGTTAGATTTATAAGAGTTTTCGCTTATAAGAGATATAGTACGAGATATAGCTAATAATCTACTAAGAGAGCGCGATAGAAAGTCTATAGATAGGAACTAGCTAGATAACTTTATAAAACGTATATCTAAGCTTAAAACTCGATAGAGTCGTTTATACGATCGTTAGCGAGCTTTAACTAAGAATCTGCGAGTTATTAGCTTATAGTTTATACTTATATAGTCTATTAAAGAGAAATATAGTATTTAAAATAAGAATATTTATAACTTTAACGAAAGTAGCTTTATAATAGAAGTTATTTTATCTTAACTTATTATTATAAGCTTAGAAACGCGTAAGAAGCGAAAGTAAGTTTAGCTAGATAATCGCGAGTAGGTTATAGTTATTTAGAGAGTTAATATAATAGAATAGATAATCTCGCTATTTATTATATTTATAAGTAAAGTACTTATTTCTACCTAGTACTAAGATATATATATACTATACGATTAGGTAATTAAGATTAGTAATAACGGCTAGATAAATAATAAGCTTAGAGTTATATAGTTAAAGTATTTTAATAAGTATATAAAGGTATAAAGTATAGAAAAGTATTATTTATTAATTATTAATAGTTATAAAAGCTATAACTCGCTTAAATTCTAGTAACTCTATAAAGACTTAAATATTATTACTCTCTATATATCTCTATACTTATTATATCTACTATAGCCGCTTAATATAGTCTACTTCTTACTATTAAAGCGAGCGTATAGAGCTGAGATATTAGGCTTAGTATAGAATTATATTAATTATATTACTAAAGAAACCTTTCTTCTAGCGTTTAAAGTAGCTTTTTATAAAGTATTTATAAAGAATAATATCTACGCGAGTTTTAAAGAGGCTAGGCCAGTCTTATATAGCCTAGAAGCTATGTTATTAAAGCTTGATTTAAGGCTTTATATACTAATACTAATAATACTAGAAGATACTCTATAAATACTTAAAATACTAAGTAACGTATATGAAATAATAGCTTAATCAACGCTTATTCGAGATCAGATTCAAAGATATTAAGACTCGTTACCTAGTTCTATTATTTAGTCTCTTAATTAACTCGAAAAAGGCTTAACTAGGGTAATATATAATATAGTATTAATATATAAGAAAATTACTAGTCTTTGTATAATAACTAAGATTATAACTAAGTATAAAAGTCGTAAGAGGAAGTATATTAAGAGTTAAGAGATATTAATAGTAGGCGACGTATCTAATTTAATTATATCTAAGGAAAATAGTAGCTAGAAACAAGGTAAAGAGTCTAGGAAGAGAGTTCGCGTAGACAGGTACTATAGCTGTTATAGTAAAACTAGGTATAATTCTCGTACTTATTAGATAGAAATATTAGATATAGAAGATAGCGAAAGTTCTAAAGAATACTAGATAGCTTCTATAGTAATAATAACTTTATATAGTATTAAGTATTTTATATTATAATAACACTAGGTTGAAAAAGTAGACGACTCGCTTATAAAATACGTTAAAGAGTAATAAAAGTAATAATAAGTAGAACTTAAGTAATAACTAGAAACTTAGAACTATAAAGTATATAGTATTTTCTCTATAAAATACTAAATATCTATTCTATAATATTTTATAAAGATAAATAGTATAGGTTAAATAACTCTTTTATATTCTTTAGACTAAGTTTAGCTTAAGCTTATTCTTTAAGATAGTATCTTATAGCTTAGTATAGTAAGAGTATTATATTAGAATTAGTATATTTTATATCTCTAAGCTAATATTTATTTTTAGAAGTAGTAAATCTATATTAAACTTTGATATTATATAACGTATATATATAGCGAACCGGCTAAATAAGCGAACCGGCTAAAACCTCGCGTCTCTACTATATCTCTACTAAATATTAAATTTCTCTATAACGAACGATGTCTTAGAAAAATAACAAAAGCCGGTTAGTCTTAGCTATCTAGGCTATATAAAAAGACTTAAATTTACGTACTTAAGCTACTATAAGAACCTATTCTATAGATTACTAGAAGCTAGGTCGACGTTTACTTAGTATATCTTTATAATATAATATTCTAGCTAATTTATAGAAAATAACCGAGCTAGAGGAATTAGTACTTATTTAATATATCCTCGACCTAGCTATAAAAGGATTTCCTTTATAGATATCTATAGCTAAGAATATAGTAAATCGACTTCTTAAAGTATACAACGTATTATATATTAGAACACGTTAGACTTCTAACTTTGTTAAGTACTGCCTAGAACTCTAGATACGCTTCTAACGAAAATACGACTACTAAAGAGCTAAGTACGAAGACCTAGAAGTTATTCGTAGCTAGTTTAAGCTTATATAAAGTATAGTAGTAAAGTATAGAATCTACGATATAAATATCTATAACTTTAATAAGACTAGGTTTATAATAGGTGTTATCTTAACTATAATAGTTATTATAAGCTTAGAAGAACGTATAAGAGTAAAAAGAATATAGCCTAGTAATTAGAAATAGGTTATAGTAATCTAGAGAGTTAATATCTAAGGCTAGAGTATTCTACTATTTATAATTATTACTACGAAAAATTATCTTACTTCTTAGTACTAAAACAGTAGATTTCTACCTAACTAGGTAATTACTATTACTAAAAATAGTTAGATAATAAATAAGAAAGATATAGATTAGATTTAATATTTTAAGAAGTATACTAAGTCTCGATCTATTAGTAGTTATTATCTATTAGTCTTCAACAGCTATAAAAGCTACTACTCTAACGAGTTTAAGAAATATTATAAGAAAAATAATATTATTACTCTTTATACACCTGCTTATTCTTCTTATATACTCTAGCTACTCGACGTTAGCTGTTTTAGCTCTTTAAAAAAGGTATATAGTTAGTAAATTAAAGATATAATACAGGCTTAGATTATCTATATTACTAAAGATAATTTCTTTTCTATCTTCTATATTATATTTAATATTATAATAATAGAAAGTAATATCTAAGAAGAGTTCTAAGAAGCTAGGTTTCTTCTATTCGACCTAGAAAGTGTAATTTCTATACTTAATCTTAAGCTAAAGACGCTAACGCTTCTAAACTCCTCTCTATATTCTACTTAGCCTTAGGTTTCCTAGATACTAAATAACTCTACTAAAGCTTTATTATAGACTATATTTATTAAAGATCGAATTTCTCGCTACTAAAGTAGCTCTCTAACCTCTATTTATAAAGCTATTAACTAGTTTATAAAGAGTATATTAAAAGTAATATACTAGATAGTACTATTAAAAGCTAAGAACTAGAGACTTCGATAAGCAAATAAAACACTAAGTAAGCGCCGTAGAGCTAAAAAAACACGTCTATAGTAAGAAGGATTACTTAGCTAATAAGAAGCGTAGAACCTATAGAATAATAGAGACGTTAGTAAGTAGGTAATATAGGAAATAAAGAGAAGTAGTAGTCGGAAGCCGAGAGAAGAATCACGTATACGACGCTATAGTAACTGCGAAGAGACTAGTTATAATACACGTATTTATAATATTATAAAAGAAGTATCTAAGAAAGAGATTTCCGAGTAGTTTTAATTAATTAGAGGCGTTATAGTAGAATTATTATAATTTTAATTACGAGTGTAGAAAATTTTAGCCGGTTCGCTTATTTAGCTAGTTCGCTATATATATACGTTATTATAGTAGTATTATAAGCTAAATCTTTCTATTTATCTAATATATAAATAAAGTTCTTATACTAGTACTAGATAGATATTAAATAATCTATATTTTAAGTAGTAAGTTAGTAAAATATTTCTTTTATACTTTAGAAAATAATATAGAAAGTAATAAATAGTAGAATAATTAAGAGAATTAGAATAAATATAATAGATTATTTAAATAAGTATAATATAGTTCTAGTAGTACTAGTTACTAATATTTAAAATAAAAAAGTTATAAGTAATAATAAACTTATAAAAGTTATAGTTTTTATAAAAGAACGAAAGTTTACTAAGAAAATCTCTAGATATATTTTTTAAATAAGAAAAAGATATTATAAAATTAGCTATAAAAGAAAGATAAGTAGCTATAGTTAGTATATATTAGTTAGTAGATATTTAAATATAGATTAACGTAATCTATTACTAAGCTACGTATATTACCGAGCTACGTACTTTTACTGAATTTACTACTCTACTACTTTAATATATGTTTTCTTCTTCTATAATATAAGTCTAAACTTAAGAAGTACGAATTATATTAACTATTAAAGCTATTCGAATATCTAAACAAAAATTAAGCTATAGAAACGTTATAAAAATCTATAAAGTTTCTAAATCTACTCTTTGTCTTAGAATAAACAGCTGACCTTCTTATAGTAATACTAAATCTAATTATTTAAAGCTAACGAAATTAGAAGAGGAAATAATTATTCGATATATATTTAATCGAGATTCTAGAGGGTTTTCGTCTTAGCTAGCTAATATAGAAGATATAGCGAATTACCTTCTTAAGATATATAGAGTAAAACGCGTTAGAAAGCGTTAGATAGAACGATTCGTAGTTCAACGACTAGAGCTAAAGACGTGTTTTAATCACGTTTACGACTTTTAAAGAGCCTTATATAAAGATCCTAAGTTAATTAGCGCGTGGTTTCGACTAGTAGAGAATATATAAGCGAAATATAGTATAGTAGATAGCGATTTCTATAACTTCGACGAGACTAGCTTTATAATAGGTTAAATCTGTTCTAGAATAGTTATTACTTATACTAATCGACGTAGTAAGAGTAAGATAGTTTAACTAGGTAATCGAGAATAAGCGATAGTAATTATTATAATTAATAGCGAAGGTAGAAGTATTCTACTATTCCTTATTATTTAAGATACTAATTATCTTACGAATTAGTATTCCGAAACTAGCCTCTTTTATAATTAGGTTATTAAACCTATAAATAATAGTTAGATAAATAATAAGACAGGTCTAGAATAGTTAAAATACTTTAATAGACATACTACTACTTAAGCTAAGAGTCTATATTATATATTAGTTTTAGATAAGTATAAGAGTTACGAATCAGTAGAATTTTAAGAATATTATAACTCTTAGATTATCTCTGTATTCTTCTTATCTAACCTAGCTACTTAATATTAGATGTTTTACTATTCTTAAGCGGAAGTATAGTCGAGAAATCGAAGAGTTTATAAAAGTATATATTAATTATATTACTAAGGTCGAGTTTCTTATAGCTTTTAAACAAGCGTATATTAAGTTAATTACTTCTATAAACGGTTAAGCTAGATTCTACGAGGCTGGATTAATATCTTTTAACTCTTAAGTAGTTATATTAAAGTTAGATATAAAGTTATAAACTCTAACACTTACTAGCCTCTCTTCTGTCGAGGCAGACTCTTAGGTTTCGTAGACCTCTTATAACTTAATAGAAGCTCTTTCGTAAACGACTTTAGTTAGAGATCGTATTACCTATTATTAAGGAAGCTTACCTACTCCTCTTTTTCAAACTGTCGCTTTGTTAGCTAAAGATATAGAGCGTTTAGCTTATAAATTAACTCTTGTTAATACTAAGCTACGTATACTTCGAGTAGTAAATAAGACACTTTCTAAGCGTTATAGAGCTAAAAAGAATCGTATCTATTAAGAAGGTATACTTACTATAGAGGATATATATAATATTATAGCTTAAAACGAAGTAAATAAGTAGATACGACGCGATAAGCGCTTTAGAAGAGTAAATCGTAAGAAAGAGATTTTAACTACGCGACGTTATAACACTTACGGAAAGACTAGTTATAATACACGAACTTATTAAGAACTTATAGATATATCTAGCTTATTAGAATCCGAAGAGTAATAAGTTTTATCTATTATTATAGTTGATTTATTATATTTTAAAGTAGTAGAAGTCGGTAAAAGTGCGTAGCTTAGTAATATACGTAGCTCGGTAATAGATCACGTTATATATAGCTTTATATTAATCGTATAATTAGTAAATTATAACTATTTAAACGTTCTAGATTAGAGGTAATAAAGAAAAGTCTATAACTAATAAGATATATAGACCTTCGGCTATCTTTTAGAACACCTAGGATGAAAAGTAGACAGTCGGGCTAGGTTAATTAAGAAAATCACCTAAAAAAGAATTATAAAAAAAACATACAACAGCAGGTATTCGCTGGTGGTCACCCACCCAACTACTAATCTGCCGATCTGAGGTTTGTGTATGGCAGAGCGGACGGGATGCCCAATTCTCATCAGTCTGTGGTCGTATGTGACAATTTCAACGGTAATTCTAGCTATTGTAGTGAGGATCAAGGGTGGCAAATAGATTGGGGGGATGAATTTGGAACACATCTCATTAACTCCGTATACTCAAATTGCTTCTCTTCGGCCTTCGAGCCTTTCATTATCAAAACTGTTAGAAGGCTGGGCTCTATTTTGGAGCAACAACATAACACGTGACCATGATGTGACTTCCATTCTCCGACTTATTTCTTAAAACATATCCCAGAACGAAAGCCTTTATACGTCTTCATCTTATTTGGATTTCTTAGCTTATGATGAGGCATGCTTAGAACCAAGTTCCAAAAGACATACACTCCTTGCAGCTCCTTAGAATTCCCCGACCTATGTCCGGGAAATTCTAATATACCCCCAAATAAGCGCTCTTTTTTGAAAGCTTGCGGAGCTTATCAGAAATTTGCTTTCATACTCGAAATCTCAAGGTCTAACCCTTTAAAATATAGTCAGAAGCAAATATACCTTGAATGGTGATCAACTCTTTCCCAATTTTCTAGGCTATTTTCAAGAATACGTCCTTGAAAAATGCAGATGTCATATAGTAGAAGAAGTTACTTCCAGCTAACATTCAAGCCGTCGTTACAGCATCAAGGAAGTTTCCCTGTTAAGTTACCTTTCTACAAGTCTCACGGCGTAAGTCCACTCTAACACAAACATCATAATAATAGAAATGCCTCGAAACCAAATTTCAATTCTACTGAAGTAATACACTATAATACCGGAATTCTCTCGATCTCCACTTTGGATCCGGCTAGCCAAAGCTACTAGTTGTCTCAAACAAAACAAAAAAAATCATATTTCTCTCTCTATAAGACATACCTCAAATTTACACCTAAAACCCTCTTTCTACTACAAATACCGTTCGATAACCTATGATATCCAGAATATAAACAGCTATAATATATACTTTAGTCTTTAAGTTTATCTCTCTAACGCGAAGAGATAGCCAGGGTCAGATTCATATAGACAGCGCTAAACCAATGCCAATCATCCCAAATTATGTTTTCCAAACCCATCTATGCAGCTTGAAGGGTAGCCCAAACGTTCTCTGCAGTACCAAACTTTTCCCATGCAGCCTTTCCAGCAGCAGCCTCTGGACTCTGATCCGTGGCCATAGCCTCCTCCTTTCCTGCGAATGAAACTATCACAACTCCCTGTCCTTTAGTCTTCAAACTCTTGCCTCCAAAGACCTTCTTCTCTGGATGATCACCCATGATACTCTTCATGTGTGCCTTGGCCTCTTCACCTTTGGAAACATCATTGAGAGAAAGAACGACGATTGAGGTTACTGCTTGGAGATCTGCTGCTGAAGGAACGGTTTCCATTTCGAAAAGGTTTGAGATCTCGGGCTCTGGGAGTGAGAGTTTTGACCTGAGAGCTTCGATTGCTGCTGGTGGGTTTGTCTTGAGAGCTGCGGCCGCTTCGGCACTTTCGAACTCTAGAAGTAATGTTAGGTAGTTCTAGTTTCTGGGAAGCTAAATAGACTCACCAATTAGCTGAACCATCTTTGTAGAGGTTGCTGGACCGCCTTTTTCTGCGACTAAAGGACCCGCAAAAACGTTCTTGACTCCAGGGGCCGACTTGATCGCGGCAATCATTGCTGGAGCCTCTGGCTCCATAGCTGCCTTGAGCTCATCAGAGAGAGCTGGGGAAACGATGAGTGCGAGGATAGGCATTTTGACTGGTTGATTTTGTTGTTTGAAAGGGTTGGCAGAGTATATTTGAGTGGTTAAGATTGGTGGTGGTTGTTGATTGGTTTTGTTGCTTCGAAGATACTGTTGTAGATGCTGATGATGTCGAAAATGATGGGCGATTCTTTTCCTTATGTACCCCGCTGAGCTCTAAGCCGTTATGACATTCGTTCAATATGCACGGAAGAAAATGCACAAACCTAACCTTGGCAAACCTATCCTGGCCTGAACTTGGGGTTTCTCCACAAGACGAAACCTCATCCACAGGGCGACGACAGCTGCATCCCAATACACGGAATCAAGCGGTGTCCGATCTTCTCGGATCCCACAATCTAGAACCCTTCTCCGATTCTTCTTGGATGTACACAAAATTGTGCTTGTAGCGGACTCTCCATCCTCCCGAAGATGCATAACATCTTTGTTGTTGGAACTTGGAAGTTGCTGATACAAAAGTCAAGCGGCATTGATCGTGCTCTTGAACCTGCTCACGTACAGGCCTAGGCTTTCGAAGGTTTATTTCGTGTATTTGTCTCAAAGTTGTACGTATTGAAAGTAAGTGGTTCTTTGAATTTGGAATTCCGGACTCGGCGGAGTATACGTTATAGTCCGATGTTGCATCCGATAACTTTATTGACGCATGAACCATTGATGTGCGAGGCATGGCCTCATATTGGTTGAAGTTCCTTGCTTTCGTTTCAAACTTCAGCTCAGGTATGGCTGTGGAGAGTGAACCTTTGATTGCTTCATGAGGCAGCCGGACTCGGACTTGTAACCCAAGACGTTGGTATTCAATCGCACTCGTAATCGTATAGATCAGGGTGGTGAACACATTTTATAGGAGGTCGGAGAAGGAGATTAAAAGAACAAGTAAAAAACTTTGGAAGTTATGTTGCTGTCTTTTGTGACTCTCCTGATAGTTGTGGTTGCAAAGAAGAAGGAGGATGAACCTTGGAAGGAACGTCCGCATAAAGGTCGAGCAGGGGTCCAAGTATCCACCACCCCCACCCTGGCGCCAGTATTGTCCGAAAGGCCGTCAACAGCGAACACACCAACTCTCCTCGAATTGAAACCTTATTGCAACGTAATTGTAGAGTCTACGAATCAGATTTAGTAGCGCTGCTAAGACTTCCCAAGAGTGACTACGAATCACCTGTGAGGTACCGTACTCGGAATCTACGACACCCCATCTTTACCAAGTACCCAATCTTCCTAGGCCAGTTTGTTAGACCACTTTCTAATTATGAAATAGATGTCAGATCGCACAAAATTGTTATACCTCGAAGATGGGGAGCTTCACAAGCATACTAGCAAAGTACTCTCCGTCTGGCCAGTCTCTAAACTCCAGCCGGCCGACCAATCCCTGACCAAAAACCCAACAGACGATGACCACGCCGTAGTTACCGACTCGACCATATTTCATGTTCAAGGTGGCGGGCAGCCTTCTGATGTTGGTGCCATATCTAGCTTTACTACAACCTTTGAGGTTACTTCCGTTCGACATGCAGCAATCGGGGGTCAAGTTTTACATTTTGGCCGCTTCGTAATCCCGGGATCGGAACATTTCAAAGAAGGCGAAGCCATGACGCAAAATATCAATATTGAGAAACGAGAATTATATTCCCGTCTTCACACAGCGGGTCATATTCTCGGTCTCGCTATCAACGCTCTCTCCCGAGAAGGGATTCTTCCCCCTTTGACGGAATCAAAAGCTTCGCATTACCCGGAGTCCGCGGCAGTGGAGTTTGGAGGTCTTATTGACGGAAAGTTCAAAGAGGTGATTCAAGCTAAAGCCGATGAGTTTGTAGCAGGAAATAGTGAGGTCAAAATCCATTGGTGGTCGATGGAGAAGCTCTTGAAAGATTGTACCGGTGTTGCAGAAGGGTTCACATTACCGGAAGGAGAGGTCGAAGGAAGAGTTGTGGAGATGGTAGGGTTGGGTGCCTATCCGTGTGGGGGAACGCATGTTAGGAAGTGCGGTTTGGTGGGGAAGATTGAAGTTCGAAAAATTGCTAGGAATAAGGGTGTGAGTAGAGTCTCATATAAGGTTAGCTAGGGCTAGGGACGGTACCTAGCCAGAATCGAGTCACGTGTGGTAAATATTTCCGGCCATTCCGTGAGGTCGAATCTGAAGGGAAAAGCAAACACTATTTTCGCATTCATCTGAGGAGTCTGAGATATTAAGAAGGACAGAAATAGATTCAAATTCATATAACGTGGTTTACCACCGAGCGGATCATATCACCGAGCGGATCACTTTTCCCCACCCCACTACCTATAAGATAGGATTAAACAACCATAACACATAGTATTAATTAAATTGAATCGGAATCCGATGAACTAGAAGTATTTACAGCCTCTTAACAAGTTCGCGCATTATGACCAGTCTTCCTATAAGTGCTACATCGTCGCCTAGAGGGTTGCCCCTCATTTTGCCTACCCTCTTCAGAGCGCTTGTCGCGTCGAGCCTGTTCCTCTGCCTCTTTCTAAGCTAATACGTCCTACGCATCCTCTATAGTAAGTGCACCTCTTTGACGGACCCGAGTCTTTTTAGCCCTCCGGCGTTTACTTAGTGCTTCATTTGCCTTGCAGAGGCTACGGACTTCAGCTGACAACAAAGTCATTTCATAAGCTAATAGCTCCGTACCCTTAACTAATATAGCGACTGTCTCAAAAATAGGGGTTAGCGAGCTTCCTTAATAACGTGTAATCTGATTCTTAACTAAAGTTATTTATAAAAGAACATTAGTTAGGTTATAGAGGGTCTATAAGACCTAGAGGTTAGCATCTATAGAGGGAGTAGCTATAGAGGTTAGAGTCTGTAACCTTCAAGCTTAGAAAGAACAGCTTAAGGATTAAAAGGCACTAAGCCAGCTCCGCGAAATCCAGCTTAACTATTCTAGGCTGTTATAGAGACTAAATAGACAGCTTTAAAGCGAGGAAGAACTCTACCTTTATAATATAGTTAATATAAGCTTTAATAAAAGTCTTAATCTAGTAACTATATACTCGCTTTAGTATACTAAAACACCTAATATTTAGTAGCTAGGTTAGATAAGAAGAGTAAGAAGGTAAATAAAGAGTAATAATATTATATATCTTATAGTACTCTTAGAATTCAGCTGATTTATAACTCTTATATCTATTAAGAATAAGTATTCGATATAGACCTTTTACTTAAGTAGAAGTATACTTATCGAAGTACTTAAGTTATTCTAGACTTGTCTTATTATTCGTTTATCTATTACTTATAGATTTAATAACCTAGTTATATAGAAGGCCGCTCTTAGTATACTTGTCACGATCTATATCTGAAGGCAAAGGTATAAGAGTATATATATATATATTCGAGAATTTAAAGCTATAGTTCTAAGAACGAGGGAATACGGAATATATACTCTACGAAAAAGAGGTATTCCTGCTAACTATAAAGAGCCTTTAATCTCGTTATAAATCCGTCCAAGCGTTGCGGCTCTGACGGTCACGTGTAGGACCGAGAATCACGTGTTACGGACCAGCGCTATAACATTACCCCCTCTTTTGGAAAAAGCTTGTCTATAAGCTTTATATTACGACTGAATCGTCTGTTAGATAATCGTAATCGTCTATTCCGTCTTCCCACGCTCGTATCCAGCTTTGTAAAGCCCTTAGCGGACTAGCGCAGGCTAGATTAGCAAGGTGAAAATCGTATAATTTATATAAGTAATACTTAAAATTCGAGGCTGGATACTACTATAGATCAGGGTTATAGCCTAACTATTAAACCCTATATTAGAGCTTTCTACGAACTACTTTTATAGCTAAGACTTCTTCTACTTCCTACTCTTCCTAATCTATAACCTATATTAGCATAAGTGGTTCGTTTACCTATCTAGGTAATAGATCTATAGCGGCCTTATAGAGCAGTGACGGGTGGAATACAGGGTATATACAGAAGTGGTCTAGTAGTTCGAGCTAGAAAGAGTGTCCTTCGCAGGCTATAATCTAGAACAGACCCTCGTTTTGTCTATCTAGCTTATAGCTTAGCTAGTCTGTCTTCTAATTACAAGTCGATACTTAAACAAAGTCGTCTACGTCAAAGTCTACCGCTCTTCGAATCCGGTTCGTAGACCTTATATAGCAGTCTTATACTTTACTAACTAATTCTTTTACTACGGTCTAAGTGTCGTATATTCTCTATACAAGTGCCTCTACATCGGTCTAGTTAAGCTGTTCGTAGACTGTTATAGATTTATCTAGACAGTTCTAATCAAAGGACGTAGTAGCTATATATCTGTTAATTACTTTAAAGAGCGAGAGCCTACCTAGACTCTTATATAGAAGCGTAAGCTAAGCGTAGTCTAGAATAGAGACAAGTTCGCTCTAGTTATCCTAATAGTAACTAATAAAAGGCTATAGACGTTGATTAATCTATTAGTTTATAATTTTAGTTTATCTGTTAGTTTATAAGTAGAAAGTAGTAAATAGCCTAAGCTTTATACCAAGGATTCTATAGAATTTAGACTAGAAAGAAGAAATAAACTATAGTCTACGGTCTAAAATAATACTTTACAGATAGCCGTAGGTTTAATAGATCTATATAACGTATATTCGAGCTATATCTTAGGCTATAACTGTCTTTAAACAGGGGATCGAGACCGATTACTTAGTTAGACGATCTATAACTACCTATAAGGTATCGTAACCTTGTTTATTAGTAGGGAAAGACTTATAGTCTATAGTAATATACTACTAGAGACGTTCTAGAACTGGTAACAGGTGTAAAAACCTAGGTTTATAGTTATAAGAAACTGTAGCACGTCGACAGTCTCCGTAGTTATTAATATAGGTTTCTACAGATGTCTATAAACCTTTCTACTAGTATCTACGGGCGAGGATAGCTACCGTCTTTGTCCGTCTAGGGTAAGCCGTAGATACTTATACGTAAGCCTTATAGATTAGGTCCGTCTATAAGGTGTCTTAATCAGGAACCACGAGCCTCTTTTACTAAAGAAGTAAGCCGTTCTCTATTATCTAGTTTTAGTATCTATAGGTAGCTTTTGTTCAGTCGTCTTCTAAGTCTAAAGAGTTATAGTTAGTAGTAAGTAACTAGTTAACAAGGTTAAGTAAGGGTTCTAAGGTAACTGAGGCTAACGTTATAGGAGGTTCTAATCGAGTAGTAATACGTAGATCTAACTAATTAGACGTAAGCAAGGTTTATTATCTTATAGACGCTTTTAGGTTATTCTATAGGTTAACGTCTTAGTCTCGGCGTGTTAGCGTGTCTGTTTTCTCGTTCTGCTTACCGGATCGAAATATAATTATAAAATAGAACTCTAATAGAAACTCTGCCTATCTCGCTTACTGCTGGTTTAAGGTTTTAGAGGTTATAAAGTACTCTAAAGCCTTATAATCGGTAAAGACCTTGATCTAGGAGCTAGTCTAAGTAAGATCCGCTTATTATTATCCGAAAGAGCGTATAATAGCTAATATCTTCTTATCGTAGATTTAGTAGTTTAGCTTAGTAGAGTTTATCGTCTTCGAGAAGTAGCCTATAGGTCTCTACGGTTTAGTTTTAGATATACGTTATAATATTATAGCTACAACTACTCTGTCAGAAGCGTTAGTCTTAACTATAGTCTCTAAATCGGCTGTAAAGTGGTATAAGAGAGGGGCGGTAACTAAGGCTTCTTTTAACGTGTTAAAAGCCTTCTTATATTCTAAGTCGAACTTAAACAGTACTTCCTTTCCTATAAGATAGTTTAGTAGACGAGCAATCCGTCTATAATCCTAAATAAAACGTCGGTAGAAGTTATAAAAACCTAAGAAGGACTAGATACCCTTAATAGTACTAGGATATTTCTAGGAAACGATTACTAAGATCTTCTCTAGGTCGACTTCGATTCCGTCTATAGAGATAATAAAACTAAGGTACTTTGTACGAGTAATATAGAACTCTGTCTTCTTAATATCTACTTATAGTCTAGCTTTATAGAGCTGTTCTAAGACTTTACAGACGTGTTTAACGTGTTTAAGCTTATTATTAGAGTATATAAGAATGTTATTAAAGTAAGCTATATAAAAGTTATCGAGATATTCTATAAGAACGCTATTTATATACCTCTAGTACGTAGTAGGACCGTTGGTTAAGCCGAAAGGTAACACCTTATATTTAAACGTGCTATAACGGGTCCGAAAGGTTATAAGTTCTTCTAACTCTAGATCTATATATATATAGTTGAAAGCTTAACGAATGTCGAGCTTTATAAGGATTTTAATACTAGTAATTCGTATAAGAGTTTCGTCGATTAGCAGAAGAGGGTGCTAGTCCTTATAAGTAAGGTTATTAAGTTTCTAGTAGTCGATATAGAGCTGTAAGCTTCTATTAGGCTTCTTTATAAACAGTACTAGTGAGGCGAAAGAGGCGTAGCTAGGAATAATAAACCCTTTATTAAGGTTATCGAGGATATACTATTTCATAGCCAGAAGTTCCTTAGTCGTTATCCTATATAATAGGCTATATAATAGGGTATTCGGACCTGTAAGTTCGATCTAGTAGTTGACTTGGTTTTATAGTAGAGGAAGCTCGTCTAAAGCTCTCTTTAAAAAGACATCCTTAAAGTCTATGTATTCCTAGTAAACGTTTTATTCTACTAGTTATTCATCTAAAGCGTAATCTACTAAAGAGAGCTCTATACGTAACCTATCTACAAGAGCATAGTCGATCTCTTATAAGCTAGTAGAGAAGACTTCGTTATCGCGTTTTTAAAGGTTAAGTTTAAAAGCGGTAGCTCTAATATAATAGATATTAATAGCAAAGTCTTCTATAGGTTTACAGATGTCTATAAGCGAGCTCACAGCCGCTTTATAGTCTATAACTGAACGTTTTCCTAAGGAGGATCGACGACGTTGTTAGCGGTTAGGAATAAGGACCTATATTCTATTCTAGGCAGAGACGAGGTCTTACTAAAAGCTTTCGTCTAGAATTTCCTCGAGAGTAACTAGTAGCGGGGTTTAGCACTAGCTTTAAGGTAGTATTGAATAGATTAATATAGGTTCCTCTATAGCATTCTAGTAGAGGTCGCGGTTCTCTATATCCTCCTAAGCCTAGAGGTCTAGTAGGGAGATAGTTATCGATTCCCTAGTAATAGGTACTAAGTAATCGAATCGACAAACCAGAGGAAGGGATTCTAGCTACTTAATCTTACAGCTACGGACTACTAACTTTACGTTTACGTCCGTAAGCTATTAACGGCCGATAATAATATCGTGTTCGCTGATATTAGTGATTAGAAAGGGCGTATTAGTAAACTGTCGTCTGTTGATACTTAGCGTTAAGCGAATAACACGAGTAATCGCTAGTTCTTTATATCTATTAAACCCTGTAATTGATATTACGTATAACAGCTTTTCCGTAGCCTGTCTATAATGTTAACTTAACTAGTTAGCTAAAGCTGTGTTAATAAATAGCTATCTATTCGCTCTAGTATTAATAAGTCTAGTAGTATTAAAAGTATATCTATTCTTAATTAAAGTATATATAGTTATAAAAGCCTTTCCGCCTATTATATAACTTAGATTAAGAGGTTGAGATCTAAGTTTATTTTACTCTAAAGAGGAGACTTGCTTTAGAGCTGTTCTTTTCCCGAGTCCTTATAGACGAGGTCCTCGTTAGCCGATTCTTCTCTAGACGCTTATAGTCTATAGGAGTCTGTAAGCGAGTCTTCAGCGTCTTCTAATAGCTTAATAGCTATAGAGGGTTTTCAAGAGAGAGGGCATTTACTAGCGTAGTACCTAGGTTTATCGTAATTGTAATAGATAACGTCTGCTATATCCTAGACAGAAGTCGTACTCTTACGAGTAGGTAAAGGAGTCTTACAGTCTGTAACTAGAGAGTAACGGACCGGGCTTTGGGTTAGCGGATAACTAATAGTAGTACGTAGAGCCGGAAGTTGGTAAGTTAATCCGTAGCTAGTAGAGAAACCTCTTATAGGTAGGCGGCGGTTATAGCGAGCTATAAGGCGTTCCTTAATAGTTACCCTATCTTAATAGATAGAGTAACAGCGGTTATATAACTAGTTAAAGGTTACTAGGGTAATTCGGACTAGCGAGATACTTACTTAGAGAGCTGGCGTAAGCTTCTAGTATAAATCTTCAGACCACTTACTTAACGGGATATAAGCCTTAGTTGTAAGGCTTAAGAAGGTTGCTTTAAACATAGTAAAAGTCTCGTCCTCTTATATTAAGAGTTTACGGAAGACCTTATAGGCTTCTACGGCTTTGTTACTATCTATAAACAAGGTATCTAGATATATAAGTATATCTATAACGTCTATAAATAAGGTAGGGGAACTGAAATCTATCTATAGTTCTAGGTGCTCTTATACTATACCAGAAGTAGCTATAAAGACGAAGGTAAGTTTGTCTTATTCGTCTTTAAAGAGGTTCTTTCTTATTTTACTAGCTAGGATAATCCGCTAGGCCTTATATAACGGGGAGATACCGTTCTTAAGTTTCTCGCTATCTTAGAACTTACGAGTAGAATTGTCGGAACTAAATCGGGAATAGGAGGAGTCGGTAGTAGCCTCTTAGAGGGCTTACGTATACTCGCGGCTCGGGAGAGAGTTATTAGAGTGGTTTACAGGCAACGGGGTTTAGTAGAGTTATATACGTAAAGAGAGGATTTTAGCTTATAAACGAACGTTTTCGTCTATAGAAGGCTCGCTTATCGTAGAGGAGGCAGGCAAGGGAGAGGCGACTCTAGAGGTGTTATCCGGTTGTTAAGGCTCGGTTCGAGACGAGCTAGTAGATGTCTTCTCTTTTCTACTACGACCACTTCGAGTGTCGGCTATTATATTGTCGGAAAGGAAGGAGAGGTTGTAAAAAAGGTTGTATAGGCTATTATAAGCGTGTCTTTCGAGGAGATAAGTTGTTACAGACGTAGAGATACTCGAGGGATCCGTTTATAGAAAGAGGGGCTGTTATAGGCGGAGGAGGAGGGTCGTAATTATACTATTACGAGTATAAGATCTTCTAGCTGTTATAAGCGTAGAATCTGGTCGATATTATAATCCTTTATAGAGAGTAAAAAGAGTTAAGCTTTAAATAATATTATAATCTATATCTGAAGGTAAAGACATAAGAGTATATATATATATATTCGAGAATTTAAAGCTATAGTTCTAAGAACGAGGGAATACGGAATATATACTCTACGAAAAAGAGGTATTCCTACTAACTATAAAGAGCCTTTAATCTCGTTATAAATCCGTCTAAGCGTTACAGCTCTGACGGTTACGTATAGGACCGAGAATCACGTGTTACAGACCAGCGCCGTAATAATACTAACTTATAAGATAATTCTTCTCTTAAACTACTAGAAATAGAGAGTTACTTTAATCTTTACTATTAATATAAATAATTACTATTATCTATTCCCGATTACTTAGTTAAACTACCTTACCTCTACTACGTCGATCTATATAAGTTACAACTATTACTAAGAAGATTATATCTATTATAAAGCCTATCTTATTAAAGTTATAGAAATCGGAGTTAATAATATTATATTTCGCTTATATATTCTTATCTAGTCGAAACTACGTACTAATAAGCTCTAGATCTTCGTATAAAGCTCTTTAAAAGTTATAAACGCGATTAAAACGCGTCTTTAACTCTAGTCGACGTTATACGAATCGATACGCCTAGTTCTTACTAACGTGTAATACTCTTTAAGATTTAAGTAGAAGATTTACTATATCTTTAATACTAGCTAGTTAGAGTGTAAATCCTCTTAAATCTAGATTAAGTATATATCGAATAATTATCTCCTTTTCTAAGTCGTTTAACTTATAATAATTAGCTTTAGTTTTAAAGTAATAGATTCAGCTAGCTATTCTATAAGAAAGAGTAGTATATAGTACTTTATAGATCTTTATAATAGAGTGTTTACTAAGTTTTTAGATAATCGAATAGCCTCGATAGCTAGAATAATTCACGCTTCTTAGGTTTGAATTTCTATAATAAATAGTTAAAAAAACGCGTATTAAAGTTTATAAGTAGTAGAGTAGAGAAAAGTAATCCGCTTAGTAATATAATTCGCTTAGTAGTAAACTACGTTAGGAAAATATTATACTAAGTTAACTTAAAGCTCTTTTCTTAACTAATATAAGTTTATAATTTTAAAAGAAATAATATAAGCTAATATAAATAATAAGTTATAATTTAAAAACTATTTAATTCTTAGAACCTTATTATATAATTTATATAATAAAGAATTTAAAGAAGTAATACTTTTTTTAATAAACTATATAATATATAAAATAACTAAAGAAACATAGATAGTAATAAAATTAATTATATAAGAAAGACTTTAAATACTTAAACTTTATTAAATTCTATTATTACTAATATAGAAAAGAATTACTCTATTAATCGATTATTAATCTAATTAATATAATTAGATTAGATTAGATTTTAATTAATAAGTCTCTTAATTAGATTAGATTAATTAATCTTTATTAGTTAGATTAAATCTAATTAATTAGTATATATATATAATATAATTATATACTAAGTTACGTACGATACTAAGTCGTATACTTTTTACTTATATTCTACTTTAAATCTTAATTAAACTACTATAATATATAGAATTAATTAAAACTACTCTAAATCTAATAAACTAGATATATTTATAAGCTTCTAGTAAGTTCGTATATTATAACCAGCTTTTCTATAAATACTATAGCGTCGTATAGTCGATTTTTCTCTATTTTAATTTCTCTCTCTAGAGCGTTTATTAGTCTTAATTTACTTATCTATGTTACGGACCTGGCCACCGCCGAGCACGTGACTCGCGTACGGCTGCTCGCCGGCGTTCGCAAAGCCTGCTATTCCTAGCCTAGCCTAGAACTATTCCTATCTAGGCTAGGAACTATTTCTATAAACGGATCGACATTCCTATAACTTATCGATTCCTTAGCTATCTCTATATTATAGGACCTCTAGAAGTCTCCTCTTTCCTTCTCTTCTCTTCTATAGCTTTAGATCTTTAATTAAACTACCTCTTACTTCTCTAATTATCTACTATACCTATATATACTATAAGTAAGGATAACTACTAGAGGGCTAGTAGATTAGGTTTGTTATATTATCTAAAGCTCTCTTCTTCTCTCTATTTACTACTGCTCCTAGGAAGGATTAGAATATCTATTACGATTCTAATATAATATCTATAGCCTATATAGACCGCTTATAGATGCTACCAGCGCCTTATATAGCCTCGCGTACTCGTGCCCACTACTGCGTATAAGAGCCTAGGGCTCTTCTACCTATACCCTCTGTCCTTATAACTAAGTCGTCTACAACGATGTCTACTAACTAGTCTATAGACGCTTAACAGCTCGCTATAGCCCTAAAACAGGTCCGCCTACTATAAGAACAACTAGATAACGTCTATACCTCTTTGCAAGGGAATACCCTATCTAAAACTAGATAATATAAGTCGTTTATAGTCAAGCTTAAGGATACTAAGCCCTTAATAGATAGCTTATCTCTAACCTTTAATAACTAGAAGATCTAGATTAAGGATAAGTTCCTTATCAACACCTCTATGTTTAAGCTAGAGGAAGCAAAGATAGCTTATGTTTTTAACTATATAGCTAATATTACTTAAAAGTATCTTATACTCTATTACTAGAAGGGACCTAAGCTGTTTTAGTCTATAAAAGAAATAATTATATATCTTATAGATATCTTAGAGAACCTGTTTAAAGCATAGGACGCCTATATCGAATTCTATTAGCTTGTTATAAGAGATAATAAGACTTTCGTAACCTTCTATACTTGCTTCTTATACCTTATAGGCACTAGACGGATCCCGACAGACGACTTATAGCCCGACTTATATAACAAGCTTATACTACCTCTATAACAGTCTGTCTTACTATTCTTAGACGTCCTACTTATAAGTACAGCCTTAGTAAACAAGTGTCGACTTGTTAATAAGAACTTACGAAGACTTTAACTCCGTAGAAGTAACTTATAGACCGCTTATCTTATTCTCTAGCCTATAACTGCTACTACTACCTTCTACCTAGCTAGAACTTTTACTACTACTTAAACTACGTTCTATATAACCTTCTCTACCCCGGCCCCCCGCCTTTACAGACTATTACAGGAACCAACGCCTGCTTATAAGAAACTAGACAACGCCTACTTTAAGTATAAGAGGACTAGGCACTATACCCGCGAATGCCCTAAGAACTCTAAGCCTATTACAGACGTTAATAAGCTTACAGAGCCTATGTCTAACTTAGAACAGTTAGAAAACGACTAAGTCTAGGGAAAGTCTTCTCTCTAGGCTTACTTTACTAAGGTCTTAGCTAGTTAGCTATCGATCTAAGTCAGCTACTTAGAGGAAAACAGTTTATAGTCTCTTATAACTTAGTTTTCAATAGATATAGATTTAAAACCTCTACTCTAGCTAACACTAGAGTAAACAGCTTTGTACTTATTAGTATAAAGTTTACTTAAGAGCTGGCTCGCTTCTTCTCTTTAACTATTTATACTCTTCCTACTCCTATTATAGTTCGCGGCTTTAATAGACAGAGTCGATAGTCTACGGACTACTATATTATTCTTTACTTATATATAGACAGCTATAAATAGTATAACGTCTCTATAGTCCTCCTTAATACTAGCTATTAGAACCTTATTCTTAGGCGTACATAGTTTAACTAGCTTAACGTATAACTTAACCTCTGCTAGCACTAACTTATATAGCCCGCAGATCTCCCTCCTTCTCCTAACCTTGTCTAGCTACGCCTCCTAGATCCTAGGATCCTATAGACTCGGCTCTTAAACCTAGATTACTAAGCTAACACGGATCGCCGCGATTAGGCCCTAGAAGAACAGGTTATATATAAATACTAGGAAGACCTACAACTATTTATAAGCCTTATTAATAAGCTACTAGTCTCTTAGATCCTAGCGCGCCTGCCTACTATACCTCTAGCCGTACGTCACAGCGAGTACTAGGACTGCTAAAACAACTTACGAAATATAAACCGTGTCTTTATAGGTTTAGATATCTATAAAGCCTCTATAGCACGCCTAAAACGTGTATACCTCGACCTGCTACTAGTAGATATTACTATTATCAGTACTACTATATATCGTCGTAACTTATAAGATACTAAAGCTATAGCCTTTAGTACCTCTCTTTATAAGATCGATTACTTAATAGAAAAAAAGCTTATAGATTAAAAAGACGACTTATAAGTCTAAGAAAGCCTCCTCAGAGCCTACTAGAATCTTATAGACGTTTTCTCCAAAGCTGCGTCTAATACTCTTCCCCCTCGTCGCCTATACGACTATAAGATCGAACTTACAGATAGGAACGTAGACGACTTGTTCTATAGCCTCCTCCGCTACTAGTTAACGGACGAGCTCTAGGCTATAAAATAATACCTTGTTAAGAACCTTTATAAAGGTTTTATTAAGGCTAGCCAAGCCCTCTTTATAGCCTTGATTCTCTTTATTAAGAAGTCTAACAGCTCTCTATAGTTCTATATTAATTACTATAAGCTAAATAACCTAATCTATAAAGACTAGTATCCTCTTCTATTAATCGACGAAACTCTTACTTATCTAGGCAAGGCTTATATCTTTACAAAGCTAGATATATAATAAGCTTTTTACTAGATTCGGATTAACCCTAAGTCTAAGAAACTAACAACGTTCTAGACCTATTACAAAGCCTATAAGTATAAAGTTATACCTTTTAGACTAACTAACAGACCTATAATATATTAACAGTTTATAAACAACGTACTCTTCGACTATTTAGACAACTTTTATACTACCTACTTTAATAATATTCTTATTTACTCTAAGAACGAGCTAGACTATTAGGAACACGTCTATAAGGTCCTTTTATAGCTTTATAAAGCTAGCTTATAAGCTAATATTAAGAAATCTAAGTTTAACGTTACTTATATAAAGTATTTAGGCTTCTATATAAGTACTAATAAGATTAAGTAGACCTAGAAAAGATAGAAACGATCTATAACTAGGAACGCTCTATTATAGTCTACGGTGTTCAGTCCTTTCTTAGCTTTTATAACTTCTACTAGAAGTTTATTCTCAACTATAGACGAGTCGTACGCTTGTTAACGGCCTTAACTCGTAAAGACCAGCCGTTTTAGTAGACATCTGCTTATTAGGACGCCTTCTCTAAGCTAAAAGCCTAGCTTATTAATACACCTCTTCTTATACACTTTAATCTATAATACAAGTCTATAGTTAAGACCGATTCCTCTAACAGCGTCCTTAATAGTATACTCCTTTAGTTATAGCCGAGTTAAGAGTAGTACTCTATAGCTTACTTCTCTAAGATAATAATACCTACTAAGATTAACTACCTAATTTACGATAAAGAAATACTAGCTATTATACGTTCTCTAGAAGCCTAGAGACCTAAGCTCGAAGGGTCTCTATACTAGGTATAGGTCGTTTTAGACTATAGAGCTCTTAAGTACTTTATAATAACTAAAGCCTTATTTAGCCGACAAGCCTACTAGGCTAAAACCCTCTCTCGATTTAACTTCCTACTTACTTATAAGCCTAGTAGCTAGAATCGAGCGGATTCCCTTACTTACTAGGACTAAGAAGTAGATAGTTAAATAGTAATAAAGATATCTACTCGTATATAAGTTCTCTTATAGCCTAAGAATCTCGACTCGCGGATTATTATAGACCTAGACTTAGACCCTTCTATAGATATTACACCTGTTAGAGTAGCTAACAGACTACACAACTTAATTAACAATATCCTATAAGCTAATCGTACGAGTACAGGCCTTAACGCTCTCCGCTAGTACGCTACGAACGAACGCCCTAGCTAGACAACCTATAACAGCCTCCTACTATACTAAGAACAGCTTATCCTACCTAAGGACGACGATCTTAAAGTACGCTTACTAAGCGAGGTTTATAATCAAGTCTTAGTAGCCTACCCTAGATAATCTAAGACTCTAAAGCTAGTTATAGACCGCTACTACTAGCTATACCTTTGTTTAGATATACAACGATTCGTCTATAACTACTAGACCTGCCGTCGCTCTTATATGCTATAAGACCGCTCCCCTAGACTTCTCAACCCCTTACCTATTCTAGATTACCTATAGTAATATATATTAGTTGATTTTAAGGAATTCTCTTCTAATAAGTCTAAGATAGATATAATTATTATCTTTATCTACTAGCTAAGTAAGAGATCTGTCTCTATCTCTTATCTAAAGACTACGAATATAAAAAAGACTATATAGATCTACCTCGACTGTATATAACGCTATTATAGACCGTTAGATACTATTATCTCTGACCGCGGTCTATAATTCGTCTTAGAGTTCTAGTAAGAGTTTAACCGGATCCTAGAGATTAAGATTAAGCTATCTACAGCCGTATATATACAAACCGACGGTTAAACTAAGAATATAAACCAGTAGATTAACTAACGCCTTCGCCTATTTATAAACTACTATTAAGATAACTAGTCTAAACTAATACCGATTATAGACTACGCTTAAGCTACACTTCCCTAGAACTCGACGACTCTTCTACCTATACAAATCGAGCTTAGTTATATACTACGTACTAGCTTTAATTAGGTCCGCTAGAGCCTAGAAGAGCTAATAAGCATCCGTAAACAGCTTTTATAAGACGAAGCAGTTATATACACAGCCTATATATATAGCGCCTAGGAAACCGCCTATAAGAGAATCGAGGCTGCTTAGGAACGCTAGCATAAGCAAGTAAACAAGCACCGGCGACTAGTAGACTTTACTATAGGTAACAAGGTCTATATATTAACAAAGACGTAGAATATAGACTGCCTAAGCTATAAGCTTGACCAGCAGATAGCTAGTCTATATATAGTCTTAGAAAAGGTTAGAAACGCTTTCTAAGTCAACCTACCTCTAATAATTAAAATATAGCCTATAATCTCTATAGACAAGCTTTGTAAAGCTTCTAACAATCTGCTACTAGACTAGCTATAAGAACTAGGACTACCTATTATAGTTAATAAGTATAATAAACAAGATATAGACTAAGTACTAGCCTCTAGAAGCTATTATAGAAAATTATAATACCAGGTTCAATAGGTACAAAGCGAGCTAGACCTGGCTTAATACCTAGCTTCTAACTTTATAAGCTGCCTATATAAGCTTTAAGAGTTTTATACTCTAAATCCTTCTCTTCTAAAGCCTCCTAAGTACTTAGTAGAATAGTTATAGAGCTAGGAAGATAGTATAGACGAGCTGGAATATCGTAAGAATAAGAATAAATTACCTATAAAGTAGTAGGTTCAGAGCTCGCAGGCGAGCTCTACTTAAAGAGGAGAGTAATATTACAGACCTGGCTACCGCCGAGCACGTAACTCGCGTACAGCTGCTCGCCAGCGTCCGCAAAGCCTGCTATTCCTAGCCTAGCCTAGAACTATTCCTACCTAGGCTAGGAACTATTTCTATAAACGGATCGACATTCCTATAACTTATCGATTCCTTAGCTATCTCTATATTATAGGACCTCTAGAAGTCTCCTCTTTCCTTCTCTTCTCTTTTATAGCTTTAGATCTTTAATTAAACTATCTCTTACTTCTCTGATTATCTACTACACCTGTATATACTATAGATAAGAATAACTACCAGAGAGCTAGCAGATTAGGTTTGTTATAATCTACGTCTTTCTAAGCTAAAAGATTATATATATCCTCTATAGTAAGTATATCTTCTTTACGTATACGAGTCTTTTTAGCTCTATAGCGTTTACTAAGAGCTTTATTTACAACTCGAAAGATTCTAACCTTAGTAGCTAAAAGAGTATTCTTATAATAGATAATAGCTATAGTCTATTCCCGGTTACCTAGCTAGATAGTATTACCTCTACTACGTCGATCGACGTATATAACTACTATTCTAGAATAGATAATATCTATTATAAACCTAGTCTTATTAAAGTTATAGAAATCGTAGTTCTAAATCCTATATTTAGCTTATATATTCTCTATAAGTTGAAACTACGCTCTAATAAGTTTAGAATCTTTATAAAGAGCTCTTTAGAAGTTATAAACGCGATTAAAACACGTTTTTAGCTCTAGTCGTTGTTATATAAATCGTTATATCTATCGGGTTCTAATACGTTCTTCTTAATATAACGTAAGTATATAATTTACTATATCTTCTATACTAAGTAATCGAGGTATAAATCCTCGTAGATCTAAGTGTTACGGACCTGGCCACCGCCGAGCACGTGACTCGCGTACGGCTGCTCGCCGGCGTCCGCAAAGCCTACTATTCCTAGCCTAGCCTAGAACTATTCCTACCTAGGCTAGGAACCATTTCTATAAACAGATCGACATTCCTATAACTTATCGATTCCTTAGCTATCTCTATATTATAGGACCTTTAGAAGTCTCCTCTTTTCTTCTCTTCTCTTTTATAGCTTTAGATCTTTAATTAAACCACCTCTTACTTCTCTGATTATCCGCTACACCTGTATATACTATAGGTAAGGATAACTACTAGAGGGCTAGCAGATTGGGTTTGTTATACTAAGTTAAGTATATATTAGATAATTACCTCCTCTTCGAGTTCGGTTAACTTCGTATAATTAAGTCGAGTTTCTAAGCGAGAAGGTCGACTAGTTATTCTATCGCGTAAGAAGTCTTTAGAGACTTTATAAAGCTTCGTAGTCTTATAATAACTAAGTTTTTTAGAAGTTCGAATAGCTTCGATAGCTAAAATAATTCGTACTTCTTATATTTAAATCTCTATTAGTAGTTATTAAGAAAATATATATTTAAGTAAAAAGATAGTAAAAATTAAAAAAGTATATAACTCGGTATTATATACGACTCGGTATATAATCACGTTATATATATAAGCTTTTATAAGATCTATAAAGCTAATAACTAGTAATATTATTACGGACCTGGCCACCGCCGAGCACGTGACTCGCGTACGGCTGCTCGCCGGCGTCCGTAAAGCCTGCTATTCCTAGCCTGGCCTAGAACCATTCCTACCTAGGTGTTACGAATCACGTTATACGTGGTAAGTAGTCTAGACGGCGCTCTGACAGGACAAGGTACGATATCTAGGAAATAGAAGGTAGTATAAGAGGGAATTAGTAATGTGAAGGTATTTAGATATTCTAGGATCTTACTATTAGATAACTGTTAAAGGTTATGTGATAGATCTTGTTAGATCCCTTAGGGGATCTAAAGGGATCTAGGGATCTAGGCTTATATAGGGATCTAGGTGGCACGAAGGGTTCTATATATACTGGTACGTCTGCTACCTAGATAGGAGCTTTGTACTTAACTTTAGTTATTAATCTTATTATCTTATTTAATATCTTTAATATAAGTAACAAGTTTACTTCTAAGTAAACAACCTAGCGTATTTATACTTCTTACTATATACTAACCTTCGAGACTTAGTTACCTTTGTTTAGTTCGTTTGAGTTTCGTTATACTTTAAGCACCTACTTAGAAGTAAGATCGCTACTATGTCGGCAACCTCTTCTACTCTGAGAACCGCCCTACTAAGGCCAGCTGCGGACCCCTTAGTTGTACTAGTTATACTAGTTACTACTCTTTAAGAGGAAGTAAAACTTCCTCTTCTAAAGCCGTTCGATGGCTCGCCTAAGAAGCTAGCTGAATTCTTGATAAAAGCTTCCCTCTACTTAAGTTTTTATTATACCTAGTTCCTAAGTGAAACTAACTAGGTTATATAGTTATCTACCTATCTTAAAGAGGTAGCCTATAACTGGTTAGAACTATACTTAGAGGATTACTAGATAAATAAAACAGTTAATAGAAAAGTCTCTCTTTAGATGTCTAAGAAAACGAGGGATTTGTTTAGGAATATTTAAGGATTTAGAGAGGGAATTAACTAGGCTTTTAAGGATGTTGATATAAAGAAAAAGGTAGTTAGAGCTTTGTATATACTTAAGTAGAAGGGGTTAGCTGCTAAGTACGCCTTATAATTTCAATAGTACTTTGTATGAATAAGATAGAACGATAAAGTATTATATGAACAATTTTATCGTAGACTTAAGGATAACGTAAAGGATAAAATCGTATAAGAGGATTTTCTAGATATATTAAATAAATTAATAAATAACGTAATTAAGATCGATAACTATATCTATGAAAGAAATCTAGAGAAGAAAGGAAGTTATAGTTATTAATATAGAAAGAGTAGATGAAAAGATTATAGAGATCTTATAAAAATCGACGCTACTCGGAAATTATAGGTTCTAGGTAAGGAATCTAAGAAAGAAAATTCCTAGAGGGGAGGATTGTTTTAGAAAGAGCGAAATCGTCGACGTGAGTAGAACTTGTATTATAACTATAGTCTTCCTAGCTATAGAGTAAATGAGTATAGTAAGAAGAAAGACTCTAAAGAGAAACAAGCTAACGCTACTGTCTAAAAAGAAGTAGCTTTACTAGAAAAAATCGAACTTATAGACGAAGAACTTAAGGCTAGAGGTTATAGCACGTAAATTAAAACAGACGCTATAGATACAACAGCAGGCGTTATATACTTATAGCTAAATAAAAGAATTAAGTTATAAGTTAGTAAGGTATAGGATATTAATAATAATAGAGATCTATTACTTAAAGAATATTATGATATATAGTCGGAAATGGGTTATAAATTACCTCTTTAGGTAGAATATAAATTACTACTATTAATAAGTTTATTAGAGTTATTAGAATCGATATCCGACTTATTAGAAGTAGACCTAGGAATATATAAGCTTAAATAAGGCAAGATATAAGCATTTATTAGAACTTTTAAAAGAGGGAATAGATAGGTATATATAGAAAACTAGAAACCTAATTTCTAGAGCTTATATTCTACTTAAGGAATTAACTCTACTATTTTAACTACTTATAAAATAGTTTAGAATAAATAGGATAGAATAACTTTAGTAAGCCTTGTTACTAGAAGGGAAACTATTGAATTTAAAGAACCTAGACTAGAATAAGTAGTATCTAACGAACTATCTAGTACGTCTAAGATAGGAGATATTTAGATAGTTATAGATCTATAAGAAGAAACTAGCAAATAGTAATAGTAGGGTTCTAACGACTTTATAAGATGCTCTAAAACCAGTTTTTTAGATACGCTACCTGATAATAGAGAAGCTATACTAGAAATAGGAAGCTAGTATACTATAGTTGCTTTAGTTAGAAAAGTTAGAGTAATATTTTAGGAATTATAAAGTAGGAAGTTATTTAGTATAATCTTCTAGGAGATAAACGAATATAATATAGACTAAGAAACGGAGTTAGTATAGAGAGAGCTTTACTAACTAATAATTAGAGAATTAAACGCTACCTCTAGAGAAAATCAACTTATAATAATAGCGAAGATAAGAGGAAAGGAACTCCGAGTCTTAATTAATTTAGAAGTAATAGGCAATTTTCTTTCCTTAACAGCTTAGAAGAAGCTAAACATCCTAATTAAAGGTATAAAGCTATACTGCCTAGGAGTAGTTAATAGAATAGACGTTATATATTAAGATAGAATTATTAATTAGTAGACTATTCTAATAAGTATTACTATTGAAGGACACTACTTAGATATATAATTCGATATTGTTAAAATAGGAAGTAAGGAAGTAATACTAGGTATACTATAGATTAGAGAATATAATCTAGATATTAATTAGAAGGCTTAAATAATAACCTTTAGTTAATGTAATTACGTAGGTTTGTAATTATAACTATAAAGCTAGAATAAGGTTAGCGCTACCTCTTCTAAGATACTAGGACACCTAGCCTAGGGTCCTCTATAGGTTAGTAGGACAGCTGATAACGAAATACCTATGTAGTATAGAGAATTTAGGGCTTTGTTTAAGAACCTAGAAGACTTGCGAGCTTTACTAGAACATTGCTTATAAGATTATAAGATTAAATTAAAAGAGGGTTATTACCTCTTAAAGTAGAAGCTTCGGTTATATAACTAGAAAAGCCTATAGAGGATAGAAAGTTATATAAAGGAAGGTATTAAGAAGGGATATATTAGAAAATCTAAGTTACTAATTACCTTAAATATACTTATTGTTAAAAAGAAAGACAATCTAGATAGAAGAGTATATATTAATTATAGAGAAGTAAATCATGTTATAGTTAAGGACACTTATCTACTACTACCTAGCTAATACTTGTAGGATAAGTTAGGCAAGGTAGTACGATTTACGAAATTAGATTAATAAAACGCTTATAGACTTATACGAATAAAAGTTAGGGATGAATAGAAGATAGTATTTACCTTACTATCGAGCCTTTATAAATATATAGTTATGCCTTTTAGACTTTATAACATACTAGCTATATATTAAAGATAAAATAATAATATTTTAGGAGATCTTCTAAAGGTAATAGTAATCTATTACTTAGATAATATCCTAATCTTCTTAGAAAAAGAAGAGGAATATAAGGAATAAGTTAAAGAAGTTTTATAACGACTTATAAAAGTTAACTCTTAGTTAAAACTCTTAAAATATAAGTTTAGAGTAACTTAAACCCTTTTCCTAAGATAGGTATTTAGCTTAAGGAAAATAGAGATAGATCTAGTAAAGATCTAGAACGTCTTAAACTAGAAGTTACTAGAAAATATAAAAGACGTATAGTCCTTCCTTAGATTTGTAAACTTTTGCTATCTGTTTATTTAAGACTATATAAAGATTACTAAACTAATGTCGAGACTGGTTAAGAAAGCTGTTAAGTTTATATAGAATAAATAGGCGGAGGATGCTTTTTAGAAAATTAAAGCGAAGTTTATAAAGGAACCTATTTTATACGATTTCGATATAGAAAAGCCTAGTATAATCGAAACGGACGCCTTAGATATAGTAGTAGGAGCGGTTTACTTATAGCTAAATAATAAAGGAAAACTTATACTTATTATATATTATTCTAAGATATTTAACCTAGTATAATAAAACTATAGTATTTTTAATAAAGAATTGCTTACTATAGTATTAGCTTTAGAATACTAGAGGATTTATTTATAGCTAGTAAAACACCTAGTTATAGTTTTATCTAACTACGAGAACTTTAAGACGTTTATAATAACTAAGGAACTTACGATAAGATAATTAGTTAGATAGTTAAAGATATTAAAAGGATTTAACATTATTATTTAATATATAAAAAGAACGTTAAATACTTAAGCTAATGCTCTTAGTTAGAAACCTAGATATAAGAGGGATAAAGAGTATAAAAAGATTATAATCTTAAAAACTCTTAAGAATAGAGACTTAGTACCTACTATATATAAGATAGTAATAATAAATAATATATAGATAGATAAAATTTAGAATATATATAAAGGTTATAACTAATATATAAAAGGGAAACTATAGGTTCCTAGTTTATATATAAAAGAATTTATATAAGAATACTATACTATACCTGCTTATAGTTACTAAGGAATTCGTAGAACCCTTTAAAGGATAAGATAATACTACTATATTAATTAGTTATCTGTGATAGTTAAGGAAGTAATAGTAGAATATAATACCTATACTAGGAATAAGGCTTCCTAACATACTCCTTATAAACAGATAAATACTACTCTAATACTATAGATACCTTAGAAATTAATATCTATAGATTTTATTATTAAACTATTAAAATCTAAAGACCTAATAATAAGAGTTAAATATAATACGATCCTGGTTATTATAGAATAACTTACGAAGTATATAATTCTTATAGTATATATAGAGTTAAGTATAGCTAAGGAATTAGTATTTATATTCTTTAGGGAAGTAGTCTTAAGATATAGACTACTTAAAGAAATACTCTTAGATAGAGATAAACTCTTTACCTCTAAATTTTAGATCGCTCTTATAGAACGATTAGGTATAAAAAGGAAGCTTTTAATAGCTTTTTACTTATAAATAAATAGAAGAAATAAACGAATAAATTAAGTAGTTAAAACATACCTTTGTTATTATATAAACTACTAGTAAAACAACTAGGTAGAACTACTACTTTTAGTATAGTTTATCTATAATAGTTTAGTAATAAAAATAACACTTATTACGCTATTCTACGCTAACTTTAGGTATAAATTAATAGTATATCAAGAACTACTATCTATAACTATTAATAACTAACTTACTCGTATTTATATCTCGAAAATTAAGAATTTATATAAGGAACTTATAGAGGACTTGTAATTTATAGTAGAAAGAAATATATACTACTATAATAAACGACGTAGTTAGGAGCTAATACTAAAAGAGAGGGATAAAGTCTACTTAGTATAAAAGAATATTAATATAAAAAGACTAAGTAATAAATTAGATTATAAAAAACTTAGACTATTTAAAATTAAACACGTTAAAAGACCTTTAAACTATAAATTAGTACTACTAAGAATAATAAACATCTACCTAGTATTCTATATATCCTTACTCGAACTAGTACTACTAGGAGTACTACTAGCTCTACTTATAGAAATTTAACTAGTAAACCTAAACACTAAATATAAAGTTAAGAGGATTCTTAACTATAAACTTATTAGAGGATAAGTTAAGTATTTAATTAAGTAGTTAGATTACCTATACTTAGAAAACACTTAAGAGCTAAAAAGCAACCTTAACTATTACTTAGTAGAACTTTAGGAGTTCTACTAACAAAACCTAAGTTTACCTATATCTCGTAGTTTAAAGGAAAGGCTTTAAAGAAGGCTAGGTTAAGACCTATCTTAGATTAGGAACCGATAGGAATAGGTAGGGCTACTAGGCGAGTAACCTCCGCCTCTTACTATTCTTTTTCCTTTCTCTCTTTCTCCTCTTTTTCTTTCTTTTCTACCTTCTTAGTAGTGTTAAGTTTGTTAAGAAAACGAAGACCTTAATAAGATATTTTATACTACCTTTCTTTTAGAAAGGCCTTCTACTTTCGTAACCGTAGAATCCTTACCATCGCCTCCTCCTCCTCTCTATCTAGCTTCTCCTCTTGTTTTTCGATAGAGGCTTAGTTACTGGTATAGGGAACATTCTTCTTCTAAGAATTATTAGTCTTATTATATTTTAGCTTTAACTAAACGTATTTAGAATATTAAGAAGATTAAGAGGAATCTATAAAACATCTACGCTTTTAAGAAGCGTAGTAAGAGTATAGTAATATTTCGTTATAAACTATTTTAATACTTTTTATAAGAAGTATACGTTCTTCTTTCTTCTTTTATATAGAGTAGGACATAATAGAAAGAAAAGGATACTACTAGCACCTTAACCAAGTTCTTTAGCTTATACTTAAGCGTAAGGACACGCTAGGCTAAGAAGGGGATAGTGTTACGAATTACGTTATATATAGTAAGTAGTCTAGATAGCGCTCTAATAGGATAAGATACGATATCTAGGAAATAGAAGGTAGTATAAGAGGGAATTAGTAATATAAAGGTATTTAGGTATTCTAGGATCTTACTATTAGATAACTATTAGAGGTTACGTGATAGATCCTATTAGATCCCTTAGGGGATCTAAAGGGATCTAGGGATCTAGGCTTATATAGGGATCTAGGTAGTATAAAGGGTTCTATATATACTAGCACGTCTACTACCTAGATAAGAGCTTTATACTTAACTTTAGTTATTAATCTTATTATCTTATTTAACATCTTTAATATAAGTAACGAGTTTACTTCTAAGTAAACAACCCGGCGTATTTATACTTCTTACTATATACCAACCTTCGAGACTTAGTCACCTTTGTTTAGTTCGTTTAAGTTTCGTTACACTAGGCCAGGAACCATTTCTACAAACGGATCGACATTCTTATAACTTATCGATTCCTTGGCTATCTCTATATTATAGGACCTCTAGAAGTCTCCTCTTTCCTTCTCTTCTCTTCTATAGCTTTAGATCTTCAATTAAACCACCTCTTACTTCTCTAATTATCCGCTACACCTGTGTATACTACAGGTAAGGATAACTACCAGAGGGCTAGCAGATTAGATTTGTCACAAATATTACTAATTATATATATTAAGATTATATATTTATTATTATATAATTAATAACTAATTTATTAAAACTATAATTAAAGAGGTTATATAGTAAATAAAGTACTTAGAAGCTCTCGCTTAAGTACCGGGCGTTCTAGAACGCTACTCCGATACCACTCCGAGCCTACGGGCCGGTCTCCGATACTCTTAGCCCGGTTACGTATATATATTAATTAATTAATCAATTATTAATCTAATTTATATAATTAGATTAGATTAGATTTTAGTTAATACTCAAAAACTCTTAATTTGGTTTCGTTTCTCTAAGAGAGAGAGATAAGACGTGAGACGTCATTTGGCGCTATGCCGGATAAAGATACTAACCTGAACGCTACACGTGATCGCACCTTAAAATCCCCCAGGACCGCGATCGTCGTCTTCCGTCAATCACAATATGTCCGATGAAGTCAACTTCGCCATATTCTCGGATACAGATGCCACCATCGAACCTATTCAACCTAAAGTCATTGCGGTCGGCATCACATGCTATGTCACCACCACGGACAACAGAACCGTCCTGAAGGGGCACCAGGTCTCTTGATTACGGGGTTACGTGCGAGGAGCGCCTAGCTCGGGAAGCCACAATCTACGAGCACCTCGGCAAACATCCTCGAATCTTGACGTGCTTCGGCCTTGAAGAGATGCACCCTGGTGTCCGTCCACTCGCTCCGTCTGACATACACAAGAACGCCAGCAGCCCACCTCCTATCCAACACCGCCTGCAGATGGCCCTCGATGTAGCTACGGGCTTAAACTACATGCACTTACGAGGCGCAATGTCGTGTGATCTGTCCTGTACAAATCTCTTCGTCTTCGACAAACTCCGCGTTAAGCTCGGCGACTTTGGCGGGGCTCTCCTTGAAGGATTCGACTTTAAATGGGACCAGACGCACGAGTCTCGATACCATTTACCTTCAAGAGGGCGGGAGTACGATGACGTGCCGCTCATGAAGAGGGAGCTCTTCAGCCTGGGATCGGCCATACAACCCACATTTATGCATCTACCAACCAACATATGCTGACTGCAGCTGCTCCCCTTCCTTTTACAGCTAATTTTACTATGTCTTTTCCTTATTTAAAAGATGCTTCCGGAAATCTTCCTGGTGAACTTTCGTCCCTCTATGAAAACTATAACTCTCGCGAGTTTATCATCACTTGTGACTTTTTTGTTCCAAATACCAGTAACCGACGCTGCTAGTACTACACCATACTCACTTAAACAATCTATCATGTTCATTCTAAATCCCCCGATCCTTTCACTGTTAGTCACTTTTTACATTATTTCCTGGGGTGTAAAAGAAATACTTTACCGACTCGCCGCTCGAAATGCAGGTTGTTCAACACCCGTGCGGTACTGGCATAAGGAACCCATTCTAGGCTTCGATCTTTTCCTGCAAAGGATCAACGACATGAAACTTGGCGACTCGGTGGCAACGGACCGAAACCTTTTGCACAAGTATGGAAAAACAGTTCTCACAAATTCCTGGGGAGTCAAACAATATGTTACGATGGATCCATTGAACATGCAAACAATACTCGCAACGCAGGTTGAGAAATTCGGATCGGCTCCGATGAATCTTCCAATGTGCAAGCCGTTTCTTGGACAAGGTCTTTTAACAACAGATGGTGCTTTATGGAAGAAATCTCGTCAAATGATCAACCCAGTTTTTGCAAGGGCTCAGGTATCGGAATTATCGACTTTCGAGAAGCATCTTGACAGAATGATCAGTTGTATCCCAACGGATGGGTCTACCATCGATATGCAGCCACTTTGTAAGCTGTTATTTCTGGATAGTTCTACAGAGTTCATATTTGGGAAATCTGCAAACTCTTTGTCCCCGGAAACGGATAGTCCAATTGCAAGACGACTCCCTGGATTGTTTGATGAAGCCCTCAATGGCATGTTCATGCGTTACATGCTGGGAAGGTTCAAATTCTTAGCGATATCAGATAAGAAGTGGCTAGCAACCTGTGCAGAGGTCCACAATATAATTGATAGCTTTATCGATGAAGAGATTGCACTCCAATCGAAATCGAAAACTGGCGATACCAAGTCAGCTGGTCCTTATAGCTACGTTCTTCTAAAGGAATTGGTCAAGACGACTAAGGATAAAAGATCCATTCGGAATGAGGTTATGAATGTTTTCTTCCCAGCAAGAGATACTGCTGCTATTCACATTAGCAATGTGTTGTTTATGCTGGCGAGACATCCAAAGGTGTGGGACAAACTGCGGGAAGAAGTACTGGGGATTGGTGAGGAGAAATTGACTTTCGAGTCGTTGAAGTCATTGAAGTATATGCACGCTGTCATGAACGAGAGTAAGTCTTATTAGCCTTTGGCCCACTGTAATTCAAGTTGCTTACAAGAACTTTGCAGCACTTCGTTTGCATTCTCCAGCGGGTGGAAGTTGGAAAACTTGGTAAGTCAACCTGTGGCCCATGTCTTCTGAATACACAAAACTAACCCCCTCCCCTCCCCCCAATAGTCTCGAACCATGCATCCTTCCCCATGGAGGCGGATCTTCGGGCCAAGACCCCATACTTCTCCAAACTGGTGATCAAGTTCGCATGTCTTTCGCACCCCTACACACAGATCCCGATGTTTGGGGAGACGACGCTTTCGAGTTCATCCCAGAGAGATGGCAAAATCTTAAGCAAAGCTGGAACTTCATTCCATTCATGGGAGGCCGTCGAATTTGTCCAGCCCAACAAAATGTACTTACCGATGTCGCTTGTATTTTGGTAAGACTGATGCAGAAATTCAAGGCTTTGGAGAATAGAGATGAATGCTTGGAATATGTAGATAAAATTGTTTTCACGAGGGAGAGCCGGAATGGTGTAAAAGTTGGTTTGATTCCTGCTTAGATGTTGCTGTTTTGGGAAATGGGATATGGGGCAGGAAATTTATGGCAGAAACGCTTTTTTGGTTACAGGCTACACTGATCTTTACTTTGATGCCAACTCTTCTTTCCATACGACGATCTTCGGTCGGCAGGATTCGCATATACGCTGAACTGGTCACCGAGAACTTTTATTTGAGACCCGCTCTGAATTTCTCCACCACACTTCCTGAGTTTCAACAATGTTTGTATTCACAATTGAAATTCGAAAATAATTGGTGGTTAACATTTGAGACCTGCGCTGAATTACACAAAAACATATCCGAAAGACAAAATCCTCAATTGATAACCATCCATCCAAAAACTAGAAAATCGTCCTCCATTTAGGTTCCAGACCTTGTTTTTGTAATCAATTCACTACTTCACACCCCACAATCTAATCACCAAATCAACATATGGCTAAACTCCTTCGCTTGGTCCAATCCTTATTCACATTCTGATACCATTTTCCTTTCCGATCTTTTCCTCAGTGTTCCACCGCCTACATCACGCCGCATACCCACATCCTCTTGCTACCCACGCCACTACCTACGCTACCACCTATTCCCCATCCCCTTACTTCCCCTCCTGCCTCGAAATCCTTGCCCAAATTCTCTCGTTCAGACTTTCCATTCACATTCGTCTTCTGGCCCTGTCCTTTCCGCTCGGCTCTCAAGCAATTATTACATCACAAGCCAGTAACGACTACAGTGAGTTGCGATTTAAGCTTGAATATCATTCTTTTTTTGTAAACAGAGCTTTTTTGAAAAAATCTCTTCTTTTACCCTCTTCTTCATCTTATTTTACCCTTTACTAGATAATAATATATACTACTAAACTCTAGATAACAGGAAATAAGCGCCCTCTATATCTTCTATCACTCTATAAACCTTTTATATATAAAACAGACGTTTGTATTTATGTTTAACCTTTTATAAGGTCTTAGTAAAAGCTATTATACTTAGTAAGCCTAGTATAGGGAATGGAATTTTTTTTTTTAAGAAAAGGGGTTTTTTCTAAAAAGTTTCTATTTCTTATTTATAATTATTATACTTATATTTAAGTAGTAATAGATAAAGGAGGAAGATAACTAGATATAGCAGTTCTTTCTAGCCAGGTCTTATCATTTTTGAAATACTTTTATTTCCTACTTTTTAAATAAAAGAGGGGGGAAAAAAACCTCGGTTTACAAAAAAGTACCTAAATTAAAGGTTAATTCGCAACTGACTGTACGCATGACCTCCGAGTCAGTATTGCCCTTTTCTAAAAGTATTTTTGAGGAAAATAGGAGGAAACAGGGTTGTGTGAGGAGGAAGTGAAATGTCTGGGGAGACAATAGTGTCTCAATACTTCTGAAACAACCTGAAAGAGGCAAAAATAACTTGGAGAATACCCACCTGCTTCTCCCGGCTCATTTTCGTAACATGCCCATTTATTGTCGGGGTTCTCGCAAATAGTCCATTCGTGCTCATTAGTTGGCTTCTTGCAGGTTTGGCATTTGATTGCGTGATAGAGATACATCTTTAGTAGGTTGGTGAGTTGATGGCCAAGGTCTGTTTGCGTGCCGATTGAGATGGGTTATCAGAATGAAGGCGTTGAAAGGAGGATTGGTGTTTAGTTGATTTGGGGTGAGAATGGAAGAGAAGAAGGAATGTTGAGGTAGGTAATTTTCTTAGATTTGGTTTGCTCTACTTGTAAAAAGATGTTTGCTTGGTAGAGGAACTACTTGTACCTGCACTTCTCGCCCTAATACAAATCCCAAAGTGAATCAATGAAAAAGTGGGGTAGTCACAAGACGCAATTAGAGGCTCTTCATTTGAATTTGAGGGTTGAAATGATAAATCCATTCACTCCATGTTAGATTCCAGACTTAGCCATTTCAATACTCCTAAGTTCCAGACCTAGGATCCCCTTCACAAAAACCCCTTGTATTCACTCGCGTAAACCACTCATCCTTTCCTTGCCGCCTGATACCTCCCTACTCAACGACGTCCACCTCTCCTTCTCTCTTGCTCAGCATTCAAGCAGTTGTCGCACCGTAAACCCGCGATTTTATCACTTCCCCTGCTTATCTTCTCGCATTCCCATTTCAACGGGGTCTCGCAGAGCTCCCAGTCGTGTTGTCCAACAAGGTTGTTGCAGGTTCTGCATTTGATTTCGTGGTATTTACACATCTTGAGAGGTAGGTACTTGGTTGGGTGATAGATGTGCTTATTTTGTGGTGCTTAGGAGATTGAGGGTTCAATGGTTTGAGGACGAGAGTTGGTAGATAGTTTGTTGTTTGGTGTTTAGAGTGAGGAAATTGAGTGTGCTCTGATTTGAGGATGAGAGTATGCAGAAGTGGTGGACAAATGCAGGTTTGTAGTTTCCTTTGCGTTGGTAGATAGAGGATCATGTACTTGACAGATAAGTAGAGAGGAGTACGTGGTTGAGAGGGCTTATATATCCATCTCCACAATGTCATGACCCCACTTCGTGTTACACATATTAGATTACTAAGTGTTCACTGCTTCATGAAACATTATGTCATTGTTTGGAGACCTTTCTGAATAACAAATACCACAAGAAAGTTCTAAGAAATTAACTCAATTATCTGCAAAGACAGCAAATATTTATTTATTTACTTCTGCTGGATACTTTGGTATACCTTCAACCATTACACTGTGTTAGGCTGAAGTAGAAAATCCGTAAAGTATTGCATGGTAATACTTTCTATCATATTTTCACTCTATAGTTTATCTCTTTGGTCAGCCATGTCACACGCTCAGACACACATGAAGCCGTGTTCCAGCGTAAATATACTTCAGCAAACTAGCACTCTGACGAATGAGAATACTAGTATGGATAGTGCCTTCCAATGACAGAGCCAATAGAACACGTCAAATTTTCCGCACGTGTTTCGCTAGAGCCATCACACTCTTAGTGTGACATGGACGACCAAGGGGATTTTCATATTCAATTTCTCGCTCTTGTTTTTTCTCTCACTACTTCGCACCTCGAATTTTATCTTTTTGGGGCTGTCTCTGTCCCGGTGTTTTAGGTGTTTTAATTTCTATTCTAGAGTCCTCTTCTTTCTTTCCTAGTTGGTTTGTAGTTTTCTATTTCTTAAACTAAACACTTCATCCATTCTATAATATTACTGAGCGATAATACTTCCTTCTCACCTCTTTATGTATGTAACAAAGATAGCTGAGCTCTTGTGTTAATAAGTAAATTTTTTTGGAAGAAACTAAATAGTAAAGCTACCGGTAATTGCCTGCAACTCCTACGCAATCCCTTGCGTTCCAGACGCTGTTAGTGTTTTTTTAGAAGAAAATTTCACACCCTTGCACGCCGGATACTAATGAAGCCTTTGATGCTAGAGACTTTTTGATATTAGGAAACTCCATGAAATTGACCTGCAAATTCCATGTCATCCTATTATATTCTTGACCGGCTTTTAGCCCCAGAATGCTACCGGAGAGGGGGTCTTTCTGTGGGGGAGTCAGCTCCGCCGATGAGCTCGAACTGAGAGTTATATTGAGACTTAGATCCGCCATGACAAAGTCTTTCTTAAACTGGGGTTTGCCATAGGAACTCGCCGTTAAGTCCCAATTCTCGTGCTGCTTCCGAATCCGGTTTTTGTTTTGCGAAATCTAACTTCGGCAATCCTTGTTGATAAAAGGCCATTTGATCTAATATCACGTTTGTAAGAGTTGGGGCCACAGCAACCCCACCAAATTATACTTATTACTTAAAAATCTATTATAATTCTAACTTTAAGTCTTTTACTCTAAAACTTATATATATTATTAATAAATAGTTATTAATCCTTTTACTTTAATAACATCTTCTAACTTATAAGTTAACTACTTAGTATATCGTCTATAATTATATAGATCTACTAAATTCCTAAAGCCTTTAGATCTTCTTAATTAACTCGTCCTTAGAAGTGTAACGGCACGAAACGGATACTACTACAAAAGAGGCATATGGAAGTGCGTTCGATAGAATGATATATCCGAATACTAGGCTCTAATACGAAGGAAAAGACCAAATTGGTCTTTCCCGATAGAGAGGAGGCAGCTATTTACAAGAGGTTCAGACAATAGTCGAAGACAGAAAAGTCGGAAGTCGATATCGTAGAAGATAGTGATAACTCAGCTAAGAGGTCACTTATTCTTGTCTTTCGTCCTGATAGATAGCGTACTTCTTCGATTCGTATCCGATTCAAATTGGACTTCTGGAATCCGGCTAGAAGGTAAAAGAAAGTAAGGATTCCTTACAGAAGTAGAGAGTCGGAGAGGTATCGGCTGGTTAAATGTTATTACCGATAATTGTTGTCTAATGCCTCGTTTTCCCCCTGATCCGGGTCTGAATCGGGGTACTCTATAGGGACTTGGTTTCATCTTCGTCCACTTCCTAGACTATCTCTTTAATACTTAGTAGCTAAGGGCAATCGGGTTTGTAATATCCGGGCTTACCGCAGTGGTAACACGTTACACCAGCTAGGACTCGGTCGGTAGTCTTTTAGCGTTCAGAAGTCGAGGTAGGTTTGAAAGTTCAGAAAGTGGTCTAAACGGTAGAGAAGGATCCTCGTACAAGTAGGGAGGGTTTCAGTATTATACTAGATAAGGGTTAAAAGGCAGTCCTTTTAACCGAAGTAGTTGTACCGACTAGCTTAGTCGTATTAGCTATATATAACTCAGCGTTTCAACGTTTTTCCTTATCTAAAGCTAGAAGATCTACTACTATTTCAACAAAGTTATAGTTCCAACGTCTCTTAAGTACAGCAGCTGAGTTTCATAGCTATAGTATAATCTTTTCCCACATATAGAAGAACTATTCTAACTCTAGTATCTCTCTAAGTATAGCCATACTCGAAAAGCGACCTCTAAAGTTAGTAAACGTTTCTCTAACATGATCCTTTCCACCTATCTACAAAGCCTAGAAGGCGTTCCAAGCATCCTCTGTTTCATACCCGGTCAAAAAGTATAAATCCAAAAGTTTAATTATATCTTAATAATCTTAGAAAGTATAACTCGACTCGGACTAGTATCTAGGCTCAAGGTAGTTCCTAGCGTAGCCAGTAGTTGTTCCCCAGATAAGGGCTTTTCAAGTCGGTATAGTATTGTAATAATCGGCGTTTACTAGGAGTCTATCGTATACCGATATCTTCTATTGTTAGTAGGTAGGTGAGGTACCGCTATTCAAAGGTTTAATCCTTTCCGTGATCTTGCTTTTAGCGGGTTAGAGGGGATTCGAGGTACCTTCAGAGGCTGGGAGGGTGGTCTACCGTCGAGGGAAGGCATCAGGGGTAGTAGTGTCTCTTAAGCAAAAAGGGTCTCACGTAGTACTTAGAGGCGAAAGAGGCTCTAGATCGATTCAGGGTGGATTCGTAGAAGCAAGTTAGAGTTCGCTTATTATCCTTTCTAACTATACGAACCGATTATTATTATCTTAAAGTTTTTCTTCTAAGCCTTATACTATACCTCGTATCTCGTCCACGTTAGAGAAGTCTCGTTTATCTTTGACTTTATTGTTGTTCTAAGACCTCTTAGGTTTTAACGTACAAGTGCGATTCGTAGACCTTTCAGATAGGGGCCTACTAGTTTCCCTAGTAGGTTGCTCAACGCTCTTAAGCGGAGCTTTGGAATTCGACATGTCGTATGTCGATTCAAAAAAGGGGAGGGGGTTAAGAGGTAGATACGGGAGCCTTCTAGGTAACTGTATATCGTCGACTGTCCGTATCTTATATAGTAATCCCTATACAGAGAGGGTTATTAGGAGTCTTAGGAGTACTCAGCGTAGTCTACTCCTATTAACGCAGGAATCGCCTACGATTTTACCAGCTAACTGTTCAGATACTAAACCCCGGTGTTACTGGCTATCTAGGTGGTCTCTGATTACCTAGCTATTTAAGGTTATCGGTGTACTAATCCGAATCTAGGCTAAATCGAATTCGAAGCAGGTACGCCGGCGCGCTCGAGTAAGATATTATAACAGGCCGTCCCCGGCAGAGTCGAATTTAGTCTTTTAATATAACAGTATAAAACGGATACTACTATAAAAGAGGCATATAACTGTGTGTTCGATAGAATGATATATCCGAATACTAGGCTCTAATACAAAGGAAAAGACTAAATTGGTCTTTCCCGATAGAGAGGAGGCAGCTATTTATAAGAGGTTCAGACAATAGTAAGTCCGGAGCTATCTAGCTATTCCAAATCCTAAAACAACATCCGTATCGTATCCTATTCAGCACGTAGACTCGGCAATTCCAATTCCGATCATTCCGATCAATTCCTAATAGTTCTATTATAAGAAGTCGATATAAAGAGCAACTTTTTTAACTCTTCTTTTATCTACTACTAGACCTTTTTAATTATATTTAAATTAGATAAAGAAGAAGGCTAGTTAAAGCTATAGATGTTATATTAGAGCTTAGCTAAGTAAGTATGTCCTTTATATACTCTTAAACTATCCTCTATAAAAATATAGTTAGTACTAAGCTTGTTAAATAAGAGAAAGATAACTAGCTTAAGAACTTAATTCTTATAAGCGTAGGAATTCACCTCTCTATAGCCTTGTTCCTTCTCTAAGAAGATAAGAGAGGACTTATAATACTAGCCGATCGTGCTCTAAATTATAACCGACACTCTCTCTAAGCGATATATTAACCTAATATAGTCTCGATATCTCTTTTCGTTTATATACTATATTACCTAGACTCTCTTACTCTTTCTAAGCTTAAATATATACTTATCTAACTATATAACCTTTCTCTAGTCTCTCTTTTACCTATAAGTAGCTATCTAGTCTGATATTCTCTACTAGCGGTGTGTATATTTAAAAGCAAGACGTTTCTTTACTTAGAGTCGGCTAATAAAGAGTCGAGAGCACGTAATACATCGTCGGTAGCTAGTATAGCGAAGTTCTTATTAGATTATATAAGTAGAAGTAGGTAGGTTAAGAGCGTTTTTAACTTATATAAAAGATATATAATAACGTGTTTCATAAGCGAGTCGCCTACTTTTTCAACCTAGTATTATTATAATATAAAATACTTAATACTATATAAAGTTATTATTACTATAGAAGCTATCTAGTATTCTTTAGAACTTTCGCTATCTTCTATATCTAATATTTCTGTCTAATAAGTATAAGAATTATACCTAGTTTTACTATAACGGCTATAGTACCTGTCTACGTAAACTCTCTTCCTAGACTCTTTACCTTATTTCTAGCTACTATTTTCCTTAGATATAATTAAATTAGCTACGTCGCCTACTATTAATATCTCTTAACTCTTAATATACTTCCTCTTACGACTTTTATACTTAGTTATAGCCTTAGTTATTATATAAAGACTAGTAATTTCCTTACATATTAATACTATATTATATATTACCTTAGTTAAGCCTTTTTTAAGTTAATTAAGAGACTGAATAATAGAACTAGGTAATAAGTCTTAATATCTTTAAATCTGATCTTAAATAAGCGTTAATTAAGCTATTATTTCGTATATGTTACTTAGTATTTTAGATATCTATAGAGTGTCTTCTAGTATTATTAGTATTAGCGTATAAAGCTTTAAATCAAGCTTTAATAACATAGCTTCTAGGTTATATACGACTAGCCTAGCCCCTTTAAAACTTACGTAGATGTTATCCTTTATAAATGCTTTATAAAAAGCTACTTTAGACGCTAGAAGAAAGGTTTCTTTAGTAATATAATTAATATAATTCTGTACTAAGCCTAATATCTTAGCTCTATACGCTTGATTTAATAGCGAGAAGTAGACTATATTAAGCAGCTGTAGTAGATACGATAAGTGTAGAGGTATATAGAGAGTAATAATATTTAAGTCTTTATAAAGTTACTAGAATTTAAGCGAGTTATAGCTTTTATAACTATTAACAATTAATAAACGATATCCTCCTATACTTTATACCTTTATATACTTGTTAAAATACTTTAACTATATAACTCTAAGCTTATTATTTATCTAGCTATTGTTACTAACCTTAATTACCTAATTATATAGTATATATATATCTTAGTACTAAGTAGAAATAAGTACTTTACCTACGAATATAATAAATAGCAGGATTATCTATTCTATTATATAACTCCCTAAATAACTATAACCTACTCGCGATTACCTAGCTAAACTTGCTTTTACTTCTTATACGTTTCTAAGCTTATAATAATAAGTTAAGACGGAATAACTCTTATTATAAAGCCACTTTCGTTAAAGTTATAAATATCCTTATCTTAAATACTATATTTCTCTTTAATAGACTATATAAGCGTAAACTATAGGCTAATAACTCGTAGATCCTTAGTTAAAGCTCGCTAACGATTATACGAACGACTCTATCGAGTTTTAAGCTTAGATATACGTTTTATAAAGTTATCTAGCTAGTTCCTACCTATAGGCTTTCTGTTACGCTCTCTTAGCAGATTGTTAGCTATATCTTATATTATATCCCTTATAGGCGAAAACCCTCGCGAATCCAACTCTAATATATATCTAACTATTGCCTCCTCCTCTGGCTTTGTAAGCTTTTTCGAACTAGACTAGTAATCGCGTCGTAAGAGCTTTCTAGCGCGTCGATCGAAGAGAGTCTTTTAAGGAATATAGTAAATCTTTACAGCGCTTCGTTCAGTTAATAACGCGTTGTTTTCGAGTTCTTAGGTTACTAAAATGATATTAGCTTCTTAAGAAGGTAATTAAACGTTGTAGTGTTAAGCTATTATGATTTAAAGGTAGTATATAGTACGCGACGAGGAAAGTGGGCGACCCGCTTATGTAGGCGACTCGCTTGTGAAACACGTTAAGTAGTATAGTTTTAGGATATAAACTAAAGGATTTAGCGTATATATTACTTAGATAGTAATCTCTTTTAATATTGCTTCTCTTTATACGTGGTTTAGCTTGAATTAGCCTTATAGATCCTCTGCGTAGTGGATTTAGGTATCTCTAGTTCCTTGAAGATCGCGTTCTAGGATTTTCTATCTACTTGTATTTAGCGTACTCTAGCGCGCTTTAGTATAGACCAATTCTAGCCAGGTTTATATATAGTAAAGGGGGAGAGGATTCAGTCTATAATTTTTAATTTAAAGAGTTTTAGTTGAAAGGTTGAATTATAGTAGGTTTTTAAAAAGGGAGTGTTGGAAATTAAGGTGGGGGGTCATCTCGCTTAGGGGGGCCCACTAGCTGTGGCCCCAACTCTTATAAAATATTTTTCGTGGCCAGTTGACTGAAACTGCCCAAGTATGCATACAGTCTGACAATTGCCAAGTGTGGCGCTCCATATAATTGGTTATGTAATAATCCAAGGACCTCTTTTGTGCGTCAGGCCAAGTGTATTCATTATAAATCTCCAAATCTGCCAATTCTCTTCCAAACGCAGGGAGCGAAGTATAGAGGTCGTGTATACCCTCATTGTACCTTAGTCTGAAAGGTTCGTCGTCCCACCTGGAGGGACATTACAAAGCCCACCAAGACTTTGGAAAGAATGTATTGTATGGTCCAAGTAATTCGTCGATAGCTGCAGCATTGTACATTCTTTGTTTTAATCGGGAGGCAGACAAATTTTTCGCAATAAATTGTGTTTGGCTTTGGCGCGTGAGTTTGTTTCTTTTCACCGCTAGTTGAAGTACGGCCTGGGCTATACCTAGCTCTTGAACGCTCAATCCCGGTGGCTGGTCTGGTTGAGCTGGTTGTTCAGCTGGTCCTGCGGGTTGCCCATATTGCTGTCCATACTGTTGTCCGTACTGCTGAGGACCTTGTCCAGACAGTCCAGCCTCTTATGCATAGCCGCAATACTGCTGCTGACCTTGTTCTTGTGGATATACCGGTCCAGCCATTCCATATCCTTGTCTAGGCTGTGCAAGCACTTGTTCTTGTGCTGGCCATTCAGTTGGTTCATCCCACAGTTGTTTATTTTTTGCTAGGTCGCGAGCCTTGACGGCATATTGGGGAATTGTAAGGCAGAATGTGTCTATAGCTGCTTCCGTTCTTTCCCTGAAATCTTTGCTCTTTCCACCCCATCTGTATTTGATAAACTTGTCTCTCGGGAGGAAAGTCCAATCATTTTTACGTAAAAATTCAGAGTCTCGAGTTTTTTTGGTAACCATACCCCTCTCCTTTCTTCATGTCCATATTGAAGCCCTTCAACCATGCAGAAAAATATGGCATTCTGTCTGAAACCAATTTCATTTGCGGGGCTCGATCAGGTACTGTTTTTGACTTTCTTGCTTTTGGGACAGGCTCAAGAGGCTCTGAATCGGATAATATCCATAGCAATTGGAGTACTACTCGTTCTTCAAGAATGTACTCATTTCTCTGGTATCCTTGTTCGCCCATGTTGCGAACAGTGGTTTTTTGCGCAAGGCTTAAAAATGTGGTTTTCGTGTTTTAGGGGAGGATGTTTGTTCTGTTCCGTGTTGTTCTTTCGTTGCTGAAGAAGATGGTCGCAAATTTAGACTTTTGAGAATAAGGGAGAACAATGGGTGCTGTGGAAAGCAGATAATAAGCTACAGCGGGGATTCGCAGATATTCGTACGCTCTCTTTTTTACACCTAAAATCACTAAAAGTTACCTTGTTTAAAACTCTACTGTAAAATAAACCTTGACTATTTTTTAAAAGTTTTTAAATATGTCTCTAGAAAATTAAGATATCTTTTCTTTGTAATCTTAGTTTTTCTTCTAAGTTAAACTAATCTTGATTTATTTAGGTTATAGTAAGGTGTCGAGAAAGTTACTAAATTTTACCTGATTTTAGTATAATCTGGTGTTTTCCTGACTCTTCCTACTTTTGCTCTATTATAACTTAAGACCTAGTATATATTTAGTGTATTTGTCTTTGAAGACTACTATTTAAATGCTTGAAATAATCTTAGATATTGTTTAAATATAAAGATAAATATATAAAACGTCTTTCTTAAGATGACTTTTGGTGTAAAAAGGGGACCGTACGAATATCTGCGAACCCCCGCTGTATAGAGTGTCTATCCAATACAAATTACGTCAAACAGTACTATCATTGCCTACTTTGCAAACGAAACTTGGAAATTGTGAAGTAGTGAAGTGTTTACTTCTCGCTTAACTCACTTTTCAATGTCAAGGATTCAACCCCTCTTCTCGTTATTTGTCTCTTTTTTTATTGTCCTCTTCTCTTATGCTTATTCTCTTCAAACATAGCCTTCGTAAGACTTGCGTTATGATCTCATTCTCTGAGAATAATTCTCAGTCTCAATGGCGTAATTGCTCTACAATATCTGAGCTAGCTTCTTTAAATCAGAGCTGCTTCTACAAGACAAAGAAATAAATCTGTAAAGAAAAAGTCTCATATACCTATTAGACTTATCCATTTTTCTCGCTTAAGTAGATCTCAAGACGGGAGACAAGCCACGTGGGTTCTGTAAGGCTATACCTTGCCCGTCGGATATAATCACTGATGCTCTTAATCACTCGATTACAGGACAAACGCGTCAGTTAAAATGCGATATCTTATTCATAGACTGCAAGCAAGGAAAACCTGGAATGCGGATATATCACGTGTCTAAATATCAGCCCCTGATGCCTGCCCTTTCCCTGCCCTTTACGCGCCGATCAAATGTGAAATCACGACTCCACAAATCAACCAGGAAACCACAAGATGCGAGATAGGAAGGAGTTTATCCAACTATTCCAATTACTTTCAGACTCTCGCGCCTAGCCAAGCGCATTTTTGTGGTGCCCGTGAGTGTCCGAATAATTCCAGAGTTCACAAACCGATAAGGCGCCGATGGCAGCGGGCCACCGGCCACAGTTACATCGCCCCGACGGCGAGTGTGATTTTTGAAGAAGTGGCTCTCTTGCTGGTACAGCGGTAAGTACAAAATGCGCTGGAAAAAGGAAAGAAAATAAACACGGTTTTGCTAGGCTTTTTTATTTGCTTTTTTCGGATCTGGTGAACTGGATCGCAAAATTTCCTTTTCCTACCAATTATACAAATCTACTATACAAATATGGGTAGTTCCCCAAGTGAGTGGCTAGCACTCTCATATTCCAAATCAACTCAACCTAAGGCCTTGTGCTAATTCCATGTCAACAGTTCCCGGAGATGACTCTCCCCTTACAATTGAGGATTGGAAGCTTGCACAGGCGACCGGTAACCAACTATCACGGATTCTCAACCACCTCGAGTCACTTGATTCTTCGGACGTTGCGTGGATCTCGCTCGCTTCAAATTATCACGTCTGCCAGCAATGGGAAAGAATCGAACATCGGAGGAACCAGGGCCACGAGCTTCCCTTATACGGCGTACCCTTTGCCGTGAAGGACAATATTGATGTCGTTGGTCTACAAACAACAGCCGCCTGTCCCAGTTTTGCATATAACCCAGAGAAGGATGCATTTGTCGTTCAAACTCTTCAGCGAGCTGGAGCGGTTGTAATCGGCAAGACTAACCTCGATGCTTTTGCAACTGGGCTCGTAGGAACCCGATCCCCTTTTGGGGCTGTTCCTAATACTTTAAACTCAAAATACATATCGGGAGGATCAAGTTCAGGCTCTGCTTCTGTGGTAGCCCGTGGACTTGTTCCATTTGCCCTCGGGACCGACACAGCAGGGAGTGGGCGCGTTCCGGCTGGTTTGAACAACATTATTGGCCTTAAAGCTACTCGTGGGGCGATAAGTGCCAGTGGAGTTGTTCCTGCTTGTCGCAGTCTCGATTGCGTTTCTATCATGGCATTGACGTTGAAAGATACAAGTCTCGTCTTCGATGTGGCTGCTGCTTACGACCCTGAGGATGGGTACTCTCGACACCTGGTCAAAGAACCAATGTTAACTCAAACCCCAAGAATTGCAATATGCAATAATCCCCCATGGTTTGGCGATCATATACATTGTCAAGCATACCTGGAGGCGCTTAAAAAGGCAGAAGTCTTAGGTTGGCAACTTGAGCCTGTCAACTTTTCAACTCTCTTCCAACTAGCGGAGCTACTGTATGATGGACCCTGGGTAGCAGAGCGTTATGCTGCAATCAAGGATTTTGTCAACAAGCCTGGTATCGAGATCGATCCTACAGTTCTAAGCATCATCAAAAAAGCAGAGAACTTTAGCGCTGTCGACTTCTTCAAAAACGAATATCTCAAAGTTGATCTAATTCGCTCAATCGAGGACCAGTTCAAAATATTCGACGCAATTTTGGTGCCAACATCCCCAACAATCCCAACGTTGGAAGAGGTCAGAAAAGAGCCAGTGTTGGAGAACTCACGGCTCGGCCAGTATACAAATTTTGTCAATTTCTTGGACTGGTCAGCACTCTCTATCCCAGCAGGCTTTCGGTGTGATGGGCTTCCATTTGGCTTGACGATAATCTCAACTCGTTGGCAGGAGCAAAAATTGTTTCAGCTTGGTTCGCGAATTCTATCACTTTCCCCACGGAGCCTGGGTGCAACACAAGTGAAAATTGAAGAGCCACCATTTAGCTTGGAATCGCAGGAAGCTACTTCGGGTCACTCGTTGGTTGTAGTAGGAGCTCATTTGAGTGGGCTTTCTCTGAATTATCAACTTCATGAAGCGGGGGCGACTTTCAAAAGCTCGACAACAACAGCACCTTCGTACCGCTTCTTCGACCTCCCCTCTACAAATGGTATTCGGAAACCCGGGTTGAAGAGGGTGTTGGGGAAGAACGAAAGTGGCTCTTCTATTGAAATTGAAATCTGGAAGATTTCTGACAAAGGACTCGGAAGTTTAATGAAGCTAGTCCCACATCCCCTAGCAATAGGATCAGTCGAGACTTTGGACGGATCTTGGTTGAAAGGATTTGTATGTGAGCCATGTGGTCTTGAAATGGCAACAGACATCACCGAATTTGGAGGATGGCGAGCATACATAAACTCCCTCGAGCCACAAGAGAACAAGCAAGCACCCATATCAGTACATGGTACGAAGCCACTTTATAAAAGTATTTTGATTGCCAATCGTGGAGAAATAGCCGTCCGAATCATTTCAACCTTGAGGAAATTAGGCATACGTTCTATTACCCTCTATTCTGCGGAAGATGCCAAGAGTCAACATGTTAAGGAAGCAGACGAGGCATTTCTGCTAGAAGGTGATACTATCGAAGAAACATATCTTTCAGGAGACGCAATTATCAAGATTGCCGAAAAGTCGGGAGCTAAAGCTATTATTCCTGGGTATGGTTTTCTATCAGAAAGTGCTGAGTTTGCCCGCACTTGTGAGGCAAGAGGTTTGACTTGGATTGGCCCAACGCCAGAGCAGATGCAACAACTTGGGCTCAAACATCTTGCTCGAGATATTGCTCGAAATGCTGGTGTTCCATTGCTTCCTGGAACTGGATTGATCAAAGAGGTTGAAAATGCTCTTGAGAAAGCAGAAACAATTGGCTATCCGGTCATCGTCAAAAGCTCTGCTGGCGGTGGAGGTATCGGACTGCAATTATGCGGTTCTCCAAAAGCCCTCAGCGACTCCTTCGAGTCCATGCGTCACCTCGGAAAAACTTTCTTCAATGACAGCAGCATCTTCATTGAGAAATATGTCAGCGAAGGACGTCATGTGGAAGTTCAAATTATTGGTGATGGAAAGGGACGAGTGAAACATATTGGCGAGCGAGATTGTTCATTACAACGACGAAAACAAAAGGTCATCGAAGAAGGTCCAGCGGTTTTTATACCAGAAAAGACACGAAACCGAATGCGAGAAGCAGCTGTCAAACTTGCTGCAAAGGTTAACTACCGAGGTGTTGGAACCGTAGAGTTCATTTATGATCTCGAAAGCAAGGCATTCTACTTTTTAGAAGTCAATACTAGGCTCCAGGTAGAGCATACCGTCACGGAATCCATGACAGGACTTGATCTCGTTGAAGCAATGATACATGTTGCTGCCGGAAATGCTGAATACCTGTTCGAAAACTCAGCGTCGGAATTTCCCATCCGAAAAGTTGCCATCGAAGCTCGTATTTATGCTGAGTCTCCCCTTCAAGACTTCCGTCCGTCTCCAGGCCAGTTACTCGAAGTGTCTTTTCCGGAAGACGTCCGCGTTGACACGTGGGTGAAATCAGGTTCTATCATTTCCCCATCTTATGACCCGTTGCTAGGGAAAATCATCGTCTCTGGCTATGACCGCCCGGAAGCTATCAGAAAGATATCGGCAGCACTTGATGCTACAAAACTTACCGGCATAGAAACAAATCTCGAATACCTCAAAAGAATTGTAGCAAGCGAGGATTTTCTCAACGGGACTTACACAACTACTTCATTAGACAACTTCCAGTTCAAGCAAGCAGTGTTTGAGGTCATCGAACAAGGGCCCTCAACCTCAATTCAAGATTTTCCAGGGAGAGTTGGGCATTGGAATATCGGTATTCCACCCTCTGGACCCATGGACAACTATGCTTTCCAACTAGCCAATCGTGTGTTGGGGAATGATTTGGGTGCTGCTGCTCTGGAATGCGGGTTCTCGGGACCCACTCTTCTTTTCCATCAAGACACAAGTATTGCTGTAGTAGCAGGAATGATATCTGTTAAAATTGAGGGCGTTGAAGCACCACTTTGTCAAGCCATCGAAGTTCTAGCAGGCCAGACAGTCCGAATTGGCAAGATTGAAGAAGGATGTAGAGCCTACATCGCTGTAAGAGGGGGGCTCGATGTTCCCAAAGTATTTGGAAGTGGCTCTACATTCGCACTTGGCAAAATGGGAGGCCACTGTGGTCGCGAGTTACGCACTGGAGATTTGATTCATTTCCACGATTCTCCAAAAGAAACTCTTCCGAAACTCATTGCACAACCACCAGCCTACCATTCTTCGTGGAATGTAAAAGTAATGCCGGGTCCTCATGCCTTCCCGGACTTCTTTTCAAAGAGGTCTTTCGAAGAGTTATTCAATAAACCGTGGAAAGTACATTATAACAGCAACAGAGTGGGAGTGCGTCTAACGGGCCCCAAACCAAAATGGGCTCGGAAAAGTGGAGGGGAAGCTGGAATCCATCCATCCAATATTCATGATGGCCCATACTCAATTGGTTCTATCAGCTTTACAGGTGATCAAGCTGTGGTTCTTACTTGTGACGGTCCCAGTTTAGGGGGATTCATGGTATTTGCCACCGTGATTTCTGCTGAAATGTGGAAAATTGGGCAAATGAAACCTGGGGATGAGATTTTACTATCTCCAGTCACAGCTGCAGAGGCAATGGTTCTGGCCTCCAATCTCCAAAATTCGATCAAAACTCTAGAACCGCTAAAAGAACTGCCCCTCGAAACAGAAATCTACGATCCGGTTCTAGCAATTGTTGGTACTGGGAAGGAAAAAATTGTCTATCGGCAAGCTGGTGATACTGCTCTCCTCCTCGAATTTGGTGATGAAGTCTTCAATATCAGGACTAGTTTCTACATCTTTGCAATCATGGAAACCCACAAAAAGACCCCCATCACCGCGATTCTCGAGCTCACGCCGGGTGTACGATCGCTCCACGTATCATACGACCCAACCATCCCCCAAACGTCAATATTATCTACCCTTCAGGGACACACAAAATCCGCCTTCCCGGCCAATTTCAAAACAACCATCCCCTCTCGAACTTTCCACCTCCCCTTAGCGTTCGAACACACCTCAACCTTGGAAGCAATAACGCGTTACTCCCAAACAATTCGTTCCCAAGCCCCTTGGGTACCGAGTAACATCGATTTCCTGCGGCACATAAACGGTCTCCCTTCCAAATCCTCCATCAGTGATACTATATACACCACCGAATTCCTCATCCTAGGTTTAGGAGATGTATTCCTCGGTTCTCCTTGCGCCATACCTCTCAATCCACGAAATCGACTTTTCGGAATGAAATATAATCCCCCTCGTTCCTTTACACCCGAAGGGAGTGTGGGGATCGGAGGTCAGTATCTTTGTATATATAGCATTGAATCTCCAGGTGGATATCAACTTGTGGGGAGGACGATTCCGATTTGGAAACGGTTTTCTGGGGAGGAAAGACAGTGGATGTTTAATGTTTTTGATCGTATTTGTTTTTACCCAGTTGGGGAGAAGGAACTTGACGATGTGAGGGAAGCTGGGAGGGGAGATGAGTTGGTGAGAGTTGAGGACGGGGTGTTTGATTTAGAGGCTTATGAGGGGTGGTTGGAGGAACATAGGGCAGATATTGAGAAAGTGACTGCGGAGAGGTGGATGGTGTTAAATCAGTCAGATGGTGTTGCTGAAGCTATGCAGCCTTTGCCAACATCGAATATTGTTGAGAATCAAGAATCTTTGGGTGATTCTAGTAGTGGTACTATTATACGAGCCGGGATTGCGGGGAAGTGTTGGAAGTGTGCTGTTAGTGTTGGAGATGCTGTTGAAGCTGGTCATATTTTGGTGAGTGGTTTTTCTTTTTCTTGTTCTCGGAGCACTACCTAAAGAATTGTATAGTTCTGGATTGAAGCCATGAAGATGGAAATCAAGATACCCGCACCGAGTGCTGGAGTTTGCACATCCGTCTTCGTCAAAACGGGGGATATACTTGGAGTCAACAGCCAACTAGCCGTCATATCTCCTTCTTCTCTTGAGAACGAGGGGGTTTGACCTACGAATTAATTTTCCTTCATATTTCATGATTTAGTTATTCTTCCTTTTGTTTCTACATACGCCGTACCAAACAAACATCAAAGCCCACAAAATGAAGTGTCCCATCACACATGTTCAAATTGAAGCACCAATTTATTCCCTTTTGGCCCTGCGCTGAAACCTTCGTCTTGTTCGATTCCTTCCGCGTCGACGATGGCACTCGTGTAATTCGTATATATTGCCGCGATGGCGTGTTTCATTGCTATTCATCAACGTTAGTTTCGTGGCCCCTCGCTCATTTCACACTCAACCGTGTTATCCCTGTTTTTCCTATTCATTTCCTTGCCCCCTTGAAACCACAAAACAAAACAGCAAAGGAAGAGTTTTTCAAAACTCACACAACGTAGCAAAATTCCTCCCAACACACATCCTTCCCCCACTACTCCACCCCCAAAACCATCTCCTCATCTCCGCCAACTCCTCATCTGTAGCATCCAACCACCTCTCCGGTCTCCATTCCTCCGGGTTAGGAAAGACATCAGGATTCATATGTAAAACCCCCGCATTAGATTGCACCTTTGTTCCACCCGGTATCCCCTCATATCCTGCAAGTGTACATCCCTTCTCGGGAGTTATTCGTCGTTGACCACCAGGAATTACGGGCCAGAGACGCATAGTTTCTTGGAGTATGGCGTCCAGGAGAGGGAGGGAGGAGGTAGTTTTTGGATCCGGAATAGTGGAGTCTTGGTTGGGGAAAGTGAAGGAAGGCGAGAGGGAGAGGAGTTCGGTGCGAAGTTTGGATTGCAGGTCTGGACGGAGAGAAAGTTCGTAGTATACGTATGTCAGTGTGATACCACTTGTTTCGATGGCTGCTGCTTGGTTGTCGAACATCTCGCTTGCGATTTCTAGGCGTCTCTTTACTCTCTGTTCGTGTGTCAAAACTGTGCGCTCGCCATCCATTTTCGAGTCGGAATCTGCTTTCTCCATCGCAGAGCGTAGTTGGTCGTACACTATCGGCATATTCCCAGCTTCTACAAGCCCGTCTTGGGAGAGAAGTCTTTCCGCTCCATCACAACGTCCAAGATTCCACCTCTCAAGCGCCTCAATCGACTCATCACACCATTTCGGCACAAGTCTAACCCCAAACCGCCTCAGAAATTCTGTAACTCCCGGCTGTTCTGCAATCCAATAAAGATAGGGTCTCGTAGCAAAGAAGTGCTTTAGATACCATTCCCTTTCCCTTGTATCTTGCAGAAAATTACTACCCCTCTCACGACCGAATTGGTAGGAAGTGAAGAAATCCATGGAGTATGCGTAGTTTAAACTCAGTACTTCGAGCGGAATTTTTGTGTCGGAGCTGTGCTGGAAGAGAGGGAGGAATCTGGTGTAGAGGAGGGAAACGGAGTTGGAGTGGATGGAGGGGGATGAAAAGATGTGGGATTTGGAGTAGATGTTTGTGACCATTCTTTTGCGGGCTGAGTGGGGTTCTTTTGCGATTGTTGTGAACATGTTTTTTGTTCTGATTGGTGTTTAGCTTTAAGATCGAGTTTCATGGGATGAGAAATAACTTCATAGAATGAAAGAGCAAACGAACCCATCGTAAGCGGTAAACCTCCTAGGATAATATTCCGTTCTCTCGAATCCACCTCCAAATATCGTTTTTATCCCCTCCTCATAACAGTTGACACTTAATTCATTAGGACCCAATCGTAGAATAGGTCCTTTCTCTTTGTGTAAGCGAAAGAGAGTTTGGTTCTCGACATTGGACCAGCGGATGTAACTTATCCAGAGGGAGGAGACGTGACATGATAGATGTGCTGGAGGAATTTTCGAAAGAGGAGAGATGAAAAGAGGCTGTATCAGGAATTTGTAGATTATGATCGTGACGAGGATTGTGAGGCCGAGGAAGGAGATGTTGAGGAGTGCCATGATAGCCTACTTCTCGAATCAAGGAAACCGTGTCGCTATAGTAGAACCAGGATTGCGAAAAGGTTGTTTCTCGTGATAGTACAGCAGCCAAATCCCAGCCTCGAATCGTCCAAAGAGGGAAAAAATGGCGTTTAGGTTTAAAAAGCGGGGGACTGTCCTGCAGAAAACGTAACCTCCGTCTACCTAAAGCTCACTGGCAAGTCCAAAATGCTACAATATATTTATTTGCATCAAGTACTCAAGAACCAGAAGGATGAAATTAGATCCAGAAGATCTAAGGTATCTTTTCAATGAATTCACAAAGTATCGAGTCCCAACATAGATCACAGACCACAACTTCCCGCCTCCTATCTCAATGTAACCCTCCTTCACAACCCTTATCACACCACACTTCCTATGGCCAAGTTTCACGCGGTAAGCATGCGCAATGCCAGTTGGTGCATAATACCCCACGCAACCTCTTGATAAGTTTGGTAATAAGCAAATATTGATTTGAGCCCGATAGCGGGGTAATGACGATACTTCCCGGGAAGTGGTGAGGTTCTCTTGAAATAGTGGACGATAGCAGAAAGCAAAAATCAATAAAAGGAGACAAAAGCGATGAAGTTCAAAAACAACAGATCCAATTTCTCACGGTAATTACAAACCCCAAGTTCGCGAAGCAATTACTATATACCTCAAATCGCGAAACCCAGAATTCCAGAATGAAAGACACTGCAGTTATCAAGTAAAGGAAACTTTTCCTAAAACCAACATCCAACCCCCAAAGTCCAGTGTTTTACTCACTCACTCACTCCCCAGCCCCCTCCTCTTCATCTCCACAACCGCAAACGGATTAGGATAAATACTCCCCTCCGCCAACAAATCCCCCGGCCTCTCCATCCCCCCCTTCCCCCCACCTTGAAATCTCAACTCCCAAAACCTAAGCAATTCAATCAAAAGAAGTTTAATCTCACTACTCGCAAAGAAGCGTCCAGGACACGCATGATTCCCATGTCCAAAACTCAACGAATCCGGTGCCGTAGTAACGAATTGATGTTTATGCTCTTTCCTCAGCATATTCCTCAACTTGTAGAAACGGAGACCGTCGAATTCTTCGGGGGGCGAATAAGAAGGGGGGTTGTAGGCGGGGGAGTAGGTTTCGGATGCGGTGGAGAGGTTTATACTCCAAAGCGGGAAGGCGAATTTTGTTCCTGCTGGGAGGTGGTGGCCGGTGGAGAGGGTGAGTGGTTTTTTGGTGATGCGTGCGTTGCCAACTTTCTTGCGTTAGCATTATTCGTTTTATGAGGGAGGGCGGGGGAGAGGAGGGGGGAGGAAGAAACTTACGGATTCCAGCTGGTGATAAACGCTGGGATTCTTTCATGAAAGAGTCTAGTTTTCTGAGCTTGGGGATGCTTGATTTCTTAAAGTTTCCCGTTCCGTCGCGGGTGGTTTCGTAACCGTCTTCTTTTAGGACTTGGTTGATTTCGTCCCGTAGAGGTTGGAGGTATTCGGGGTGGACGAGGAGGTCGTAGATTATTTGGCATGCTGCCATGGAGGTGGAATGGATTGCGACGAAGGATACTTTAATACTCGTTAGCAAGTGAGCACGAGGGGGACGTAGCTTTGAAAAACTCGCAAGTCATTTGATTGTGTCCCATAACAGTTGGATTGTACTTCTCGCTCTCCTTGGTATGTGAGAGAATCCAACCTATGAGAGCACCCTGTTGATCCTCGGCTCGTTCTTTAGACTTCCCAAATTGCGCTTCAGCGATCTTCTGCTTGATGATAGGAGCCAGCAGTTCCCCAGCTCTTGAATTATGTCTTTTCACCCTCCGTATCGCAGACGAAAAAGGTGCCACGAACGGTCGAAGAAAAATATTCCACTCCCGGATGGCATCTGAAGCAGCCACCGCGTCCTGTGTGAAACTAATACTTGAATGAATCCATTCCTCATTTCTACTCAAAGGTAGACCAACGAAAAGACGACCACTCATAAGAGTAACAATTCGAGTAAGTGCTGGATAAATAGGGACGGGTTGCCAATCGGCACAAGGACCTAGAGACTGGTCTAGGGCATACTTGAGTTCGTCTTGGAGACAGTCGAGAGCTCCGTTGATATTTCTCGTTAGATCGCCTTTCAATGCGGCGAGCATCTCCAGTCTTTCGTCTCCGATATTAGTGTATCTATAATTGAAGCCATCTCTAACGATCTGAAAGAATGATACTTCGCTCTCTGGGAGGTTCCTGACTTCTTCTAGTACGCATGGTGGGAGGATGACGATTGGTGGTTGAACTGGCAATATATATGGGGAAGTAGGGTACTGGTTAAATTCAAATGTCAGTAACTGGAGATTCTTCTAACCCTGTAGTAGTACGGGGTTCTCATTGGTACCTTTGATGAACCTTCAAGCATGTCACTCTTCAATTCCCCAGCAACAGCTCTCCCGACAACCGGAAAATCAAGACGAGTTGCCCGACGTTCAACAACATAGCGAATAAGTAAAGCTACAGCAGAGAAAATTCCAATACTAAAAATAAATTGAGACTCCGTGTTCAATCCATGTCCAAAGCATAGAAAACAAGACATGATTAGGGTGTCGGATCAAATAATTAGTACGCTTAAACGTTTTTGGTGTTGAATAGGATACGTGGGAGGTAACATCCAAGTGGCCATTATCAGATAGAAAGACAAAGAGTAACCTCGGCTTGAGAGTAAGCTTGAGGATATATCCATAAACAAATAGTAATAGGATTACATCCACACTACAAAGCATTTTTCGGCCGTTCTGGACCCTAGAAGAACAATTGTAAAAAGCGCCTCTTCTACGCCAAGGATACAGAGAAAGCCACTGGAATATAACGTGCGCAATGTCAAGATATACAGCGAAGGGAGGTAAAACGAACATACAGAAGTGCAAAAAATCGAACTGGAGAAGGAGAAAGGAGCAGTCTAGGAAACCAGATAAATTTGAACGCAATGGGAGAGCAAGACAATTGCTACTTAAATCAAGTTGGGCAGGGGCCGCTATGGCCTGGCCTTTGGTTTGGGGAATACTGGCGGTACCGTTCCCAATTCTTCATCATGGAGCCAGAAATTACTCTGTTCGCGATCTCGAGTCGAGACGTTCTTGCAAGATGGCCTCTTTTGCGATCAATCATCGCTCCTCTAGATAGCTTCACAACCAAAACACCGAAACAGAGCAGACAGACACCTTGGTGAGACAGCGCTTTTGAGCATGGGAAGGGTGATGATAACTGACTGAAATGTTGATAGACAATGAAGTAATGGTGCTCGGAAAAGTCCCGTGTGGCTGAAATCTCACGTGTTTTTCAGCCACATCTTGCGTCTAGAATTTCCAGAAATGTTCATCTCAAAGACTCAATCTTTTCATCATCAACAGACAATACTAACGGGTCTGCCAACGGGCTTTGCTCGACCCAATGACAGCTTCCTGTTACTTCGTGTCGAAGCCTCTTTTCTTTCAGACACATGGTGTAAGACTTACATGTTGCTCTTCAGCCCAATCGGAGGGCGATCTCCCAGCGGAATGGTCAATACCTTTGTCAACGGCTCCTCCCTCTCGACGTCCACATCGACGACGGCCTCGAGCAATATCTTCTTCTCGTGCCCTTATGATTCCGGAGAGAGTTGAAAGTGACGCTCGAGATATTCGTTCTTGGGGCTCTGGCCATCCTTCGACTTTGAATATTATAGACAACTCAATTCAAACTGTATGGCTTCTTCGGAGATTTCAGACAACCATCCTTGCAATGGAAATCAAGCGTATCGAATGTTCCCGCCGAGGGGGTCTTTCGAGAGCGCGCGACGGGTTGTTTCGAGGTTCAAAGTCGGAGGGGAGGGAGGAGCGACCTCACTCTCCTCGTTCCTTCCTCGGACGAAACGTTCCCATACCCAACAACAGTGACGGCACTGAGAAGTCCTTCCCTTTCAACTTGACCTCGCGCTGCTACGATAAGAGCAAGAAGGGAAGGCACAACATCCAGAGTATACCTGCCATCAACTTTTCCTTTGTGGATTTGGCGGGACAAATGTAGTGCCGCTCTTACCCCCGACGCCAATAACCGAAAGATGCCGAATATCTTTTCTTGTCTGAGGTCTAGAGTAAATCCCAATCTCGTACAACTGATTTAGTGTTTCTAGATAATTTAGTACCAGATTGTTCAATAGATTTTGTTCAGAGCACAAGGGAAGGAACCTCTTTCGTCGAACAAGATCAAATTGGACTTGGCTTAGTTGAACGAAAACTGGCATCGCACTGTTCTAGTCTTGGCCTCCATCCTCAAATTATCTCGACTTTCGAAAGTTGATTGTCCCATACCCAATGTATGGGAGGCCGAGAGAATTTGTTCCTATCCCCATAATCAGGGCAGAAAACTACAGCTCTGTCGAGTCATCATATTCCCCAAAAGCACCCTCTCATTTCTAATTTGCTTCCAAACGTCGTGCAAATCGTCTCCAGACCTTTGAAGTTATTGACGAAGCACATGTGTTCTGCCTCTCTGTCGCGCCAATATTTTTCTCGGCCACGCGACAGCCGAAATGATAAGCGTCTTCCACTCACGTCAGCTGTTCCCCTTCTCAAAAATCAACCCACAACTCCACACAAGATCACCCCGAAAACACCGAGAGGGGAAATAAATTCCATTCGCTACGGCAGTTGGTTGTTATTCTTGGTTTTACGTTAATGTTACTCGGGTTCGGCGTTTTTAGGCTTACGCCACCAATGCTTGTTTTAGTGTCCGTGATCTTTTGTATGGAACTTCATAGCATACATTAGGTTCGGTCTGGGATTTGTGATCTAAAACCATGGTATATCATGACAACAGTTCGCTGGCGATTCTGATCTTTGCTCTGTACTTTTGATTGGAGGGACATTGCCAAACCTGTGCGTTTTTCTGGGCAAGCTGTTTCTGGAAGGTCGTCCAAGGTTTTGTGCTCGCTTCTTACTGCAGGTGAGAAAGTTACAATGCACGTGCGAGGGTATTTAAAGAGCCCAAGACCTCAGTGAGGGTTGCAGTATGGTCTTTTTTGATGTTGGCCAAGAGGCTCTGGCATTCGACGATTCAAGCAGTTGTAATTTGAAAGGATGGCAAGTTGTGCCTGGTGGGTGCTTTGGTATGCTTTGCCTCGGCTTAGACCCCTCTTCGTCTCACCAGAGGAAGTCCCTTGATCTTGAATCATTGCAAAAGCATTAGTTCAGACGTAAATGTCAGAAAGACAAGAGTGGGAAGAGCTAGTTATACTCGACCTCTCTCCAACATGTACTTCGTTACAAGGGGTAGCTAATGTCCACTTTAGATCATGGGACAAAGTCCCTCCTCACAGCAACATGTCAGACGCTTGAACCTGTTAAAATTTTCACGTACCTGAATGATTCCCACAGTCTCATGTTCTTGTCTTCTGAGCTGGACAGCATATTCACTCTTGACGCCAAGTAATGCGGGGTATGGGGTATTAAATCATTAAAATTGGAGATGTCTGTCCTTGAATATTAGAGAGTGAATTGGAGTCTCGGTGCAATTGTTGCAGGTGGATTCATTTCTTTGGCTTGGTACGAATCCCCTCCTCGTGGTCTATAAAACCGCACCCTCGTGTCCTCGACTCCTCTTTTGCAACTTCACCAAATATTTGTCCTTCCTTCACGATACTAACATACAACCTTCTAGTTCTTGCAGTTTCGTCGCTTCGTATCTTTGGTTTCTCTCTTGCTGCTTTCAGCTAGTCAGCCTCTCTAGTCATGAAGCTCCAAAAGATTGTTGCGGTCTGCCAGGCCTTTTTGGGAGTTGCCTCATCGGCGACGATCTTCAAGCCCAGCAGAGCACCGGCCATACCTCTTGCTGGTATGCCCATCCAACAACACACTTAAAGCACCGTATCTAACTCTATCAGTCAAATCACCATACATGAACACATGGCTCGAGGTCGGTAGCGGAGGTAACGGCGAACTTGCAGGAAATTGGCCGTAAGTAACGCCAAAATTGGAGAGGAGTATCTTGCTAACAACCTCAGACGTTTCTGGGCGTGAGTCAAATTTCGCAGCCTTATCGTTCTAACTAACCATCACAGCGGCCCACAACCAGGAGATGTCGCAGGGGATGCAGGTGCCGTCACCGGCTGGGCAGGTATCATCAAAGTCGACGGTGCAGCCTACACCTGGATGGGAGCACCGCAAATCGATGGAAACTTCCCTCCCTCCGTAACCCAAACCAGTGTCGAGTTTACATCTCAAAGCTCAATATTCACTTCGACCATCGCCGGAAAGATTGCCTTGAATGTAACTTTCACATCACCAGTTACACCAACGGATTTCCAGAGGCAATCGATTATTGGTACTTATCTCACGGTTTCAGCTGCTACACTTGATGGTGCTACGCATGCAGTGCAAGTTTATGCTGATACTTCTGCTGGTACGCTTTTTGGTCTGAAATAACCAAGGTATCGAGAGCTGACTGGATTTAGAATGGGTTTCTATTCACGCCACTGATACCGTTGAATGGAGGTTAGTACGAAAGCCTTCACATATGAGTAGATACTGATTGAGCTAGCTTCTCGGACCAAAACGGAGTTCTTTCTCATGCCTCATGGCGCCAAGTCCAAAGCGAATTTAACGCCGACTATCCTGATGACGCCGCACACTGGGGTAAATGGTATTGGAGTACTGGAGCTGGTCCATCTGTCACATATCAGTCTGGTGGACATGTGACTGTCCGTAGGAATTTCTTGAACCTTGGAAGGCTCCCCAATGCCCAAGACACAAACTTCCGAGCCGTCAACGATGACTACCCTGTATTCGGCTTTTGTAAGTTCCTCCAGCCTTCGGCAATTGAAAGGCGGCTAATAAACTATAATAGCCAATGATCTTGGACTTGTTGGAGCTGTTCCTTCTAAAGTGGTTTTCACACTTGTTCATGCACAAGAAAATGCTGTCAGCTTCCTCGGTGCTCAAGGCATTGTTCCAGTCCCATCGTTATGGACAAGTTGGTTTGACTCAGATGCAGCTTTGGTAGATTCATTCCACACCTTTCCGTTATGAGATGTTGACTTCTACTAGGTCGAATTCTTCCACAAGGACGTCGGCAGCGTTTCAAGTGCAATCGACGACAGAATTGCAGCGGACTCCCTCCGAGTTGGCGGTCAAGACTACCTAACAATCACTTCTCTCTCAACACGTCAAGCCTTCGCTGCTGTCCAACTCGCCGGCACAATCAAGAAACCTTATTTGTTCCTTAAGGAGATTAGTTCAAACGGTAACAGCCAAACCGTCGACGTTCTCTTCCCCGCCATCCCAATCTATCTCTACACCAACCCAACTCTCCTCAAACTCGTTCTCGACCCCTTGTACGAGAACCAAGAATCAGGACATTGGCCGCATACATACGCGATTCACGACCTAGGAACCCATTACCCACAAATAATCGGTCATCCAGATGGAAATGCAGAAGAGATGCCAGTAGAAGAATGTGGAAATATGATCATCGCAACCTTGGCATACTCCCAAAAGACCTCCGACACAGCATACCTCCAAGCACACTACCCCATCATGAAACAATGGACCGGCTACTTGGTTCAAGATTCTCTTATTCCCGCACACCAACTCTCCACCGACGATTTCCAAGGTCCTCTCGAGAACCAAACGAATCTCGCACTCAAAGGAATCATCGCCATCGGAGCAATGGGCAAAATCGCTGAGACGCTGGGTCAAGTAGATGATGCGAAGAACTTTACCGCTATTTCTAAGGATTATATCACGAAATGGTTGGACTTTGCTATGACTTACAATGGTGGTCTTCCACATACCAATCTTGCCTATCAAGATCCTACTTCTCATGGTAAGTATCATTTCATTTCCTTCTCAGCCCCCTCACGACTGAATCCCCTTTTTCTTACTCGTGGTTTTTAACTAGGTCTTCTCTACAACATCTACGCCGATCGTCTCTTGGATCTCAATTTGGTCCCAGCTCCTGTTTACCAGATGCAAAACGATTGGTACCCAACCATCGCAGAGAAATACGGCGTCCCACTCGATACCAGAAACTTCGTAACAAAGTGTATGTTCCTCCCCTTCCCCCTCCCCTTCCCCTTCCCTCTCCCCATCTCCATCTCCAGAAAACCAAACTAACACTCCCCCTCAAGCCGACTGGGAAATGTGGACCGCAGCAGTCGCAAACCCCCCCACACAAGAAATGTTCATCTCCAAGCTGGCAACCTGGCTAGCCGAGACACCAACCCATCGGGCATTCACAGATGTCTACGAGACGCAGAGTGGAGAGTATGTTGATGTTCTTTTCCCACCGTGCTCCTTTGCTTTCTTTTCCTGGCATCTCGCTAACGACTTCGAACCGTAGAGCCGCGCCGTGGAAGTTCATTGCCAGACCGGTTGTTGGGGGTCATTTTGCGTTGCTAGCTTTGCCTTAGGTCTGGGTAGTTTGTTGTCTTTGCGTGATTCTTTGGAAACAAATTACGTCAGTATTTCTGCATACTGATTTCGCTTTCGTTCCTCGTTTTTTTCGTTCCTCGTTTCTCGAATGAGGTCAGCATGGCTCAGTTTAAGGATGGCATTGCGTGGAGCATTTGAAGGGAAGGAAAGTACTTGATACCCCTTTCGTTTTTTGCAAATTCGCGCGTTCGATGGTTTAGGTGAGTTCGATGGGTTTTGGTACGTATTCATTTGCATTTGATAATGGCCGTTGAGAGGGAATAAGGGAGGAATCCAATAAACGGATAGATAAACCTAGCCTAATGTTTCTAATATCTAAATTAGAAGGTACTTGGTTTTCTTTTCAGAAGCACCCGTTTTCATTTGATGATGTCATGATTTTAAGATGTTAAGGTTATATCCCACCTTACACCTAACCTACCTTCATTCGCTAGTAAATTCTCTAATGTAAGTCAACTCCCAAAGTAACTCCAGAATATCAATGTTTAGAGCAATCAAACCCATATATAACCGAGGGACGATGGGCCTTCGTCGAAGAAATCCAAGAAAATTCCGGTCATTACTTTTACTAAAAATCCGTGAACTGTCTCGCCATTGTGCTCCAGGGACGCAATAAATTATTCTATTCCAAACTATCATCTAATAAACCATTACATATCTTTTATATCCTAACCAATTCGAATAATAACACTCTTTAAAACAATATACGCGAGCGTACAGCATTCGCAGATGAAGAAATTCATGCCAAACTCTTTACTCCAATCCTCCTTTTCATCACCACACAAGGAAACGAATACCAACCGAACCTATCCTCTAGTAACTAGACAGCAGATACAAATCTTCTCTCAATTTTACTCTTGGAAGTAAGATACAAAGACGACGCAAGTTTTACAGAAGAACTTCGGGTCTGTCTCTATAGGAATCAAAATCTCCCTCGCCTCTCCATCGCTACATGGGCAAGGTACTCAAACTTTCACCGTCTCCAAAATTTCGCATGCAGTAATACTACACCTCGCGGAAGTGGCGAACATCTCATGTAACCTCGGTTATGGACATAGAAAGCGGATCCTCCAAATCTCACACCACACTGCACCATGCACACAAAGCCCGAAACCCATCATCTCATCCCAAGACTTTCGGAAGATATTATCAGCTGACTCAATCACACCCAAACTCAAACACCATAAAACACATTTTGCGAAAATTATTATCAACTTATTCGATTGACTACTACGTTATCTCCCCTTCCCTTTTCTCCCCTTCGCTCGCACTTCCCTGCGCTTCCCCAACCCCGTACTTGTACAATCTCCACCACCCCACAAACGAAACCAACCAACCGAGGCAGCTGCATCGAGAAAATGTGTATAGTAAAAATAAAAAAAGTAATCAACCACCCTCAATACGTGATTCTTTTGTTGTTTGTTTTGTTGCACTCCCCGTCCCCGAACCCTTCCCATTCATTCCCTCCCATACTCCACACCCCATCAAATCTAATGTAGTAATAATCTTTTTCTTCTCAACCGCCCCCCCCCCCAGCCCAAGTCGCAGGCAAATACACAGTAAAGTAGTAGAAGGCAAAATCCTTCTTTCCAAATCCGCCCCCTTCCACGAACTGTTCTCTCTCGCACACTCTCGGTCGCCTCAGGGAAAAAAAAAAGGGAGAAAATATTAGGGGTATGGTTTTCCCACCATCCTGCCTTCTGATCTTTGCGCTCTCAATGGTATCCAGATAGATGAAGGAAAAAACAATTCATTCCCGTTGTTGTGTTGCCACCTCTCCCCGGACATTTTAGGTTTCCAGGTAATAAAGGTGGTGGTAAAAAAGATTCCCCCGCAGACGCCATATGATACAATGCGGTGAACCCCGATTCCATCTGGGATGATGGCATGATTGATGCAAATAGGAAAAACAAAAACAGAAAAAGAAAAAGAACACACTCGCTGATGTCTTCATTGTATGAGACAAAATAAGATTATGATTTGGCTGTTCCAATATCAAAATCGCAGGCGGCCCGAGAAACCGAACCATCATGTGATCATTGAAAATTAAATCACGTGTTGTAATGTTCTCCTGATGAGGATTCGGGCTGAATTGTCGGGCGAGACAGATAACGCTTACACTTTGTCCCCAATTCTTAGGATATTGTTTCGCTGCTTCCTGGGCTTCGTTTTCTCTTGACTGACTTTCGTTGTGGGGCCTCGTCATCGTCATCAGAAGGACCTAATTCGCGATTCAGGTACTTTTGCAAAGCCTTCAAAGTTCTCATCTCCATCTCCGGGAGGTTCTTCAAAGATTTCAAGGGCTGATCGAGGTTTGTTGCGTCTGGTACAGCCAACATATCAAGAACAGGTTGAGGAGCATGATCCTATCATATTTAGTCAGCCTGGCACGCGGATTGCGTCATGAGAGACGGAGGATGAAACGAGATTCATCTCATTATTACTTACCAGCAAGGCCTCGATGAGAGTTACGGTACCGTCCCTGACATCTGTTGCTTTAGTAGATAGAAGAGCCAGATTGAGGGCGGCCTGCTGTTCAGCAATAGTTCGGGTATTGTAGTCGGGCACATTTGGTGATGGGATGTTTCGGTTGAGGAAACCTGATCGGGAAATACCACCGCCTTGCCCCTTGACTCTGTGACGCACGTTAGAATATGTTTCAGCCTGAAATGAGTAAAACATACTTGGAAATGAAATCGAGCTTTAGGCCTTCCTCTGGGAGTTTGTAAACAGTGCCGAACTGTGTCTCCTCGTAGAATCCCTTTGGCTCATCTCCATCACTGGGCGACGTTTCAATCTCAATGTGACCGTTGTTTCTCGTTCCACGTGGGATCGAAGGAATGATAGCCACGGCACCTTTGATCTTTCGCCATCGATGAGCCTGGCCGAGCTTCAGAGGAAGAACGGACAAAACATCATCAATGTGAGCGGGACACTGCCATGGTCTCCCAGCAGGAGGTTCCTTTGCCAACGGGGTTTCCAGACAATCAAGATGCCAGTACAAACCACACGTAGAGCAAGGAATGATCATCCGATTAGGTGGAGATGCTGAGGTATGGCAATGATGGCAGAGAATGGGCTTGCCCTTGGAGTCCTTCGTGCGGTAGTAATCAGGTGCTGCTTCTTCGGACCAGCCTCCCTTATTCCTATATCGAAATTAGACTAATCTTCGCGTTGGAAAGATACTATGCAACTTACTTTGCTTTCGTTGGGGGTGCCGGCTCTTCATACTCGCCTTCAGTACCGGTGACGACTCCCTCGAAATATTCCCGAATATCCTCTGGAAGTCTGAAAGCTCGTGGATTCCTAGACTCAAGATTATAGAGCAGTTCACCAAAAGCAGAATTGGGGTTCTCCGCGTTTTGACGACGGTGGTGGCTGAAATCACAGGTATTGCAGAACCATGATGGTGGGAGATCAGGAGCACCGGCGATCATAGGCGGATCCACGCACTTGAAGTGGAAAGAACGTGTGCAGCCATCGCACAACACGAGCTCGCCGTTGCCATTACAGGCACTGCACTGTTCGTCGTTCTCATCCTGAATCATCAGTCAGTTGTGGAGCTCGTGAGATGTCATGTGGATGATGGATCATGATGGATCAGGATGGAAAGAGAAGAAATGTGGCAAGTTTCATTGGTGATGTGGGGGTCGCATGGTCTGGCAGCGCTCGGCAAGGGCGGAGCAGAGATTGGCATTGCCCCCCGGTACAGACTTCGTAGTCAGAAGCTGACCCGAGTCAAACTCTTGAGCGTGGCCATCGTTTGACAACTAAGATCAAGAGGTTGATGGTAGGAGGATTGGAGAATTATCTCCAAATGAAGAATGAATGAAGCACGCAAATAGAGAACAATAAAATTTCTTACTTTATTCTCCGTGGGACCACCAGACGGGCTGTTTCGCTCACCGCCAGAAGGACCACCTTTCTTCTTTTCGGGCCTGTTGTTGCAAAATCGCATTAGCAGTATTCCAAAACAATTCGCCTTGAAAGATGAAAACACTGTGAGCCGCCAGAAAGAGACTTTCGGCTGGTCGCACGGTGCGACCGCACACAAACTTCCAGGCAGGAAGAAGGATGGCTCTCGGTCGTGGAACCGTGCTCAAGGTGGTAACTTTTGAATGCCGCACGCTTCGAGGGATAAAAATGCTGGAAAAACGAAAATGAATGACTTACGAGTGTTTGGTACGTGGACCCTTTGCCTTTCTGGTAGGGCGATTGCCTACTAAGGGTGTACCAGCACGAGACGTAGACTCTGAGCCAAATGGATGGTCTGGTTGGAAGGAGAGTAAGGTAGGAGAGCTGTTCTCGGAACCATGGTTGTATCGATTTCTCGTCTCTCTGGTGTTGAGAAGGCGCTTTTTGGTCGGACGTCTTGAAGAGGCCGGAGGAACAAAATCACCACCCTCTGAGGCTGTCTCGTCTGCCTGAGGAGGCTGAACTTGATGGCGCTCAAAACTCTCCCGAATTGGAGCTGCATTGGTCTTCTCTCGTGCAGTGCGTTTGCGGAGAATCGACTCCTCGCTCTCTGGTTCTAGCGGAGTGTGATCTTTTTTCTTGGAGATTTTGATCTTAATTCCAGAGGGAGCAGAAGGAAAGTAGGGATTTCTTTCTGGTTTGCTCGAAACAGGCGCCGCATCTTGGACCAGACGAGCCGGCGCCATATCGACTTCGGCGTTTGCACTCGCTGCGTTTGCGTTGTTTGATCTTCTCGTGGCGATGGGGTTAGATGAAAAAGAAAGTTGAGTTGAGGTGGGCGTCGAGGCTGCAGAAGTCGAGGGTCGTGGCACAGTGGAAAAGGTATATGTTTTTGGCCCAGTTTTGTGCTTGGGTGGTTGTGTGGCGGGGATTGGTTGTGGTTGCGTCGACGATTGACGATGATTGTTGTGCAGTTGCAGGGGCTCTTGTGTGGAATGGCGAGAAGAGATGCGAGAACTGGGGAGGTTACTCTGGTCGCTTGCGCTGGCGAGATTGGAACTGGCCCGCGTAGCCCTGATATTGTTGGCCGGCCTTGGGCCGGATGCATTGGGGCCTGTTGCTACTGTTGCATGCGCGGCTTTTCCCCTGCCAGTTTTTTTGCCCTTCTTGCCCTTCTTCCTCCGCGACGAGAAATTCCACTGTCTCGCGACAGCAGGCTGGACCTCGACTCCGTAGGCTGCGTCGTCTTCCATGTCCTCATCGCCATTCTCGACACCGTGATCTCGTCCATTTTCAACGAGAACCGGTGCTGCAGCTCGCTTTTTTCTGCTCGAGCGTGGCGAGGGAATATCCCCGACGGCGCTTGGCAAGCCATTGGAATCAACCAAATCCGTTTCGAGTACCTTTTCATCCACCGATGAGAGCGAAGATGTGCTTGAAAGTGAACCCGACCGAGTCCGAGTCATGGGCGCCGTTGGGGCAGAGACAGGAGGCGATGAAGCGATGGCTGGTGTAGGAGCCGGTGCAGGAGTCCCATTTTGAGTAGGAGTCTCTGGTATCTGGCTGTAAAGACTCTTGTAGGGTTTGACGTTCGCGCTTGTGAAGGAGGTAAAGGCACTTGCGAGTGGGGGGTAGGGCGAGACATGCGTAATATTCTTCTGCTTTTTCAATATATGTGAAATATCGAAATCGTGTGGTGAAGTTGGATTCTGTGAACCTGATCTTGCATGATCAACCAAAGAAGAGACACCAGCAGGCGAGTCGTATGTGAGAGCTGCGCTGACAGCTGATAAAACCGGCCGAGGCGGGGGATCGCTACCATCACCTAGGAAATAATACTCTGCGGTGCGGTCCTTCTTGCCTTCTCGCTTTTTCTCTGACAACATCTTGGTGAACTCCTGGCGCTGCTTGAGAGAAGCTGTGGAATAGTAGTTGGACTCGATCATACGAACGATCCTATCATCGGATCGATGCTCATCATAGAGAGTACGAAGAGCATAGGCGGTAGGGTATCGACCGTAAAGCACAGCTCTCTCCACCGCGGCCTCAATCACCTTATCCGAAGTTTCGAGGTCCACCATTATTGAGTCGTCGTCTTCGATGTCGTCCCAGGCGGCGTCATAAGGAGGGTTGAAGGGCTCGGGCAACAAGCTTCGAGTGTGATTGTGCTCTAGCGGCGATGGTCGAGGTGATTGCGAGGCTGTCGTTGACACGATAGTTGATGCGGCCGCCGAGACGCCTTGATCCAAGGGGTCCTTTTGCAACTTCTCGGGGATTTTCTGAGGTGGACTCGTCTGCTCTCGAGGTGTCTTTGGAGAAAGTGCAGGTGCAGGTGTAGTGGCCTCCGTCTTCGCAGATTGCGACCGTCGTGTTGTTGTAAGAATAGGAGGCTCTGGCGTCTCGGGTGTGGTGGCATTTGAAGCCTCTGATCGCTTCACCCTTCCTGGGCCATCCCGAACCTCACCTCTGCCCGCAGACTTCATCATCTTCGGGGTTGGAAGGGTTCCCAGCGGCGCCATGTTCGCTACCGTCCCTCCTCTTGTAAATCCTGCCTCTGCAAAACTTGGGCGAGCAGCTGGCAGAGCCGGCTCGCTCCACATGTCCGTCAGGGTCTTCTGTCTCGGGGCAGCCTCTGTCATTGTGCTTGGTGGTTCCGAGGCAGCGGTTCCGGTGCCATTTGTGAATGGGCTTGAGTAACGACTTGTTCGTGTCGGTCGCGCTGAAAAGGTGGGAGTTGGCATTGTTTTTACTCGTGGCGTGGTGGTGGTTTTCGGGCTCCCTGGAGTCGCCTCCTCCCTTCAATGTTGCGACGCGCAAAAACAAGCAAGACTAGAAGGCAGTTAGTAAATGCTGAAGACGGGGGTGCAGAATTCAATACTCCTCGGTGACTTGGACCTTGCACGTTTGCTGTACTCGCGCAGTCGAAGGTGATGCGGGAGGGTTTGGTGCTTTTGCTTTTCAGGAGGTTCTCGTTTAAAGGTTATTGGTACTGACTGGCCCAGCGCGCTGGTGGCCCCCGTAGGCCTACGCGAAATTCCCCTTAACCTCACGTGTCGAATCACCTGCAAGGACGCTCAATCTAGACAAACTTTTCAGCTGGCGTTCTTTGTCGTGAAGATTAACTCCAACACTGTTGAGATCTGAAAGCGGCCTCGATGTTTGTTGGATGGTGGTGCGTTGATACGTGTGGTTGTTTGTGTTCTTTCCAAGGACAAAGCTCGGGGAGAAAAGAGAAAACCCTATCTCGCTTAATTCGACCTGTAGCTTTTGGGGATGGTGCATACTACTGAATGGATTTCTTGTTACGTGGGCAGCTGGCATTTCATCATGATTATATCTTGGTCCGATCTAGTACCAGCCATGATGGGTTAACCTGTTAGTGGCTCACATGAGTCATCCTAACTAGTTCTCTTCCCTGGTGGACAATAAAAGCGGCAGTAAATAGTTACCTTGTAGGTTTCAACCTTCTAGAACTATGCACGGTAATTAACCCAATAGTATAAACTGTCCTAATTGAATTACCCTAGAGAAATGAAACAACGAGTGAGGTAGTGTTTCTGCCGCTTTTTCTGTCCATCGCGTGCCAGTCTACCTACATCCCCTATTTTAGGTATCCACTTGGGCAAACGAGCGGTGGATGGTGAAGAGCACGTAGAAAATTCACACAGTTGTGAGAGTTGATTTTTAAAATGTTCCTGCTGGAGAAGATGAAGTAAAACAAGGGAAATCATGACCATGTCAAAGATGAGACACTGTTAGGCGCCAATTTTCGAATTTTCGAATTTTTAATCAACATCCCCTCCCATTTAACAAGCAAGCACCAAAATCCATGTTGGGTACATATTTTTATTCTTCCAGTCGAGAAACGCTATTGTCCCAGCACTGAAAATCCCGAATCAAATAAGATTTTTGAATCGCCCAAATATACACTCTGGTGGGCTGGTCCCCGCTGTTTGGCAACTAACAAAACGCGGCCAGAGCAAATCTTGCTGAACATGCCCCGTAGCAGTGTTGGCAGCAGTATCCAGACTCGAAAAGAATAATATGACCATGAGAAAAACCCCTGGCACTATGGATGGAGGTGATCCCGTTTGCCCAGCCGCATCACGTGCTTTACTCGTCGTCACTGCTCTCCTCTTCCTCAGCACCAGCAGCCTTCTTGGCTGGCTTCTTCTTCTTGTTCTTCTTGGCCTTGGACTCCTTAGCAAGAGGTTGCTCCAAGATTGCGAGGACTTCCTCATCGGTGATTTTCTTGTCTGTCTTCAACTTGGACAAGTCAAGAGCAGGTGGTGCGGCGAGCTTTTGAAGACCGTTTTTGGTGATTGCTAAAACAATGAATTAGTATATACTGTGTAGATAGATAATGATCTCGTATATATCGGCTTACCAATGGTAGTCAATAGTCGGCCGACTGCCTCTCCGTCTTTATCACCAACAACCTCATATTGTCGGAAAACGTTACCACGAACGCACTCGACAACCCCTACCTTGGCATCTCTCTCGTCTTCCAACTGGCGTAAACTGAATGGGAAAGTGCCAAACTTCTTTACAACTTCGTTGAGAATCTTTTTTGAACTTGGTCGCTTAAGGGCGTATGTGAGGGTGGTTCGACGATGCAGAGTGGCTCTGTTCTCAAAGTTCTTGATCTTTCCGGAACCCAAACTTACACCCATCTCCACACCCCAAACATCGCCAACCTCAGGAGTTCCATCACCCTTGGTACCATCACCTGGAGCAAGGATAATCTTCTTCTTTCCTTCAATCTCATTCCGCTCAAACTGCCAGCTGGTGGTGTGTTCGACCAAGTTGCAGTCGTAGCTCTTCACCACCTTCTCGAGAAGACTGGTAATCTTGCTCTGAGCTGGAGCTCTGACTTTGGCAGCTTTAGCTTTCTCCTCATCTGTACCAGTTGCTAAGAGTCCAGGTGGAACCATCAACCTCAAAAGAAGCTCGTTTGCGTAGTATGTAGCCAGCAACAGATCAACGTTTCGACCTTCAGCTGCACCACCGACTATGATGGTGTCGCAGACAATTGTTCCAAAACCATCGATTTGTGCACCTAGCTGGATTTTGACAGCCTCACCTTCCTCCAAAGTTCGTGCAGCTTCGGTTTCATCGGACAGAAGAGGAGTATATGGGGTAACGAATGAGGATGGTGAAACAGTAGTTGGGTGGGAGATTCCTGATCCAAAGTATTAGTAGAGCACTTCTGGACATAGCCTGAATGGCAGGAGATAAAGAATTCACCCTTGACAATCTTCTTTCCACGGTAGACCTTTGAAATCTCCTCTTCCAAGAGTTTGTCTCCCTTCTCACAGATGGTGACGATCTTCTCGCCGGCAACACAGAGGGCAGAGACAGCTTCCAAAACCTTTTGGGAAATTTGAGCAGCGCTCTTGTATTTGGTGAGGGTATCTGGGTTGTTGAGGGTGTAGTCTACAACTCGAAAATCAGTCCTTCTGCTATATTCTTCCCGTTCTGCTGGCAAATAATGGACATTGTGTTGCGGATAGCGGGGTAGCAAACATCCCACCACCTCACACGAGGGGTAATAAAATCGCACATACCGACTTCCTCGACTTCCTTCTTGTCTGCCATGATGCCGGTTTGGAAAGGTATAGATGGAGAAATGTGTGGGGTCGAGTCTTCTCTCTGCGGATGAAGGTTCTGTAGTTGATTCTGCGTAGAAAGTAAGGATGAGGGGGGGACGTTTACGTTTGTGCGGCAGCTTAACGAATGAATGCAGTACTGAGTAGATCCCTGTCGTGCCAGCAGATCTCGAGTTTCCCGTCAACCTGACCTGCGTTTTGGCGGAGAGGAGATTCTCGGCCACCGTAGTTTAGTCAGCATCACAACGCTGCGCAACGCAACCACCATAACCTTGTTACGAGGTTAGGGGATCCAGCTGTGTCGCGACTGCCAGCCCAGTTCCAGTCCAAAATCAAAATCAAAATCAAAATACTCGGCATCTCCCAACCTCCCCTCTCGTTCCACCACCACGCGATACGACTTCAACACTCGTCGCGATCCCATCGCGAATGCGTCTATCATGGCGCCCGACCCTCAAAAGGAATCGGCGGATGTTGATGCGGCCGCGCCTACCAATGCGACCAGCAAAGTCTTAGCCCATCGGGAGCGAACGAAAGAGGACTTGGACAAATATTTACTCGATCAGTATACCAATCGGGAATTCTTACATACCGAAGCTCTCATCGCGGATCAGAACAGACGCCGCAAAGAATACAACCACATCACCAGCGAGAAAGAGGACTATCGAAAGATCCGTCAGGAGTATCGACAGTGGTTTCCTCCCAGCCGCTTGCACGGCGAGGGTTATGCAGGATATGGGAATGGTTTCACAGATGGCCCAACGAAACTTGTATACCCCAATGCGAAGCCACGGCTGGGACACAGAAAGACAGCCAAGCTGCGCGTTAAGCGCAAGGACATGAACCAACAGGCGGAGCAGGTTGAGGAATTAATACCCATACGCATCGAGGTAGACTGGGATAAAGTCAAGCTACGCGATACCTTCACATGGAACCTTCACGACCGAACCGTTTCACCCGAATTGTTTGCAGCTCAATTAGTTGAGGATATGGGGCTTCCACTTCCAGCCTCAACGCCTGTCATGGACCAAGTTTTGCAGCAGTTGCGTGAACAGCTGAACGATTTCTACCCACAAGTATATATAGAAGAAGATGCCCTCGATCCAGAATTGCCATACTCGGCGTACAAAAATGAAGAAATGCGGATACTCATCAAGTTGAATATCACCATTGGACCTCATACCCTGGAAGATAAATTTGAATGGGAGATTAATAACCCTTCAAATTCGCCAGAGGAATTTGCGCAAAGCATGGCCAGGGAATTGTCGTTATCGGGGGAATTTACCACAGCGATTGCCCATTGTATACGAGAACAAAGTCAGTTATTTACGAGAAGTCTGTTTATTGTTGGACACCCATTCGACGGAAGACCTTTGGAAGATGCCGACTTGATCAGCTCATTCTTACCGACTCCTCTCACAACGGTGCTCCGCCCTCAACAGCAAGCCAGAGAATTTTCGCCGTACCTGTATGAGGTTACGGAGGCAGATTTGGATAGAACCGAAGTTATATATTCCCGAGAACAGAGAAGGCAGAAACGTTCTGTAAATAGAAGAGGAGGGCCAACATTACCGGACCTCAAGGATAGACAACGGACTGTGCGCACTCTTGTTGTTTCTTCGGTGCTTCCTGGTGCTGCCGAGAAGGTTGAGGAAAGTCGTCTGTATAAAAAGGTTGGGGGTCCCGCAGGAAGAGGGAAGAAAGGAACCCAAGGTGGAGACCTTACAGAATCTTCAGAGAGTGAAGATTCATCGCCAGAGTCTCCTGCGATTTCGAATTTGGCATCTGGTACAGCCAGAACGCGGGGTATGCGAGGCGCTGCCACACAAGCTCAGCAAAGAATGGCCAACATTGGAAGATCCGAGACCCCTGAGGCGGCAATTATACATCACCATGAAACGAGAACTTCGAGTAGGAGATTCGGTGGACGTGATGTTCGTGAAGAGAGTGTTGACAACTCAACATTCATTATCAAACTCAAGGTTGGACGAGAAAGACTGAGGAAATTTGCTCGAGATATAAGAGTAGGAAAACCTACTCCGACACCGACACCACAACCACCACCGCCTCTTCCCCGAGCCCCATCGGCAACGGCCAGTACGCCAGGGCCAGTCCCACGTACAATGGGACCTCCTTCAACCCCCGGAACATCAACTCAACCATTACAGCCTCCGACAACCCCAGCGGTTCAAGGGCAAATTGGTCGAGTTGATGCACCTCCTCCGGGGGTTTCGAGCCAACCTCCAGTAAGTTTTGTTTCCCTTCATTCTGTCTTTGCGCCTCGACTCTTGAGTATATACTGTTTGATGAGTAGTCTGATACTCAAAACCCCATATCTCATCCCCAAAAGCAATCAACTAACAAACTCTTCAGCCTCCCGCCCCAGACTGGCTCCTAGCAGGCCTCGACGAACTCCGCAAATCCTGGCCCACCGACCGCTTCGAGTCCGTCATGAAACACTCCGCCGTAAGCACCACAACCAACGCGCCTATCCCAAATGTAAAAGATACCACCGAGGGTGTGAAATACATGTACCTCCCTCGTATCCGCTGTCAAGATTGTCCGGGGAAGCTGTACACACCAGGACCCGACACCACTGTTGAGAATTTCGAAGTGCATCTTAAGAATCGGGCGCATAGGGAACGGGTGGATTTGAGGATTGCTGCTGATAAGGCGAAAGCTACTGCTGAGAAGGGCTCTGGGAGCTAGATGTTTTTCGATTTTGGATGAAAAAGCTCGGGTTGTGTTGGGGAGAAGCAGGGGTATTTTGGGGATTGTGATTTAGAGATGGATTAACTAGGTATGGGACAACTGGTGTTTTTTAGCTATTTTTGGGAGGGGAGTAAGATAGGTTTGAGATGATGCTTGAATATATTAGGCCAGGCAGAGCTGAGATTAAATGGCTCGAAGATTGGGGAATGAAGATACGTATTTATGGTGTCTAATTTCTGGCAAAGTTTTTGGTGTTTAAATGGGTCTTCCGAATATAAAGGTTTGGAATTTTTGGGAGACGAGATGTTGTGGACTATTGACTTATTTTCTTCCAATGCTGCAAGTAGCTTGATGGCTTTTTTCTGTTTGTCATTGCCCTAGTTATTTTTTTCTAGATTTTGCTTCTTATTCTGGAACAACTAAGTTGTTGTTTCAGGAGTCACCACGAAAGGCGGTTGTTATTTGATTGTTCAATGCACCTTGGTCTAATGGGGCGTACTTTGGGGGACGATGGCCATCACAAACTGAATTCCTTATGAATTCCTTAAAATCTTTGATTGTTCAAGTAAGACTCGAAAACACTAAATCAAGTCTCTGGTTGTCTGGTATGCCTTAAATTCTTAAATCGATTATGCTGGGATTTTTTTGAAAGAATAGCTGACCGAGACTTTGGTAGCACAACTCCCCAGCCTCGCTGAAGGAACTTTTGTCAATTCCTAAAAGCAGTGCCGCTTTTGAAATCCACATGACGCCCGTTAAGCCAGTTTCACCTTTCAAGCCTACGAACGAATGGGAGAAATTGTCCAGTCAAGACGCGACGACAGGGGTGTAAATTCATGCAAACAAAAGTTCCTATCACGTGGAACTGGTGATACGGAAACGAGGCTGAGGGGAGACGATGGAAGATAAAAGAGTTGTGAATTTCCAGAGACGTGATCTTTGCTTCTTCATTTGAATTGTTTCAGAAGAATTTCGCTTTTTGAATTTTCATTTTCGGGAAAGTCAATTCGACAAACTCATTTCAAGATGGAAGATCGCACAGACTGGAACGCCCAGAAAGAACGAATCAATCAACTTTACAATGTTGAGAATAGACCTCTTTCTGAGGTCCAAGATATCATGCAGGAAAGATATGGATTTGAAGGAACGTATGTTCGATCATCGCTTTCGTTTTACTTGTTTGTCACAGGAATAGTAGCTCACAACTCGTGAAATAGGGAGCAGCAATATAAAAAACGCATCGCAGCCTGGAAGATCGACAAGAAAAACGTCAAGGATATTGATATGAGAGTGATGCTTCGAAAAGAAGTGAAGAGGAAGGTGGAAGAAGGCAAGGAGAGCGAATTCTTCTTGGATGGAAAAGCAGTGCCGCCGCACAAGATGCGTCGCTTTGTAAAGAGGAAGGGGTTGGTCGATGAGATGATTGTTGCTGAAGAAATGCGTGAGTCTTGATACTTGGTGCCAAGTGGTTTGCTGAATGCCCAGTATAGCTACTCCATCTTACATCACTTGTCATACACCAAAGTCAGCTGAAGTCCCAACAGAAGACATTGAAGCTATCTCAAATGATACCGAAGTGATGATGACGAGCCCCGGAGAACTCCGAGGGTCGGATCATCCGAATTCCAAATTGGGAGCTAGGGAAAACAAGACTATATCGCAAGACGAAGATGTTTTGGTATCTTGACTTCAATGGTCCATATTCAGCCTCTGAGTCAGTACAGTTGGATTTTGCCACAAGGGTAAGAGGCCCTTCCTTGTGAAGTTTGCGATGATGACTCGAAGTCTTTATACTGTAGGTTTTGTTACTTATTTGGTTTGATAAATGGACCGACCTCGAAAATGCCTTGGAGTCCGCCTCAGATCTCACTGCGAAAGAGCTCAACCCATTTCCGGCAGAATCCTTACAATTCATTCGCTGGGCAAAAGCCAGACTTCAGGGAGTTTCCGATTGAATTTGCATTGTTTTTCATATTCCACTTAAAGGGGTTCAATCCAGAAGTTGGGCAAATACTTGGGGGGCAGTATGAGCTCTTCGTAGTCGCGCTCAAACTGAGTGAACATGGTTTGTGAACATGTCATTTCCAGTCTAAGAGTAGTATCTAATCGCATAATAATAGCGTTATACGGGCAGCAGAGACCCATTTCTCACTGGTATTATTCTCTCTTCACGCCCTCGTTCTGGATATCGGGACCCATACTGTCATCTTGCACACTTGATCGAGAAATTTCGGCCAAATATGCGCGATACTCTGATTCTTGCCAAAGAAGGAGAATGGCTCTCATGGAGAGAAAAGCTAGCAACCTTCCTAAGATACAGTGAGTTGCGAATTAAGCTTCCTTTTTGACAATTTTTTTGTAAACCGTGCTTTTTTCTTCCTAGGTTTTTTCCTTATTTATTTTAGAAAATAGAAAACTAAAGTACTCTTTAAGATATAAGACCTAGCTAAAAAGAACCGCTATATCTTCTTATACCTCCTCTCTATTTATTACTAACGTGGTATATCAGTACCCTGCGCATATCAGTACCCTGCGCACTTGAAATCTCATACAAAAAACGTCTGTGCACAACCGTGCACTTTACGTATTTATTTATAAAAAAATCTAAAATTGAAATTTTACTAAGGAA